>JASJET010000275.1:1362500-1805000 GCA_034092305.1 Diaprepes abbreviatus
ACTACAATTAAATAAACTATCAGATTTACAGCGGTGGTGAGATGTTATGTTCCACAACAATACCTACTACACAACGTAGTGCTGTGGTTTCAACCATTGCAGGTTTATCACTGCTGGCTTACTGCAATTAGTAATTTCGTGGACTATTTTTACACCTAAATAGATGATTGATGGCTTGGTCTATATTACTTGTTTGTTACGCGATATAAAATAAATTTATTCGAGGGAAAGAACAAAAATTTTAATGGCAAACAATAAATTCACAACAATAACAGCAACAATGACGGTTAATTTGAGGTCCTAAAACTATATTTTCCCCAAAATGGCGACGAGCATAATACAGACATTTTTGGCCCGACAGCTCAATTTCAATCTCTTATTCATTTTATTTTTTGAAATCCGTGGTCAAACTTTTTGAAAAGAATCAATTTATAAGAATTAAATTTTGGATTTTCTTTTTAAAATAATATAAAAGAATAGCTTTAAATAATATTATTACCCTTTTGCGGAGTTGTTAAAATTGGTATCATTTCGTAAAATTCTCTGACAGATCCAGGCCATCCGTGTAAAAGCAATAGGGGCAAAGTCTGGATTCCTTGGGGAACATTTTTAGGTTTCGCATGAATAAAATGTATATTTAAACCCTAAATAGAAACAAACAAAAAATTCAACAAGCATATTAACAATCAAAACAACTAATGTAATTATTTTTTACAATAGCTTGTATGTATCATATATTAGTAGTTATTTGCTTTATTTAGTAATTATTTGGCACTGATTTTAAAAATTTTAATTTCATATAAAAATTTTTATTGTTATTTTTCGCTATTTTATAAATGTTAATAATTTTTGCAAGAAAGGTCGAAAGTGATGTATAACTCCTTGATAATAAGGCCATTATGTACCTTTATAACTGTGCGAAAGCTGAATCAAATCGGTTTGGTAGTTTATGAATAATCTTAATTGTTTATCCCAAACACTGAATCTGCGCGCGCTCCAATTTGAAGTTTTAATTTCAGAAGCACACCGTGAGAAAGCCGAGCTTCCCCAACCATTCTGCAGTCTGCCATAACAAATCCGCAAACTTGAATTTTAAGAAATTGATTTTAGATTTGTAATCTCGGCCCCAAAAACCTTCCAATACCGATATTTAAAGAACTTGAGACAAGTAAATTTTTTAGTCTGACATATTTTATCCTGTATATTGAGTTTGAAGAATTAATTTAAGATCCGTAACTTACGGGCGTGAAAATTCCCTACTATCAATTTTGAAAATATGGGAATAATATAAAATTTTCAACCCACCACATCGGATGTGTCATACTGAATTTCAAAAAAAAAATTAATCTTAATAATTAAAAAGCTTTTCATTTAATTTTAAATTTCACCCCTCAGTACCAGTTTTGGAAATTTTCCGGAAATGTAAACTTTTTAGACCTCCATATAGTGTTTGCCATATTGATTTTTTTTAGTATGTTAGTAAATACGATCAAATTCTCTTAAATCTATAAACTAACCTGAATGTTGGTTTTAAATTGTGGAAATTGGTTCAAAAATTCCTGTCGCTGTTTCCAGTTGTATTTATTTTTCCAATAGTCAATAATGGTTTCCAAAAGTTTGGTGTTGATACCGTAATTATTGTTAACACCTTCAAGAGGGGGATGAAATTGTAAAGCATTCTTAAGTCTCTCTTGAAGATCTTTAATAATCTGTAAAAATAAATTGGTCTGATCGAATTTTTACATTTTTTTATCAACATGTTTATGTTATATTAACATTGAGATTTCCACTTTACATTTCTTTGAAATAACTATGATTTTTAAACTTTTACACGTAGTTCAAGATCCCAGTGAGGTTTTTTTTATCGCTGATGAAGAGACACGAAATCATCAAAGTATTTTGACCCAAAAAATGGTCAGATAATCACTACATAGTATAAAACAAAGTCGCTTTCTCAGTCCCTATGTCCTTTTGTATGCTTAAATCTTTAAAACTACGCACCGGATTTTGATGCGGTTTTTTTCAATAGATAGAGTGATTCAAGAGGAAGGTTTATATGTATAATAACATCCATTAAATAGTGGAGAAATACTGTTATTTTTGAGGTTTCTAATGTGATGTCGTTAATTATCATATTTTTTTCCGCTTACATTGCAAACGCAGGCTGAACCCTACGAGATTTATCAAAATAATGTACTAATTATTTGTACACATTGAAAAGGTCTACAGAAAACTCCGCGATGGTATATGTCTATCTCTCATGGATATCCCACAATAACATTTTTTTGTCATTTACTTTTTACGACAAATAATGACAAATTTTGAAGCAATTTTAACCAATACAGCATTAATCCTTATCCAATTAAATAGCTTAAATACATAGTTGATTTAATATAGATCTATATGGTCCTTTACAGCACAAGATTTAAATGAATATTTTCGAAGATATTACAGATTGAAAATTGCGGGAAGTAGCGCTTGCGGCGGTACTGGCCGACCGGGGCGGCGGCAGCGTGTCTATAAATAGCGCGTCGGAGGCCGATGTAATAATTGTTGTAAAAATAAAATAAATAGTCACAGTTTTTCTGTAGTGTATTTAGTATCAGCATTGCACCCGTGCGAAGCCGGGGCGGGTCGCTAGTTGGTTATAAACAAAAAAATTTTTAATATTTAAAAAAATTTTGTAAAATAAACTTCCCCATATCAGTTTTGGAGACAAATGGACAAAAATAAATTTTTTGTGTGCCATCTTGGATTTTATGAAACCAATTTTGACCAAAATGATATTGGACTTCTGCAGTAGCTTCCTTAACATAACGCAAAAAATTTCATTTAAATCGGTACAGCTGTTCCGGAGTAATCGCCCTACATATATATATATATATATATATATATATATATATATATATATATATATATATATATATATATATATATATACCGTTCGAATTTAGAAACTCTTTTTCATATTTTACATTTCCAAATACTCAATTATATCACCTGTTGAATCTAAATGGATAATATATCGTACTGTTTAATATCTACAAAAATTCATCAATATAAATATAAAATGATCGTCTGATACATGGCAATATTAGCTTTGTAAATTGAAATGAATTATAAACGGAGGGATTAAAATCTTATACCCGTATTTTAAATTTACTACCCAACATGGCAACACTGCATCTTCACATGTCTTGCTTTTTAACAACTATTTACTATAACAAAATTATTGAATGAGTTGGATTTAATACTTGGAAATTTCTCATCTTGCGCTCTCGCCAAAAATAGCAAATATAAAAATAAGTCTGGTGTTTATTTAGTCAATTATATAAGTAATCAAGGGATCAAAGTACATATAAGAGCTTTGGTGAAGCCATGTCTCTTCATCTGCCACGAAAAACCACTGGGTTCCTTGACTAACGTCCAAATTGTCTGACAATAATCGACTCAATGTTTTGCAGAGGTATTTTACCAATAAAAGTGTTAGTGTGTCAGGCAATAGCGAATCATTCCAGTTTACTTACATTTTTTAGATGTTTGTGTTTTTTAGATGTTTGTGCATATAATAATAAAAGCAACATTCCGCCATATTTAATAATAAATAAAATTTTGAGTTCCTTAAAATATTTCCTAATTAACTGATAATTACTTTCAGTATTAATATACACTTTATTTCTTACCTCGTCCGATACATTTATCTTAAATGGTGTGACAGCAGTGTTTTCTTTTTGTGTCTCGCCGGGCCCCCACCACTTTTCTTCGATTTTCGGCACGCGAGTTCTTTTATTTGCTTGAACGAAAACATAAACTGCACCTAATAATACTAAAACTGCACAATTTTTACCAATTGCATCCATCGTCTCCGAGCATAAACCACGTTTTTACTCTTATTGACAAAAAAAAAACTTATATACATGAAATTATATAAGAATCATCATAACTTTCACAATATTAAATACTATTTTTAACGAGTTTTACTCTCAGCTAACTGTTTACAATTTTGATTACAGTAATTGTATTAACATTATTTCGCATAAATAACTGTAATTAATTCAGCAAAGCAATTTTACTCTTTCTAACGACGTACGCCTATTTAATGTTATACAATATGCGGAGTATCTACATTTTCCAACATTTCTTTTTGGAAAGTTTTTTTTTTATATAGCTTTCAATTCATTACTGTACGTTTTTTAACCATGTGTCCAGTGTATATGCACTATGGTATCTTCAAATGCTTCAGTGAAAGCATTTTAAATGTTTTTTTTCGTCGTGCTCTCTTGAAAACTGCAATCAGTTTAGCATTGATTTATTTTTGCTGCCTAATTATCTAATTTTTGTTGTGTGTTAAATATTTTGGATGGTTTGAGAAACAGATTTATTCAAATAATTTTTTCACTGTTTTGGTTAGTTTGATGCCGATATTTTCACTTTGTCTTCAACTTTTTATTAAATCCACCCCTGACCATATTCGTTAAAAATAGCACAATAAAATTCTTCTTCTATATAAAGTGAGGAATATTATTTTTTATAGAAAATATTCGTGTCTCATTTTGAGTGATTGTACAATTAAAACAGCAAAAACAAGTTTAGTTTGTATGCTAAACAATAGTTCTTTTATAATTTCTTTTTCCTAGATTATTTAAAACTTTAATTTTATTTAATATTTAATACTTTTTTAGGGTTTTAACATTCATTTTATCCATGCCAAAGCCAAAAATGTTCCTCCGATATTCCCTCTGTTAATTTTACACGGATGGCCCGGGTTTGTAAGAGAATTTTATGACATAATGCCACTTTTGACAACAGCGCAAGATGGTAAAAGCTTTACTTCAAATTAACTAATAGTTGGCGTTTTTACGAAGTATTTTTTTATGCTGTGGTAATTCAGTTGCAAAATTTTGCACCCGATTTGTTTTTATTTTCTATTTAATACGATTTATTATTTTAATTATTAGCATGATTCAACGATTCAATAAAACAACTATATATATATATATATATATATATATACATATACATATATATATATATATATATATATATATATATATATATATATATATATATATATATATGTATGTTCCTCCGATATTCCCTCTGTTAATTTTACACGGATGGCCCGGGTTTGTAAGAGAATTTTATGACATAATGCCACTTTTGACAACAGCGCAAGATGGTAAAAGCTTTACTTCAAATTAACTAATAGTTGGCGTTTTTACGAAGTATTTTTTTATGCTGTGGTAATTCAGTTGCAAAATTTTGCACCCGATTTATTTTTATTTTCTATTTAATACGATTTAATAGTCTTTTAATTATTAGTATGATTCAATGATTCAATAAAACAACCATATATATATATATATATATATATATATATATATATATATATATATATATATATATATGCAATCGAAGGCTTTCGGGCATCCCGTGTATGTGCTGAGTCTCTCTCAGGACTGTAAGGCAGCTGACGTTTCGGAGAAATCTCATTCACCATTTTCAAAGCTCACTGTATGGCGTCTACGAGCGAGTTCGCTTAAGATACAGCAACCATTATAACGCTAACAATTTATTTTAAGGGTGTACATCCACTCACGTTAAAAAAAGAAATTTTCTTATTTTAAAATTCACTATGCATTTTTGAGGCCGCCCAGCACTCAGGGATTTTAAGGGAAACTTTAAAAGAGTTTTAAGTATCTGTAAAAAATTCATAGATCAACAATTATAACACTAACAATTTAATTTAAGGGTGGACATCCACTGCTGTTAAAAATAGAAATTTTCTTGTTAATTTTAAAATTCACTATGTATTTTTTAGGGCACCCAGCACGAAGGGATTTTAAGAGAAGCTTTAAAAGAGTTTTAAGTATCTGTAAAAAATTCATAGATCAACAATTATAACATTATCAATTTAATTTAAGGGTGGACATCTACTGCTGTTAAAAATAGAAATTTTCTTGTTAATTTAAAAATTCACTATGCATTTTTTAGGGCACCCAGCACTCAGGGATTTTAAGAAAAGCTTTAAAAGTGTTTTAGGTATCTGTAAAAAATTCATAATTCAACAATTATAACGCTAACAATTTATTTTAAGAGCGTACATCCAATGAAGTTTAAAAAATAAATTTTCTTGTTAATTTAAAAAATCACTATGCACTTTAAAAGGCTCCCAGCACTCAGGAATTTTAAGAGAAGCTTTAAAAGTGTCTTAGATATTTGTAAAAAATTCACGGTTCAAAAATTGTAACGCTAACAATTTATCTTAAGGGTGTACTTCCACTGTGTTAAAAAAAGAAATTTTCTTTTTATTTTAAAATTCACTATGCATTTTAAGGCTACCCAGCACTCTGAAATTTTAAGACAAGTTTCAAAAGTGTTTTAGGTATCTGTAAAATATTCATAGTTCAACAATTATAACGCTAACAATTTATTTTAAGGGTGTACATCCACTGAAGTTAAAAAAAAAAATTTCTTGTTAATTTAAAGAATCACTATGCACTTTTAAGTCCACCCAGCACTCAGGGATTTAAAGAAAAGCTTTAAAAGTGTCTTAGCTATATGTAAAAAATTCATAGTTCAACAATTATAACGCTAACAATTTATTTTAAGGGTGTACATCCACTGAAGTTAAAAAAAAAATTTTCTTGTTAATTTAAAGATTCACTATGCACTTTTAAGTCCACCCAGCACTCAGGGATTTAAAGAAAAGCTTTAAAAGTGTCTTAGGTATAGGTAAAAAATTCACAGTTCAACAATTATAACGCTAACAATTTATCTTAAGGGTGTACATCCACTGATGTTAAAAAAAGACATTTTCTTGCTATTTTAAAATTCACTATGCATTTTTGAGGCCACCCATATATATGTATATATATATATATATATATATATATATATATATATATATATATATATATATATATATATATATATATACAGGATTATTCACCCTATACGATACGGAATACTGCGGCCAAAATACGTGACTTTCAAAAAGTTAAACTTTTGAGATATATGGGGGTCTAATATAATTACTTTTTAAAATTATTTTCATGTTATACAGGGTGTGCCAAAAGCTCTGAAAGTATCAAAGTTGCGTTTGTTTAAATAAAACCCCCTGTACATTATTGAATTTTTGAATAAGTGCGTATTTTAATAAGGTTTATAATACTTCAACCTTAAGAGTTTTTAAATAATTTGAATTTTGACAAAATCTATCCTAATTTTGGTGTTTCAAATACTTAAGAAGTATTTTAGTTATGTACTCGATATTTACAATGAAGTGTAACAATAAATCATATTTTATATCCCAATTGTAACAAACTTGCTATATTATACTGGGGGTCTAAAAATTAAAACTAATCAAATAAGAACTTTAAGTGGCTATAACTTGATTAATTTAAATAGAACGCTATACTTTTTACCATGTCCAGAAAATGTACCTTTTAAATACCTATCCAATGGTATAAGGGTGTTCTATAGCTTCGCGTTTTCACCGAATACGTTAAATAATTATTTTCCGCACCATTTTGTGTTTTTTGAATATGTACAGGGTGAGTCAACGATTGGATGAAGTAGGTTTGTGCCTTTTCGGTGAAATTAACATACCTAAGACACCTCTAAAGCTTCTCTTAAAATATCTGAGTACTGGGTATACCTGAAAATGCATAGTGAATTTTTAAATTACAAGAATATTTCTTTTTTAAAAGTCAGTGGAAGTACACCCTTAAAATAAATTGTTAGCGGTAGAATTGTTAAACTGTGAATTTTTTACATATAAGTAAGACCATTTTAAAGCTTCTCTTAAAATCTCTGAGTACTGAGTGGACTCAAAAATGCATAGTGGATTTTTAAATAACAAGAAAATTTCTTTTTTTAACGTCAGTGGATGTACACCCTTAAAATAAATTGTTAACGTTATAATAGTTAAACTATGAATTTTTTACAGATACCTAAAACACTTTTGAAACTTCTCTTAAAATCCCAGAATGCTGAGTGGCCTTAAAAATGCATAGTGATTTTTTAAATTAATAAGAATATTTCTTTTTTAAAAGTCAGTGGAAGTACACCCTTAAAATAAATTGTTAGCGTTAGAATTGTTAAACTGTGAATTTTTTACATATAACTAAGACACCTTTAAAGCTTCTCTTAAAATCCCTGAGTGCTGGGTGGCCTCAAAAGTGCATAGAGATTTTTTAAATTAACAAGAAAATTTCTTTTTTAAATGAAGTGGATATACACCCTTAAAATAAATTGTTAGCGTTAGAATTGTTGAACTGTGAATTTTTTTCAGATAATTAAGACACTTTTAAAGCTTTTCTTAAAATCTCTGAGTACTGGGTGGCCTTAAAAATGCATAGTGAATTTTAAAATAACAAGAAAATTTCTTTTTTAACGTCAGTGGATGTACACCCTTAAAATAAATTGTTAGCGTTATAATGGTTGAACTATGAATTTTTTACAGATACCAAAAACACTTTTGAAACTTCTCTTAAAATCCCAGAGTGCTGTGTGGCCTTAAAAATGCATAGTGATTTTTTAAATTAATAAAAAATTTCTTTTTTTAACTTCAGTGAATATACACCCTTAAAATAAATTGTTAGCGTTATAATTGTTAAACTATGAATTTTTTGCAGATACCTAAGACAGTTCTAAAGCTTCTCTTAAAATATCTGAGTACTGAGTATACCTGAAAATGCATAGTGATTTTTTAAATTAATAAGAATATTTCTTTTTTAAAAGTCAGTGGATGTACACCCTTTAAATAAATTGTTAGCGTTATAATTGATGAACTATGAATTTTTTACAGATACCTTAAACACTTTTAAAGCTTCTCTTAAAATCCTTGAGTGCTGGGTGGCCTCAAAAGTGCATAGAGATTTTTTAAATTAACAAGAAAATTTCTTTTTTAAATCCAGTGGATATTCACCATTAAAATAAATTGTTAGCGTTAAAATTGTTGAACTGTGAATTTTTCGCAGATACTTAAGACACTTTTAAAGCTTCTCTTAAAATCCCAGAGTACTGGGTGGCCTTAAAAATGCATAGTGAATTTTAAAATAACAAGAAAATATCTTTTTTTAACGTCAGTGGATGTACACCCTTAAAATAAATTGTTAGCGTTATAATGGTTGAACCATGAATTTTTTACAGATACCTAAAACACTTTTGAAACTTCTCTTAAAATCCCAGAGTGCTGGGTGGCCTTAAAAATGCATAGTGATTTTTTAAATTAAAAAAAAATTCTTTTTTTAACTTCAGTGAATATACACCCTTAAAATAAATTGTTAGCGTTATAATTCTTAAACTATGAATTTTTTACAGATACCTAAGACACCTCTAAAGCTTCTCTTAAAATATCTGAGTACTGGGTATACCTGAAAATGCATAGTGAATTTTTAAATTACAAGAATATTTCTTTTTTAAAAGTTAGTGGAAGTACACCCTTAAAATAAATTGTTAGCGTTAGAATTGTTAAACTGTGAATTTTTTACATATAATTAAGACCCTTTTAAAGCTTCTCTTAAAATCCCTGAGTGCTGGGTGGCCTCAAAAGTGCATAGAGATTTTTTAAATTAACAAGAAAATTTCTTTTTTAAATTCAGTGGATATATACCCTTAAAATAAATTGTTAGCGGTAGAATTGTTGAATTGTGAATTTTTTGCAGATACCTAAGACACTTTTAAAACTTCTCTTAAAATCTCTGAGTACTGAGTGGCCTTAAAAATGCATAGTGGATTTTTAAATAACAAGAAAATTTCTTTTTTTAACGTCAGTGGATGTACACCCTTAAAATAAATTGTTAGCGTTATAATTCTTAAACTATGAATTTTCTACAGATACCTAAGATACCTCTAAAGCTTCTCTTAAAATATCTGAGTACTGGGTATACCTGAAAATGCATAGTGAATTTTTAAATTACAAGAATATTTCTTTTTTAAAAGTTAGTGGAAGTACACCCTTAAAATAAATTGTTAGCGTCAGAATTGTTAAACTGTGAATTTTTTACATATAATTAAGACCCTTTTAAAGCTTCTCTTAAAATCCCTGAGTGCTGGGTGGCCTCAAAAGTGCATAGAGATTTTTTAAATTAACAAGAAAATTTCTTTTTTAAATTCAGTGGATATATACCCTTAAAATAAATTGTTAGCGATAGAATTGTTGAATTGTGAATTTTTTGCAGATACCTAAGACACTTTTAAAACTTCTCTTAAAATCTCTGAGTACTGAGTGGCCTTAAAAATGCATAGTGGATTTTTAAATAACAAGAAAATTTCTTTTTTTAACGTCAGTGGATGTACACCCTTAAAATAAATTATTAGCGTTATAGTGGTTGAACTATGAATTTTTTACAGATACTGAAAACACTTTTGGAACTTCTCTTAAAATCCCAGAGTGCTGTGTGGCCTTAAAAATGCATAGTGATTTTTTAAATTAATAAAAAATTTCTTTTTTTAACTTCAGTGAATATACACCCTTAAAATAAATTGTTAGCGTTATAATTGTTAAACTATGAACTTTTTACAGATACCTAAGACAGTTCCAAAGCTTCTCTTAAAATATCTGAGTACTGAGTATACCTGAAAATGCATAGTGATTTTTTAAATTAATAAGAATATTTCTTTTTTAAAAGTCAGTGGGTGTACACCCTTTAAATAAATTGTTAGCGTTATAATTGATGAACTATGAATTTTTTACAGATACCTTAAACACTTTTAAAGCTTCTCTTAAAATCCCTGAGTGCTGGGTGGCCTCAAAAGTGCATAGAGATTTTTTAAATTAACAAGAAAATTTCTTTTTTAAATGAAGTGGATATACACCCTTAAAATAAATTGTTAGCGTTAGAATTGTTGAACTGTGAATTTTTTGCAGATACTTAAGACACTTTTAAAGCTTCTCTTAAAATCTCTGAGTACTGAGTGGCCTTAAAAATGCATAGTGAATTTTAAAATAACAAGAAAATTTCTTTTTTAACGTCAGTGGATGTACACCCTTAAAATAAATTGTTAGCGTTATAATGGTTGAACTATGAATTTTTTACAGATACCTAAAACACTATTAAAGCTTCTCTTAAAATCCCTGAGTGCTGGGTGGCCTCAAAAGTGCATAGAGACTTTTTAAATTAACAAGAAAATTTCTTTTTTAAATTCAGTGGATATACACCCTTAAAATAAATTGTTAGCGTTAGAATTGTTGAACTGTGAATTTTTTGCAGATACTTAAGACACTTTTAAAGCTTCTCTTAAAACCTCTGAGTACTGGGTGGCCTTAAAAATGCATAGTGAATTTTAAAATAACAAGAAAATATCTTTTTTTAACGTCAGTGGATGTACACCCCTAAAATAAATTGTTAGCGTTATAATGGTTGAACTATAAATTTTTTACAGATACCTGAAACTTTTCTTAAAATCCCAGAGTGCTGGGTGGCCTTAAAAATGCATAGTGATTTTTTAAATTAATAAAAAATTTCTTTTTTAAACTTCAGTGAATATACACCCTTAAAATAAATTGTCAGCGTTATAATTGTTAAACTATGAATTTTCTACAGATACCTAAGACACCTCTAAAGCTTCTCTTAAAATATCTGAGTACTGGGTATATCTGAAAATGCATAGTGAATTTTTAAATTACAAGAATATTTCTTTTTTAAAAGTTAGTGGAAGTACACCCTTAAAATAAATTGTTAGCGTCAGAATTGTTAAACTGTGAATTTTTTACATATAATTAAGACCCTTTTAAAGCTTCTCTTAAAATCCCTGAGTGCTGGGTGGCCTCAAAAGTGCATAGAGATTTTTTAAATTAACAAGAAAATTTCTTTTTTAAATTCAGTGGATATATACCCTTAAAATAAATTGTTAGCGATATAATTGTTGAATTGTGAATTTTTTGCAGATACCTAAGACACTTTTAAAACTTCTCTTAAAATCTCTGAGTACTGAGTGGCCTTAAAAATGCATAGTGGATTTTTAAATAACAAGAAAATTTCTTTTTTTAACGTCAGTGGATGTACACCCTTAAAATAAATTATTAGCGTTATAGTGGTTGAACTATGAATTTTTTACAGATACCAAAAACACTTTTGGAACTTCTCTTAAAATCCCAGAGTGCTGTGTGGCCTTAAAAATGCATAGTGATTTTTAAATTAATAAAAAATTTCTTTTTTAAACTTCAGTGAATATACACCCTTAAAATAAATTGTTAGCGTTATAATTGTTAAACTATGAACTTTTTACAGATACCTAAGACAGTTCCAAAGCTTCTCTTAAAATATCTGAGTACTGAGTATACCTGAAAATGCATAGTGATTTTTTAAATTAATAAGAATATTTCTTTTTTAAAAGTCAGTGGGTGTACACCCTTTAAATAAATTGTTAGCGTTATAATTGATGAACTATGAATTTTTTACAGATACCTTAAACACTTTTAAAGCTTCTCTTAAAATCCCTGAGTGCTGGGTGGCCTCAAAAGTGCATAGAGATTTTTTAAATTAACAAGAAAATTTCTTTTTTAAATGAAGTGGATATACACCCTTAAAATAAATTGTTAGCGTTAGAATTGTTGAACTGTGAATTTTTTGCAGATACTTAAGACACTTTTAAAGCTTCTCTTAAAATCTCTGAGTACTGAGTGGCCTTAAAAATGCATAGTGAATTTTAAAATAACAAGAAAATTTCTTTTTTAACGTCAGTGGATGTACACCCTTAAAATAAATTGTTAGCGTTATAATGGTTGAACTATGAATTTTTTACAGATACCTAAAACACTTCTGAAACTTTTCTTAAAATCCCAGAGTGCTGGGTGGCCTTAAAAATGCATAGTGATTTTTTAAATTAATAAAAAATTTCTTTTTTAAATTCAGTGGATATACACCCTTAAAATAAATTGTTAGCGTTAGAATTGTTGAACTGTGAATTTTTTGCAGATACTTAAGACACTTTTAAAGCTTCTCTTAAAACCTCTGAGTACTGGGTGGCCTTAAAAATGCATAGTGAATTTTAAAATAACAAGAAAATATCTTTTTTTAACGTCAGTGGATGTACACCCCTAAAATAAATTGTTAGCGTTATAATGGTTGAACTATAAATTTTTTACAGATACTTGAAACACTTCTGAAACTTTTCTTAAAATCCCAGAGTGCTGGGTGGCCTTAAAAATGCATAGTGATTTTTTAAATTAATAAAAAATTTCTTTTTTAAACTTCAGTGAATATACACCCTTAAAATAAATTGCCAGCGTTATAATTGTTAAACTATGAATTTTCTACAGATACCTAAGACACCTCTAAAGCTTCTCTTAAAATATCTGAGTACTGGGTATACCTGAAAATGCATAGTGAATTTTTAAATTACAAGAATATTTCTTTTTTGAAAGTCAGTGGAAGTACACCCTTAAAATAAATTGTTAGCGGTAGAATTGTTAAACTGTGAATTTTTTACATATAAGTAAGACCATTTTAAAGCTTCTCTTAAAATCTCTGAGTACTGAGTGGACTCAAAAATGCATAGTGGATTTTTAAATAACAAGAAAATTTCTTTTTTTAACGTCAGTGGATGTACACCCTTAAAATAAATTGTTAGCGTTATAATAGTTGAACTATGAATTTTTTACAGATACCTAAAACACTTTTAAAACTTCTCTTAAAATCCCAGAGTGCTGAGTGGCCTTAAAAATGCATAGTGATTTTTTAAATTAATAAGAATATTTCTTTTTTAAAAGTCAGTGGAAGTACACCATTAAAATAAATTGTTAGCGTTAGAATTGTTAAACTGTGAATTTTTTACATATAACTAAGACACCTTTAAAGCTTCTCTTAAAATCCCTGAGTGCTGGGTGGCCTCAAAAGTGCATAGAGATTTTTTAAATTAACAAGAAAATTTCTTTTTTAAATCCAGTGGATATTCACCCTTAAAATAAATTGTTAGCGTTAGAATTGTTGAACTGTGAATTTTTCGCAGATACTTAAGACACTTTTAAAGCTTTTCTTAAAATCCCAGAGTACTGGGTGACCTTAAAAATGCATAGTGAATTTTAAAATAACAAGAAAATATCTTTTTTTAACATCAGTGGATGTACACCCTTAAAATAAATTGTTAGCGTTATAATGGTTGAACTATGAATTTTTTACAGATACCTAAAACACTTTTGAAACTTCTCTTAAAATTCCAGAGTGCTGGGTGGCCTTAAAAATGCATAGTGATTTTTTAAATTAAAAAAAAATTCTTTTTTTAACTTCAGTGAATATACACCCTTAAAATAAATTGTTAGCGTTATAATTCTTAAACTATGAATTTTTTACAGATACCTAAGACACCTCTAAAGCTTCTCTTAAAATATCTGAGTACTGGGTATACCTGAAAATGCATAGTGAATTTTTAAATTACAAGAATATTTCTTTTTTAAAAGTTAGTGGAAGTACACCCTTAAAATAAATTGTTAGCGTTAGAATTGTTAAACTGTGAATTTTTTACATATAACTTAGACCCTTTTAAAGCTTCTCTTAAAATCCCTGAGTGCTGGGTGGCCTCAAAAGTGCATAAAGATTTTTTAAATTAACAAAAAAATTTCTTTTTTAAATTCAGTGGATATATACCCTTAAAATAAATTGATAGCGGTGAAATTGTTGAATTGTGAATTTTTTGCAGATACCTAAGACACTTTTAAAACTTCTCTTAAAATCTCTGAGTACTGAGTGGCCTTAAAAATGCATAGTGGATTTTTAAATAACAAGAAAATTTCTTTTTTTAACGTCAGTGGATGTACACCCTTAAAATAAATTGTTAGCGTTATAGTGGTTGAACTATGAATTTTTTATAGATACCAAAAACACTTTTGAAACTTCTCTTAAAATCCCAGAGTGCTGTGTGGCCTTGAAAATGCATAGTGATTTTTTAAATTAATAAAAAATTTCTTTTTTTAACTTCAGTGAATATACACCCTTAAAATAAATTGTTAGCGTTATAATTGTTAAACTATGAATTTTTTACAGATACCTAAGACAGTTCTAAAGCTTCTCTTAAAATATCTGAGTACTGAGTATACCTGAAAATGCATAGTGATTTTTTAAATTAATAAGAATATTTCTTTTTTAAAAGTCAGTGGATGTACACCCTTTAAATAAATTGTTAGCGTTATAATTGATGAACTATGAATTTTTTACAGATACCTTAAACACTTTTAAAGCTTCTCTTAAAATCCCTGAGTGCTGGGTGGCCTCAAAAGTGCATAGAGATTTTTTAAATTAACAAGAAAATTTCTTTTTTAAATTCAGTGGATATACACCCTTAAAATAAATTGTTAGCGGTAGAATTGTTAAACTGTGAATTTTTTACAGATACCTAAGACACTTCTAAACCTTTTCTTAAAATATCTGAGTACTGAGTATACCTGAAAATGCATAGTGAATTTTTAAATTACAAGAATATTTCTTTTTTAAAAGTCAGAGGAAGTACACCCTTAAAATAAATTGTTAGCGTTTGAATTGTTAAACTGTGAATTTTTTACATATAACTAAGACACCTTTAAAGGTTCTCTTAAAATCCCTGAGTGCTGGGTGGTCTCAAAAGTGCATAGATATTTTTTAAATTAACAAGAAATTTTGTTTTTTAAATTCGGTAGATATACACCCTTAAAATAAATTGTTAGCGTTATAATTATTGAACTATGAATTTTTTACAGATACCTAAAATACTTCTAAAGCTTCCCTTAAAATCCCTGAGAGCTGGGTAGACCTGAAAATGCATAGTGAATTTTTAAATTACAAGGAAATCTCTTTTTTTAACTTTAGTGGATGTACACTTTAAAAATAAGTTGTTAGCCTTATAATTGTTGAACTATGAATTTTTTACAGATATCTAAGATATTTCTAAACCTTCTCCTAAAATCCCTGAGTGCTGGATGCCCTTAAAAATGCATAGAGTTTTTTTAAATTAATAAGAAATTTTCTTTTTTTAACTTCAGTGGATGTACAACCTTAAAATAAATTGTTAGCGTTATAATTGTTGAACTGTGAATTTTTTACAGATACCTAAGACACTTTAAAAGCTTTTCTTAAAATCCCTGAGTGCTGGGTGTCTTTAAAAGTGCGTAGTGATTTTTTAAATTAACAAAAAAATTTCTCTTTTTAACTTCAGGGGATGTGCTTAAAATAAATTGTTAGCGTTATAATTGTTGAACTGTGAAGTTTTTGCAGATACCTAAGACCCTTTTAAAGCTTCTCTTAAAATCCTTTAGTGCTGGGTGCCCTTAAAAGTGCATAGTGATTTTTTAAATTAACAGGAAAATTTATTTTTTTAACATCAGTGGAAGTACACCCTTAAGATAAATTGTTAGCGTTATAATTGTTGAACTGTGAATTTTTTACAGATACCTAAGACACTTTTAAAGTTTCTCTTTAAATTCCTGAGTGCTGGGTGGCCTTAAAAGGGCATAGTGATTTTTTAAATTAACAAGAAAATTTCTTTTTTTAACTTCACTGGATGTTCACCCTTAAAATAAATAGTTAGCGTTATAATTGATGAACTATGAATTTTTTACAGATACCTTAGACACTTTTAAAGTTTCTCTTAAAATTTCTGAGTGCTGAGTGGCCTTGAAAATGCATAGTGAATTTTAAAATAACAAGAAAATTTCTTTTTTTAACATCAGTGGATGTACACCCTTAAGATAAATTGTTAGCGTTATAATTGTTGAACTGTGAATTTTTTACTTATACCTAAGGCACTTTTAAAGCTTTTCTTAAAATCCCTGAGTGCTCTATGGCCTTAGAAGTGCATAGTGATTTTTTAAATTAACAAGAAAATTCCTTTTTTGTAACTTCAGTAGATGTACACCCTTAAAATAAATTGTTAGCGTTACAATTGTTGAACTATGAATTTTTTACAGATACCTAAGACACTTTTAAAGCTTCTCTCAAAATCCCTGAGTGCTGGGTGCCCTAAAAAATGCATAGTGACTTTTTAAATTAACAAGAAAATTTCTATTTTTAACAGCAGTAGATGTCCACCCTTAAATTAAATTTTTTCTAACTGTGCAACCTCTAACACAGAAAGGATAAGATGGAGGGAAGTTTGCATTTACTGTTCGTATTTTACTTCTTTCTATACACGGAGCTGCATATAGTTGTATGTTTGCTGAATGTGATTTCAGCACTACAACGGCTTAATGTAGATATATTCACTGCTATTGCATCTCACACGGAGGAATCCGTGAAAGCCACTTAAACATATTTATATATATATATATATATATATATATATATGTATATATATATATATATATATATATATATATATATATATATATGTATAAATATGTATTATGTTGCAAAAAAAGGCAATATATATTTCATATAAAATATATTTAAAAAAAAAATAGTACAATAGATAAAAATTTTACAAATTATTTACAATTCCTTTGCATTCTCTTTAGGTAAATTTCTAACTTTCTGTACAAATTCGAACACATCTTTGGCTAAAACTTCAGGTAATTCCAACGCAGCGAAATGGCCACCATCGTCAAAATCGGTTAAGTGAATCAAATTTTTGGCTTGTTTTCTTAACAATAATTCTGGTAAATAGGTGAGTTCGTTCTCAAATCGGTTACATCCAGCAGGAATTTCAATTGGAAAACTAAAAATTAAAATAAAGCTTATATTAAAAAAATACGCCATCGTCATAATATTCGTTAAAAATATCTGAACAACGAGTATAACTTACCCTTCAAGTACTCGATTGTAGTAGTCTTTGTTGAAGGCTTCCGAATACAATCTTGCTGACGTTGTGAATGATCTGGTGACCCAGTAAATCATCACGTTGTCCAGCAATTGATCTAGCGTGAATTTCTTAGTGAGTCCACCATCTGGAAGGTTTTTCCATGCTGGATTAGTCCACGCAATAAATTTCTCAATAATATAAGCAGCTAGACCTACGGGACTGTCTCTTAAAGCTACACCTGCAAAATAGTAATAGACCATTGAAATAAGAGTTTTCTAGGAAAAAATGCAGCCTCATATTTTGTTGTTGTTCTAAAATGTTCATTTTGGCATCCTTTAAAACATAAATTGACGGTAAGAATATGTTTAAAAAAATCATTTAGGAGTAAAAAGTATACAGTACTCTTTCTTACCAACTGTATCAGGTTTAGTAGCTTGTAAGTGCATGTAACCAGCTTCTTCAATGAGGAAACTGAGCGTGTTGCCCAGTGGAAAAATTTTTTCTATTTCTTTTTCAGAAAAAACTAAAGATGGCGATAGTGCGGCGAGGAGCAATTTTGGATGAAAGCCATTAGCAAAGCAAAGGTTCCTGTGTACTGCTATGACGTTTTTCGGGTAAAGAATGGCAAGACACTGAGCTATGATTGACCCCCAGTCACCTAAAAATGAGTTAATTTGAGTTATTACGCAATCCTAATTTATCTAGAAAGGAACCGCACATTACTAGCGTTTTTTTTTTGCAGAATCACCAAAAATATTTACCTCCTTGAAGATAATATCTGTCAAAGTTCAATCTAATCATCAGTTTGTTAAATAATTGAGCAATTTGGGCCGGGCCCAATCCTGCTCGGACTGCGCCATCAGAAAATCCATAGCCGGGCAATGAGGGCGCTATCACTTCAAAAACAAAGTCAGATCCTAAAAATAATAAAAACAATTATATTAAACCCTTTTTTTAAATAATGAATTCATTTAAAAAATAAATTTCCAATTTTTTTTTAAATATTATAAAAAAAATAGTTTTAAATAATGTTCATACCTTCCTGCGGAGTTGTTAAAATTGGTATCATTTCGTAAAATTCTCTGACTGATCCAGGCCATCCGTGTAAAACCAATAGAGGTAAAGTCTGGACTCCTTTAGGGACACTTTTAGGTTTCGCATGAATAAAATGTATATCTAAACCCTAAAAAGTGCAGAAACTAAATGTAGTAAATAGAGTAACAATTAATACAACTAAATAGTAAGTTTTCCAAAAAATTACAATTACAACTAAATAATACAGGGCGATTTCATCAATTCATCAATTGTTCAGAAAATAAGCCTATTTATAAAAAAAATGTGGTTGTCACCTTAACACACCATGGAAAATAGACTTTTGTCAGTAACAAAAATGTAACATTAGTTTTTTTTGCTGGAATGTGTTCATTTTGGCATCCTATAAAACATATCTCGATGGTAACTCTGAAAGACCTGTGCAAAAAAAATGGCGGACCAAAAATTGTCACGTTTTTCGGTTTTTTAAGTTTACCTTGAAAAGTAAAAGTTGTATGGAAAAATATTTCCAACAAAAGTTGTAGATAATTAAAATACCTATCGATTCATATAATATAAGTTATAGGTGGCGTTACTAGTTATCGAGGTATATTTTTTTTTCGACAAAATTCTAAAAAAGTTTGTTAAACCCGGAATCTGTGAACTTTTTATTTTCCGAGAAATTGATGTCAAAGTTGAAAATTCAACCTCAATTTTCCGCTTTCCTAGTTAAGATATAATGCTCAATTTTAATGGAAATTATTTGTATTGTTTTATATTTTGAAGATTTAAAAAAAAATTCCATCGTGGGCAGAGAAATTTTGCAAAAATCAATTTTTGTATCAAAAAAATTGCGATAACTTTTCACCGGATGGAGATAAAAAATTTTTAATGCGTGCATTGGAATTAGATCAAGGAAGTTGGAAGGGGTAAAAGAAAGGGGAATATCCTAAACTAAATTTGGTTCCTCATGTAACTTTGTACTCCGCGTGCATTGGATTTAGATGTATCATTTCCGATATCAAAAAAAAATTTTTAATTTTTGATGAAAAAAATGTTTTTTTTTTCAAAAATTCATAATGGTGTGGCAAATGAATATTAAGGGCTCAAGTTCGCAGAAGATGCTTTTTAATACTTTTACTTTACCTGTGAGTTTTTTGGATCCAAGAAATACACTTCCAAAGGATCTGTGAACCTTCGAAAATTGAGTCAAATCTAATCGAAAATAGCTGCTGCAGGCCGCTGTCGGCGGGTTGTCATTGTTCAGGCGCATTATTCATTGGCGCTTCAAGGAAACTTATGCATCACAAGTAATATTTATAATATTGATGTTGTTTTATTAATTTATATGATAGTAAAAATTTCTTTAGTTATATTAATTATTAATTTGTTTATTTACAAAATTTTTACAAAAAATTATAGAGAAATTCATACAAGTGTTCAATTATATATTAAATATTCTATTGTTTTGTTCCTTTATATTATTATAATCTAACAGTTCATTAACAAAATTTTTACGAAAATTTCTATAAGCAAAATATCACTACATAGTATAAAACAAAGTCGCTTTCTCTGTCCCTATGTCCCTTTGTATGCTTAAATCTTTAAAACTACGCACCGGATTTTGATGCGGTTTTTTTCAATAGATAGAGTGATTCAAGAGGAAGGTTTATATGTATAATAACATCCATTAAATAGTGGAGAAATACTGTTATTTTTGAGGTTTCTAATGTGATGTCGTTAATTATCATATTTTTTTCCGCTTACATTGCAAACGCAGGCTGAACCCTACGAGATTTATCAAAATAATGTACTAATTATTTGTACACATTGAAAAGGTCTACAGAAAACTCCGCGATGGTATATGTCTATCTCTCATGGATATCCCACAATAACATTTTTTTGTCATTTACTTTTTACGACAAATAATGGCAAATTTTGAAGCGATTTTAACCAATACAGCATTAATCCTTATCCAATTAAATAGCTTAAATACATTGTTGATTTAATATAGATCTATATGGTCCTTTACAGCACAGCGTGCCTATAAATAGCGCGTCGGAGGCCGATGTAATAATTGTTGTAAAAATAAAATAAATAGTCACAGTTTTTCTGTAGTGTATTTAGTATCAGCATTGCACCCGTGCGAAGCCGGGGCGGGTCGCTAGTATAAATATATAATAATAATGTAAAGGAAAAAAACAATATAATATGTAATATATAATTGAATATTTGTATGATTTTTTCTATAATTTCTTGTAAAAATTTTGTTAATAAACTGTTAGATAATAATAATATAAATAAAAAAACAGTAGAATGTGTAATATATAATTGAATATTTGTATGATTTTCTCCATAATTTTTTGTAAAAATTTTGTTAATAAACAAATTAATAATCAATATGACTAAAAAATTGTTACTATCATATTGTCGCGCTTGGGTTTTTCAGTGTGTGACTAGTCCCATTCTAGTTTTTAGATTGCGACTCATCGGGATCTTATTGGTAAGGAGGGTATAAATAATAAAAAGGTTAATTAAATTTTGTAGCAAATTAGAGTGTATTCAAAAGAAAACAAGATTAAATTCAAATACAGGATAAAATATTAGCCGAAATATTAGAGCAGTTTACATTATATTAAATTTAAAAATTGAAGATCTTTACTTACATAATTATTAGGAACAGCCTCTTGATTTGGGGGAACACTCTTTAAGCTCAGGATGTCATTGTTAGGAGAGACTCAACTAGACTGATCTTTGATTATTTGCTAATCAATTACCATGTATGATAGTGTACAGTCAGCAAAAACAAACTATATGGTTAACTATTATACAGGGTGTTGGATAATTAAAGTTTTATCAATCCTTGCTCGTGACAATATAAATTAATAAAACAACATCAATATTATAAATATTACTTGTGATGCATACGTTTCCTTGAAGCGCCGATGAATAATGCGCCTGAACTATGGGAACCCGCCGACAGCGGCCTGCAGCAGCTATTTTTGATTAGATTCGGCCCAATTTTCGAAGGTTGGGAATTAATAGAATATCCAGAGTTATTAGAAAATACAAGACATAATTGGCCTGTCAAAACCTCCACAAAAATTGAAACACCAAGACATGTACTAATTGCTTTTCAAAAGGATAGACGTGGTAATTTAAAATCAGATATGAGTAAATTTGATCATTGTGACCTAAGGAATATAAATGTGTTTTTACATTCAGAAAGATATCCTTACCAGGATCTTCAGCTTGATTTTAAAAATAATAAGTTTGCTACCCTGTATGAAATGTTTTCTGAATTTCGTCAAGTATATTATAACTTTCCAATAGAACCAATATTTAATCCCAAATAATTTAAAGATAATGCACCTATTGCTTACATTAATTGGTCTCATCAGAGAGATTTATTACAATCCGGCCCAGTAACCATGAGAATTGAATTTGAGACAAAAGAAAAAATATCCGTAGATCGTGTGGAAGTGTATTTCTTAGATCCAAAAATTCACAGGTAAAGTACAAGTATTAAAACACATCTTCTGTAAATCTGAGCCCTTATCATTTGCCACGTTGTTATGAATTTTTGAAATAAAACACCGTTTTTTTCATCCAAAATTAAATTTTTTTTAAGGTCGGAAATAATACATCTAAATCCAATGCATGTATTAAAAAAATTTTATCTTCATCCGGTGAAAAGTTATCGCAATTTTTTTGGTGCAAAAATTGATTTTTTTCAAAATTTCTCGGCCCACGATTGAAAAAAAAAATGTTTTTAGTAGATCTTCAAAATATGAAACAATACAAATAATTTTCATTAAAATTGAGCATTGTATCTTAATTAGGAAAGCGGAAAATTGGGGTTGAATTTTCAACTATGACATCGAATTTCTCGGAAAATAAAAAATTTACAGATTCCGCGTTTCACATGCTTTTTTAGAATGATAATATCTATATTTATGTTAAACCTTAAATCGATAATTTGTTAATAACTGTCTTTTTTCTTAAAAAAAACAAAAACCGTAAATTTTGTGTAAAAAACAATTAATCTCGATAACTAGTGGCACCACCTATAACTTATATCATATGAATCGATAGGTTTTTTAATTCTCTACAACTTTTGTTTGAAATATTTTTCGATACAATTTTTACTTTTCAAGATAAACTCAAAAAACCGAAAATCGTGACCATTTTTGGTCCGCCATTTTTTTTGCACAGTTCTTTCAGAGTTACCATCGGATATATTTTATAGGATGCCGAAATGAACACATTCCAGCAAAAAACCCAATGTTACATTTTGGTTAACAAAACAGCTCTTTTTGAATAAAATTTCCATGGAGTATAAATCTGCAGCTGTAAACTTTACCTGAATGTTCGTTTTAAATTGTGGCAATTTATTTAAAAATTCCTGTCGCTGTTTCCAATTATACTTATTTTTCCAATAGTCAACAATGGTTTCTAAAAGTTTCGTGTTTATGCCATAATTTTGATTAACATCTTCGAGAGGGGGATGAAATGGTAAAGCATTCTTAAGTCTATCTTGAAGATCGTTGATAATCTGCAAAAAATAATGTTTTTGTTACCCTGTTTATGTTGTTGTGACATTTATATTTCTAATGTACATATTCTTTAAATAATCATTATTTTTAAAACTTCACACTCAACTCAATGTTTTGCAACGTTATCTTAATAATAAAAGTGTTGTCAGATAACAGCGAGTCATTCCAATTTACTTACATTTGTTTCCCATGGTGTGTTTGTTTATAAAATCGTCTGACAACAATGAAATTGATGTTTCGCGACGTAATCTTAATAATATAAATATTGTCAGACGCGAGCGAATCATTCTAATTTATTTAGATTGTAGTACAATCACTACATAGTATAAAACAAAGTCGCTTTCTCTGTCCCTATGTCCATTTGTATGCTTAAATCTTTAAAACTACGCACCGGATTTTGATGCGGTTTTTTTCAATAGATAGAGTGATTCAAGAGGAAGGTTTATATGTATAATAACATCCATTAAATAGTGGAGAAATACTGTTATTTTTGAGGTTTCTAATATGATGTCGTTAATTATCATATTTTTTTCCGCTTACATTGCAAACGCAGGCTGAACCCTACGAGATTTATCAAAATAGTGTACTAATTATTTGTACACATTGAAAAGGTCTACAGAAAACTCCGCGATGGTATATGTCTATCTCTCATGGATATCCCACAATAACATTTTTTTGTCATTTACTTTTTACGACAAATAATGGCAAATTTTGAAGCGATTTTAACCAATACAGCATTAATCCTTATCCAATTAAATAGCTTAAATACATTGTTGATTTAATATAGATCTATATGGTCCTTTACAGCACAAGATTTAAATAAATATTTTCGAAGATATTACAGATTTAAAATTGCGGGAAGTAGCGCTTGCGGCGGTACTGGCCGACCGGGGCGGCGGCAGCGTGCCTATAAATAGCGCGTCGGAGGCCGATGTAATAATTGTTGTAAAAATAAAATAAATAGTCACAGTTTTTCTGTAGTGTATTAAGTATCAGCATTGCACCCGTGCGAAGCCGGGACGGGTCGCTAGTTTTATTATAATATCCATCTCATCACTCCAAGTGGTGCAGTGCTACTTAAATTTGCTATAACACCAGTTCTAATCAATATTCTTTAAAAAATCAACAAGTTCTTAAATTTGCAAGACAAATCCAATCTTTTGATGTAACTTTTATTAGTGATATATTTGTGCTATTATCTTTTATCCACTCATAAACAATTAATATAGCAAAAATTATCAGAAAATTTGACTATGTATAATCTCAGTTTGTTCATGACTATTCAAAAATTATTTTTGATTGCATATCAAGGTTAATATATATTGTATAAGTTGTTGTCTCACTAATTATTAGAGGATAATTATTTTCGTCACGTAATTCCGTAATTCAAAACAGATACTTAAGAATGTCGAGAACCTTGCAAATTTCTGCCAGTAATAACGGGTTAGAAATTTTGGAGGGGTTCTCCGAGATAAACAATGCTGTTTGGCTTTGATATATATATATATATATATATATATATATATATATATATATATATATATATATATATATGTATATGGCACCAACATCAATGAGATCACTCACAAGAAAAGGGTCCGTATTAGCAATATATTTAACATTTAAAAACTGCAATTTCACACTAATAGTTTGCCAGCCAGGGGTGTTTTCGTGGCCCTTTTAGGTCAACAAGATCAAGAAAGTGTTTTTGATGTATTGTTTCCCGCTAAATTCGAATGTGGAACTTATTTTTTCGTCAAATGGTCAAAACTTGTTATTAACAATTTTATTATTTAAAACATCCTAAAAAATTATACATGATAGGTTTCAATATAAATCCAATGATTATCGATAACTGTATTGAATATAAATAACTTTGTTCAAGGTTTATCAAAAAATATTAATTTTAACCAAAGTTATTGCAAAAGTACTGTAAAATTGCGAGATGTTCAGGCCTTTTTAACCAACTTCTAAAAGAAGGAGGTTCTCAATTCGTCGACTATGTATTTTTTTTATGTATGTGCACCTATTACTCCGGAACGGCGGCACTGATTTGAATGAAATTTTTTACATTATGTTCAGGAAGTTACTGCGGTAGTCCCATATTTTTTTAGATGAAATTGGTGCAGTAAAATCCAAGATGACGCTGACAATATGGCGGTCAAAAAAATTAATTTTGTCCGGTTTTCTCCAAAATTGATATGGGGGAATTTTTAGGGTCGTATACAACGAAACTAAAATTATTTAAAAAAAATTTAATATGGCGGATAAAAAATGAATTTTGTCCGACTTTTTTCAAAATTGATATGGGGGAGTTTTTGGGATCGCACATTACGAATCTGGATTTATTAAAAAAAAAATATATATGGCAGATCCAAGATGGCGAATTAAAGATTCTACACCTCGATTTTGTGAAGTGTTAATTACGAATTAAAAAAATTTTTTGAAAAAATCATTTTGGCGTATTCAACATGGCGTCCAAAAAATTTTACATTTTTCGATTTCCTCCAAAACTAATACCGGGGGTTCTTGAGAGTGTAAATTATGAATTTAAAAGTTTTTTTTCAGGATTCAATATGGCGAATCCAATATAGCGGACTAAATATTTTACACTTTTTGATTTTGTTGAAATGTGGGACTGAATCGCTATTGAGGATGTAAATAGCGAATATAATTTTTTTTTAAGAAAATCTAATATGTCAGATGCAATATGACGGTCTAGAAATTTTAAATTTCCGGATTTCATCCAAAATTGGAACTAGGGGGCTTTAAAGAGTTTAGATTTAGATTAGATTAAGACGTTAAAATTATTTTTTTGGAATTCAATATGGTGGATCCAATAGGGTGAGTTGAAAATTTTACCTCATTCGCATTTTTTCACATTTGGTATTAGAGGGTTTTCGGAGTCTTGTATTACGAATATAAAGTTAATTTTTTACAACTATTAGCTTGATAAGATACAATATGAGGGAGTGAAAATTTTACATATTCCGATTTTGTCTAAAATTGATATTGTGGGGTTCTTGGGGCGTATACAGACTCAATATGCAGTATAAAATATATCAGGCTAAGAAATTTACATCTCAGTTCATTAAATATCGATACTGGAAGGTTTTGGGGCAACCAACCGACGCGCGAGCCTTTAAATAGCAAAAAATGAGTTAGGCATGTTAAGCAAGTCTCAAAATAATTGTATTGAAAAAGAAAATACTGTTATCAGTCGTGAACAATGACGAATTTTACCTTAAAATGCCTATAGACAAAGTACTCCGCGTTTTTTTCAATGAAAATCAACTTTAAACTAATGCACCTTTGTTATAAATAAGAGAACCCTTACTTATAGAGTCTTGTTTTGAAGCTTAAGACTCCATTTTTCAAATAAGAGTTCGTAGAGCTTACTTTGATGATTTTAAACCAAGTAATTAGTGAAAAGGCTTAAACATCTCGCAATTTTCTTTTTTTTTTAATAGTAATTTTGCATTAACTTTGATTATAATTAATATTTTTTTGATAAACTTTGAACGAAGTTATTTGTATTCACTACAATTATCGATATGCATTTGTTTTATATTGATACCTATCATGGATAATTTTTTACGACGTTTTAAACAATTAAATTGTTAATAACAAATTATATGACCACTTGACGAAAAAACAAGTTTCATATTGAAATCCAGCGGGAAAAAGTACATCCGAAATGCTTACTTGATCTTGTAGACCTAAAGGGCTACGAGAACCCCCTGGTTGCCAGACTATAAACTTAAAAACTAGATTCTTACGTTGCAATGTGCTTATATTTATACTCTGAAGTAACGAATAAAAATTTGGATGCCTTTAGGATGTGGTTTTAGTGCCAGGTGTTGAAAGTATCATGGATAGACCGTGTCAGGAACACAGTTATTTTGCAGAAAATTACTTAAGGAACATTATTTTTATCCTCTATCAAAATTGAAAGATTTAATATCCTGGGTAGGTATTTTATGAGAAACGGAAACGAATACAGATTACTGCAAAATATTTGGAAAGAGGGATGTAGCAACGCTACGAATTTTCTTCCATAATCAATCAGAATCTGGTGGTCAATGACTACTAACCAGTTGTTTAGAACCGCAGCTAATAGAGAAATGTTACAAATTATTGTAGCCATTATATGTAACGGATAGAAACCCTCAAAAGAAGGTGGGAAAATATGACTATGAAGGAAAGATAAACCAAGGATATTTGGTCATACACCAATAAAATAGGCGCTAGTTATTGTGAACCAATCTAAAGGGGAAAATCTGTTTAAGGCATACTTTAATTATATTTATAAATAATTCTTTTGAATTTTTTCTAATTAATAGTTTGTAATTAGCAGGCCATCACTTTTAGTGTACCATAAATTTAATTTCTTACCTCGTCCGATACGTTTATTTTGAATGGTTTGATAGCAGTGTCTTCTTTTTGTGCTTTGCCCGGTCCCCACCATTTTTCTTCGATGTTCGGCAGAGGAGATTTTTTATTTACTTGAACGTAAACATAAATTCCACCTAACAGTACTAAAACAGCAAAAATTTTACCAATTGCACCCATTGTCCCCGAGAATGAACCACTTTACTACGCTTATTGTTTATTAACACGAAAATTTATATATATGAAATTCGATAAGAATCACGATGACTTTAACAAATTATCCAATATTTTTCTCAATATTAAAATGATATTTTTAACGAGTCCTACTGCTAGCTCACTGTTTATATTTATGACTACAATAAATGTATATTTATAAATGAATAGGAACAGGACCGGAGTAAGAGAAACTTGATAATAAATTAAAAAATCTTCCAGGTTACTGTCGAAGAGTAATAGAAAATTTCAGTTTGGTCAAAATTAGGGATGTGGAACAATGGGCGAATTTTTCTAGTATCAGTTTGTTTGGATACTAAAACCAATGATATTTATTGATCACGCAGAGGAAACTTGTTTCATTAAAATCTAACTTTAAGATGAACTCAGAATTGGATTTTAAGTATACTTAGCTTAAAATAATCGTTGAGAGATGTTTATATTTTTATAAATAGCTACCAAAGTAAACAGAAATTAAAATTATTTTGGGTTTTCCATGTTTTTTAGAACAAAAAATTGTTAATATTCATCTAATAAAAGACTTTTTAGTCCATTGAGGGGCGTTAGCGCTCCCATTGAGAATCTATATTTTAAATGCTGATCTTAAATTGATCTCTACTGAAAGTGATGTCAAGTTGAAGAGGATTTTTATTTATTTATTTATTTATTTATTTATTTATTTATTTATATACATGTACAGGGTGAGTCAACGATTGGATGAAGTAGGTTTGTGCCTTTTCGATGAAATTAACAAAAAAACTATATTTATTGTTTGATACAGTTTATTTTTACGCAGATTTTAAAAATATTTAGGACTCTACAGGGTGAGCCAAAAAACTAGGACAGCATAAAGTTGTATTTTTTTAAATAGAACACCCTATATACGAATCGTATTTTCGATTTAGCTTATAATTTTAAATCTTTTTTATTAAGAGTTTACTATAACAAAACTTTATAGTTTTTGAGATAATTAAGTTTAAAGAAAAAAAGTCACATTTTCAAGCATCAATTCAATCCTAAATAACGTTTTCAATTTTGTGACAAATATATTCAAATTTGGAATTTAGCAAGGCCAAGGACAAGTTAACATAATTTTTATCTAATATTTGCAATAAAAGCTACAGGGTGTTGAACACATCGGCTCAAATTTGAACAAGTTTAAATGAATAAATATCTTTTTTTTTTAAATGGTACACCCTGTATATTTTCATGTTATTTAATAGACTAATAAAAACCCTAAAAGTTTTGTTCAATATATCTTATACCTATTTATAATAGTTTTTGAGATATTTCAGTTTTTCTTATTTTCCATACTTTTTTACAGAAATAGTCTTCATTATCATAGTAGCCATGGCAAAAACAATGTAAAAGAACATTTTTCTGTGTGTCAAATTTATAACCGCAATCGCTTCTTTTGGTTTTTATGTAGTGTAGTTTGGTTTTTTTTGCATTAATCTTATATTGTAAAATGAATTTTCCAAAGAATGAGTTAATAGATATGATTTATACAATAGGAGAGGCTCAAAAAAATTGCCTTCTTGCTCAAAGAATTTACAAAATGAAGTATCCTGATCGACGCCAGCCTAATACCCATACTTTTCAAAACTTAATGCAAAGATTTGATTCTTCTGGTACTGTTGATTATCCAAAACGTAAAGTGGTCAACAAACCAGTAACTAATAAAGAAAAAGAACTACAAGTATTGTTAAATGTTCAGGAAAATCTTTATATTGGTAGCCGTCAGTTAGCAACATTATGTGAAACATCACAATCCACCGCTAATCGTACTACCAAGAAATATAGGTATCATCCATATCACATGGAATTACACCAAGAATTGCATGGACAGGATTTTGAAAGTCGTGTAAACTTTTGTCGTACAATAAATGCGGAGATTCAATTAAATCCAAATTTATTATGCAAGGTAATGTTTACTGATGAAGCTACTTTCAGAAGTAACGGTGCCGTAAATAGACGCAACATGCATTATTATGCCACAGAAAACCCATTTTGGATTAGAGAGGTGCAACATCAAAACCACTGGTCATTAAATGTTTGGTGTGGTATTCATCATAATCGAATTATTGGACCCCACTTTTTTAATGAACCACTAAATGGCCATAGTTACCTGAACTTTCTACAAGAAGAACTACCCCAACTGCTTCAAGGTCTCGATAGGGATGAGCTCGACAGTATGTGGTTCCAGCACGATGGTGCGCCTCCGCATTACCATCATGAAGTTCGAGCGTTTTTGGACCAACGATATCCGCAAAAATGGATTGGACGTGGGGGTTTCATTGAGTGGCCACCAAGGTCTTGCGACATCACCCCATTAGATTTCTTCCTATGGGGTTATATTAAAAATAAGGTGTATGTTAATCCACCAACAACAGTGGAAGATATGCGAAACAGGATTAGCGATACCTGTAGAACAATAACGCCACTAATTTTGTCCAGGGTCCGAGAAAATCTGCAAAAAAGACCAAATTTGTGCATTGCACAAGAGGGTCGTTTATTCGAACACTTATTAAAAAGAAATAATTAATCTCAGTATTTAATAGGTAATTTTTTTGTTTCAATTTAGTATAAAATAAATATGTATTTGCCTTGTCGTTATTGTGTTAATTTTTTCACATTATGTTTAATTAAACTATTGCCGTTGTAATATAACGAATAATGTATTTCATCATATTTAACCACATTCTGTTTGTTTCTGTAGTTTCTTTTTATTATTTTACATGGCTACTATGATAATGAAGACTATTTCTGTAAAAAAGTATGGAAAATAAGAAAAACTGAAATATCTCAAAAACTATTATAAATAGGTATAGGATATATTGAACAAAACTTTTAGGGTTTTTATTACTCTATTAAATAACATGAAAATATACAGGGTGTACCATTTAAAAAAAAAAAGATATTTATTCATTTAAACTTGTTCAAATTTGAGCCGATGTGTTCAACATCCTGTAGCTTTTATTGCAAATATTAGGTAAAAGTTATGTTAACTTGTCCTTGGCCTTGCTAAATTCCAAATTTGAATATATTTGTCACAAAATTGAAAACGTTATTTAGGATTGAATTGATGCTTGAAAATGTGACTTTTTTTCTTTAAACTTAATTATCTCAGAAACTATAAAGTTTTGTTATAGTAAACCCTTAATAAAAAAGATTTAAAATTATAAGCTAAATCGAAAATACGATTCGTATATAGGGTGTTCTATTTAAAAAAATACAACTTTATGCTGTCCTAGTTTTTTGGCTCACCCTGTAGAGTCCTAAATATTTTTAAAATCTGCGTAAAAATAAACTGTATCAAACAATAAATATAGTTTCTTTGTTAATTTCACCGAAAAGGCACAATCTCACTTCATCCAATCGTTGACTCACCCTGCACATCACAGAACAGTTTCCAAATGTACTTCTTTTCAACTGATAAAAACTAACAAAATAATATCTATATTTAAAAAGTGTTCAGTATAAATTTACGGTTACTGTTACAAAATTATTATGCAAAAACTATAGAACTGATTTAAAGAAATTTAGCACTCTTTTTTTTTATCATAATATGAAGTTTTTTTTGGCCAAAGATAAACGTCCTCAGAAAAATGTAAGTGGTGAAAAAAAAGGTTAAAAAATCTACTTTTCAGTCCTTTTTAAAAAATTATTATTATTTTACAACGAGGGTAATAAATTTTAAGATTTTTAATCAATCCTATCTCGTAGAAAATTTAATTATGAAACTTTTTTCTCTTTTCGACTTTTCTCTAAAATGAATACTTTCAAAGTTATAGGAAAGAAAAGGAGAAAAGTAACGCCTTTTTCTTTGATTTTTTAACCGACTTCTAAAAGAAGGAGGTTCTCAATTCGTCGACTATGTATTTTTTTTTATGTATGTACACCGATTACTCCGAAACGGCTGCACCGATTTAAGTGAATTTTTTTACGTTATGTAAAGGAAGTTGCTGCGGTGGTCCCATATTTTTTTAGATGATATTGGTGCAATAAAATCCAAGATGGCGCTTACAATATGGCGGCCAAAAAAATTAATTTTGTCCGATTTTCTTCAAAATTGGTATGGAAGAATTTTAGAGGTTGTACCCAAAGAATCGGAAATTATTTAAAAAAAATTCAAAATGGCGGATCCAATATGGCGGACAAAAAAATTTAATTTAGTCCGATTTTCTCCGAAATTGGTATGGGAGAGTTTTCGAGGTTGCACATAACGAATATGATATTACTTTTTTAAAAATCAATATGGCGGATCCAATATGGCGGCCTAAAAAATCAATTTTGTCCGATTTTTACCAAAATTGGTAAGGAGGAGTTTACGGGATCGCATATGACGAATCTAAAATAATTTTTAAAAAATTCAATATGGCGGATCCAATATGGCGGACGAAAAAATCAATTTTATCCGATTGTCTCCAAAATTGGTATGGGGGAGTTTTCGGGGCCTCACATAAAGAATCTGAAATTATTTTTTAAAAAAACTGAATATGGCGGATTCAATATGGCGGACAAAAAATCAATTTTGTCCGATTTTCACCAAAATTGGCACAGGAGAGTTTTCAGGGTCACACATGACGAATTTAAAATTATTTTTAAAAAATTCAATATGGCGTATCCAATATGGTGGATAAAAAATTAATTTATTTTCTTTAAATATCGATATTGGAAGGTTTTGAGGCCTATATTACCAATCTAAAATTAATTTGAAATTTAAGATAGTGGATTTTCTATGACAGACTAAATATTCGTTTGACCCAATTTGATTGATATTTGGAAAACTCTAAAAACTAAAGAATTTTTAGTGGTTCATTTTAGGTTGATTTACAACTTTGGATAAAATGGGTACTTTTTTGCCAGTTTGGAGTCATTGCGAGGTACACTAATCTCGATTAGTACTTAGTTCAAATGATTTATGAATATCATAATGAATTCTAAAACTAAAAATAGAAAAATAAAATTTTTATAAAAAAATTGAACCGACTTCTAAAAGTGCGCTAAAAAGTGAGGTCGGCGCCAAATTATTTGTTCGCGAAATAAATATCTACTAATATATTCAAATTATGGTAATAAAGCAATTACAAATAAAGTATTTTTAATCTGTTTATGCAAATCACATGTTGTCAGGTATTAGTTTGGCGCCGACTTCAAAAAGTTCAATTTCATATAAAAATTTATGGTTATTTTTCACTTTTTAGCGCACTTTTAGAAGTCGGTTCAATTTTTTTATAAAAATTTTATTGAGGATTCAATATGGCAAATCCAAGATGGCGGACTAAAATTTTTACATTTTTCGATTTTGTTCAAAGGTGGGACTGAATCGTTTTTGAGGATGTAAATAGCGATTTTTAGTCTAGATATTTTAAATTTCCGGATTTCATCCAAAATTGGTACTAGGGGGCTTTGAAGAGTTTAGATTTAGATTAGATTATGACTTAAAATAATTTTTTTGAAATTCAATATAGCCGATGCAATATGGTGGGTTAAAAATTTTACCTTATTGGCATTTTTTCAGATTTGGTATTAGAGGGTTTTCGGGGTCGTGTATTACGAATATGAAATTAATTTTTTACAACTATTAGGTTGATAAGATACAATATGAGTGACAGAAAATTTTACATATTCCGATTTTGTCTAAAATTGATATTGTGGGGTTCTTGAGGCGTATACAAACTCAATATGCAGTATAAAATATATCGAGCTAAGAAATTTACATCTTAGGTTCTTTAAACATCGATATTGGAAGGTTTTGGGGCCTATATTACTAATCTAAAATTAAATTGAAATTCAGTTCAGATAGATAGACTAAATATTTGTTTGACACAATTTTACTGGTATTTGAAAAACTCTAAGAAACTAATAATTTTTAGTGGTTCATTTTAGGGTGATTTACAACTTTGGATGAAATGGGTACTTTTTTGCCACCTTGGAGTCATTGCGAGGTACACTAATCTCGATTAGTGCTTAGTTCAAATAATTTATGGATATCATAATGAATTCTAAAACTAAAAATGGAAAAATAAAATTTTTATAAAAAAATTGAACCGACTTCTAAAAGTGCGCTAAAAAGTAAAAAATAACTATAAATTTTTATGTGAAATTGAACTTTTTGAAGTCGGCGCTAAAGTATATATAAATGAAATAAATAACTACTAATATATACAAATTGTGGTAAGAAAGCAATTTCAAATAAATTATTTTTAATCTGTTTAGACAAATCACATTTTGTCAGGTATTAGTTTGGCGCCGACTTCACAAAGTTCAATTTCATATAAAAATTTATAGTTATTGTTTACTTTTTAGTGCACTTTTAGAAGTCGGTTTAATTTTCTTATAAAAATTTTATTTCTTTGATTTTTCAAACTTTTTGTTAAATAAATGAATGTAGCGGTATTTTTTGAGAAAGAGCATATCTCAATTATTGTTATGTCAATGATTCTGGAGAGTTTAGAGCAAAAATGAGCTCGCCCCATCTCAACAGCCAACTCATGATGGGTTTTTACAGATCAGCCCCGATCTATTAGTGAAACAAGTTACTTCAACTTTTTGATTTTTTTAAAAAATTTAATTAACATTCAAGATTTTATCAGAAAGATAACAATAAATCTTAAGGTAACAATCTCAAAACACTTTTGTTAGCGATGAATCATCATTGTTGATAGCAAACGCGATTTAGATAACACACATCTATTTAAGAGCCGAACCCTCTATAATGAAACGCACATTTTCTGCACTTGTAGGAACGCGTGCTAACATCATTCGGCATAAAGTAAGAAAGAAAAAAACATAAAATGGGAGCATCCTCTTACATTTTGGGAATCCTGGTGGTATTAGGGGCAATTTACATTTATCGAAAAAAAAGTAAGAAAGTTCGGCCTGTACCGAAAATCGAAGAAAAGTGGTGGGGACCCGCTGATGACCATACAGAAGACACTATTATCAAACCATTCAAAATAAATGTATCGGACGAGGTAAGTTAATTAGTTTATTTTTAACCAATTTCTAAAGACGGATATTCTTCTAATTTTTTTTTATGTTTAACTCATACAAAACTTCACAATCTTAAAATTTTATTTTCTGTAGATTATTAAGGATCTTCAAGATAGGCTAAAGAATACTCTACCACTTCATCCCCCTCTGGAGGGTGTTAACCATAATTACGGCTTAAATACGAACCTTTTGGAGACCATTGTTGATTATTGGAAAACTAAATATAACTGGAAAGAGAGACAGGAGTTTTTAAACAAGTTTCCACAATTTAAAACCAATATCCAGGTAAATTTACAGTGTCTTAATTTAATTTTATGGTTGTTTTCTTTAACATCTTAAGCTAACACTAAATACAAAAAAATATTGCGTAAAATTGTGTATTAGTAACATTTTGAATGACTGGCACGGCAAAAACAAGTTTAGGTTGTATTTATAATTTTTAGATTCTTCATTATATAAGATACTAGCGACCCGCCCCGGCTTCGCACGAGTGCAATGCTGATACTAAATACACTACAGGAAAACTGTGACTATTTATTTTATTTTTACAACAATTATTACATCGGCCTCCGACGCGCTATTTATAGGCACGCTGCCGCCGCCCCGGTCGGCCAGTACCGCCGCAAGCGCTACTTCCCGCAATTTTAAATCTGTAATATCTTCGAAAATATTCATTTAAATCTTGTGCTGTAAAGGACCATATAGATCTATATTAAATCAACAATGTATTTAAGCTATTTAATTGGATAAGGATTAATGCTGTATTGGTTAAAATCGCTTCAAAATTTGCCATTATTTGTCGTAAAAAGTAAATGACAAAAAAATGTTATTGTGGGATATCCATGAGAGATAGACATATACCATCGCGGAGTTTTCTGTAGACCTTTTCAATGTGTACAAATAATTAGTACATTATTTTGATAAATCTCGTAGGGTTCAGCCTGCGTTTGCAATGTAAGCGGAAAAAAATATGATAATTAACGACATCACATTAGAAACCTCAAAAATAACAGTATTTCTCCACTATTTAATGAATGTTATTATACATATAAACCTTCCTCTTGAATCACTCTATCTATTGAAAAAAACCGCATCAAAATCCGGTGCGTAGTTTTAAAGATTTAAGCATACAAAGGGACATAGGGACAGAGAAAGCGACTTTGTTTTATACTATGTAGTGAAGATATTTAGGTTTATACTTTTTTAGGGTTTAAACATTCATTTTATCCATGCCAAACCCATAAACGTCCCTCAGAGAGTCCAAGTTTTACCTCTGTTAATTTTACACGGATGGCCTGGATCTGTAAGAGAATTTTATGAAATAATACCAATTTTGACAACACCGCAAGATGGTAAAAGCTTTTATTCAAGTTAACAGTTCATATTATCATTTTTACTTTTAATTTTTAGGATCTGATTTTGTTTTTGAAGTAATAGCGCCCTCGTTGCCTGGCTATGGATTTTCTGACGGAGCAGTCCGACCAGGTTTGGGCCCAGCCCAAATTGCTCAGTTATGTAATAAACTTATGATCAGGTTGAACTTTGACAGATATTATGTTCAAGGAGGTAAGTATTCCACAGGGGGGTAAAAAAGTTGTGTAACAAATTTCAGTTATAGTAGTTTAAATATAAATGCAAACTTGAAAATGTGCCATTTTTTTACTAATGCAACTTTATTTTGCACTTATGCTAAAACTTTCTTAGAGATTGATAGTGTCGTAAGGAATATGGTACATCGAAGCATCCAAAAAGTGCTTTCATAGAAAAGGGAAATTAGTACCATTTGCATTTATTGCCTGTGTAAAAGCAATTGATTGAATAAAACTGTTGTCAGCAGGCGAAGATCCAAGGGGGGGGGGCGGTGGAGGTGATAGCCGATCTTCATTGATTTTAGTGAGAATTTTGTCGACGATTGGGATTTCCTTCTCAAAAACTCCTTTTATTGCAGTTTACATCTCTTCTTCCATCTAGGTTTTTCGTCTGCCTGTGATCGAATGTGGCTTGGGAGCAGGCGCGGATCCAAGGGGGGGGGCGATCGCCCCCCCCCCCTCCAAGAGCCTTAAGTTCAGGAAAATTTTCTCGATTTTGCCTCTTATAAAGGGTTTTCCAATAAGAGGTGTTATTTTGATATTCAAAGAAAAATGCCATTTTTTAAGATAAATGATCGGATATTTATTACATTATAAAGAGGAAGGTATGCCGTTAATGATGGAAAATAACATCAGCCAAATGACCACCACGACCATGCCTACAGGACCATATCCTTTTCATGAAATTTTCCATAACCAAATCGCAAAGTGGCTGCCCTATGTCCTCGATAGCCTCACGAATTCCATCTTTGAGGTCTTGAATCGACGCTGGGCTGTTGGCGTAGACCTTGTCTTTCACGAGGCCCCAAAGGAAGAAATCGCAAGGTGTCACATCACAAGATCTCGGTGGCCAATTGTGATCACCTCTTCGAGAGATAACACGGCCCGGAAACTTTTCCCGTAAAAGATCAATGGTTTCGTTGCTTGTGTGGCACGTAGCGCCGTCTTGTTGAAAGTAAACGTGGTCCAGATAAATACCATCCAATTCCGGCCATAAAAAATCATTAATCATCTCTCGATAGCGCAATCCATTCACCGTAACTGTTGCTCCAGCCTCATTTTCGAAAAAGTAAGGTCCAATGACCCCGTCGGACCATAAACCGCACCAAACAGTCACACGTTCAGGATAGAGAGGCTTTTCAACAATAACTCTTGGGTTTTCCGAGCCCCAGATGCGACAATTTTGTTTGTTGACGAAGCCACCGAGGTGGAAATGGGCCTCATCACGGAAGATGATTTTTCGATGGAATTCCGGATCATTTTCATGCATTTCAAGAACCCAATCAGCAAAGGCACGACGTTGTTGATGATCGGCCGGCTTGAGTTTTTGCGTTAACTGAACTTTATAAGCCTTAAGACCCACATCTTTATGCTAAATACGGTGTAATGACGTTTGTGGAATCCCTAATTCCAAAGAACGACGAGGAATGGACAAACCTGGGTTTTCTTCAACACTTTCGGCTACAGCAGCAATATTCTCGGCTGTTCTTGAGCGACGTGCACGGGTTTTCTTCTTCACATAACTAACTTGTCCCAACAGCTCGAATTTTTTCACCAATTTCTTTATTGCGCTCCGACAAGGTGCTTCATGACGACCCAAAAATGTTCGAGTTTTACGAACCGTCTCTGCCAAATTTTCACCATTTTTATAGTGAGTTTTAATAATTTCAATGCGTTGTTGAAGCGTGTATCGTTCCATCTTTATTTATGGCGTAGTTTCTACTTGTCAAACATCAAAAACTTACAACTTCAAAAGTGACATCTACCGAAATAGCGGGCTTTTCAAAATGACACCTCTTATTGGAAAACCCTATACTATAGTTTATTCCAGAACTAGAAAGAATAATAAATAATATTTTACCCTTTTTTTTCTTCGCAAACTGTGTTCTTTAGTCCGGTGTCTTTGGCAAAATCTGTTAGACACACATTTTTCATAGGAATGGGTTAGAAATTTTATAATCAGAAATACCAGTCTATAATAATGGACTATTTGGGTTGGATAACAATAGGTATTTGGATGTGTGAAGTGTTAAAATGATTTTAATCCTTGTCATAGGCGTCGGAAGGAGGTTTATTTTATCACCAAGTATTTATAGCATAGAATATTATTTCGGTAATAAACCTAAAATAAAAAGTGAGTTTAATATTATATTATTTCTTATGATTTCTTAATAATTCAAATACATTAGAAAATATAGATAATTTTAACACAAATCACAACTGTATTTTTATTATTTTCAATTTTGGCATAGAAACCATTTTAGGCACATTCAGACTAAAACTTAACCTTTTTTCTCTCAAAAAATTTATATGTGAATATATATATATATATATATATATATATATATATATATATATATATATATATATATATATATATATATATATATATATATATATATATATATACAGGGTGATTCAAAAATCGATCACGAAACTTAAGGGGGTGATTCTACTTGACAAAATAAGGGTAGAGCTTCATATAATTTTTTTTCAAAATGTCATTCGTTTTCGAGTTACAAGCCGTCCAAGTTCAAGTTTTTATTTTTTGTTTTTTGAATTACTCGCTTACAGGAAAACCGATTTGACTAATATTTGAAAGATAGGCTAAGTCTTCTGCGCTTCATCATTTTAGTAACAATTCACATTGATTGTTTGCCGCTAGAGGGCACTTTACCTACATTGAAAATTGTTTTTTTGTCATAATTTTTTAGTGTTGACAGCTACAGTAGTTTTTGGCATAATTTCTGAAAGACTGATGCCAGGCCTTTAAAAAAGATGCTCTTTATTTACATCGCTAAACCCAACGGTTTAGACGTAAATCACCCTTAAAAATTAAGTGGTAAATTTACTTTTCTCATTTCATTACCACCAGCTACCAGGTAACTAGCTATCAAAGTATACTAGAGCTGTCAGTTTAACATCAAATAAATTCGCTTTTTAAACTATTTAATTTATAATCTTAAAATAACTAATAATGGCTAATCAGTAAATATTCATATTATGGATTATTGCGATATACATTTAATTGATAAAAATTAATGAAACAGTACTAAACAAACTAAAAAAGATTCTCAAAATGTCCCCCATTTTCTTCCATACATTTCCTAACACTCTTCAAAAAATGTCGCCTAACTCGAACGAAGCTGGTTTCACTCGTGATGGCATAACAAATCTACACAACATCCACACATATGCTTACGAGAACCCAAACAATGTGGTAGAAACGAAACATCAGCGTAGATTTTCACTAAATGTGTGGGCAGGGATAATAGGAGATTACCTTATTGGCCCTCATTTCTTTGATGGCCCATTAACTGGTGACGTATACTTAGATTTTATCCAAAATCGTCTCCCATTGTATCTGGAAGATGTGCCATTGGAAGTAAGGGCCAACATGTGAATCCTCCAAGACGGAGCTCCGCCCCACTTTAGTATACATGTCCGACAGTATTTGAATGCAACGTATCCTGAGCGATGGATCGGACGAAGTGGACCATTGGCATGGGCAGCGAGGTCACCAGACCTTAATCCTATGGATTTTTTCTTTTGGGGTCATTTGAAACAATTGGTGTACGATATTCCAGTAATCAACGTCGAGGATCTCCGCTTCAGGATAATCGAAAAGTGCCAAATTATTAAAGAAACACCAGAAATTTTTCATCGAGTTAGGCGACATTTTTTGAAGAGTGTTAGGAAATGTATGGAAGAAAATGGGGGACATTTTGAGAATTTTTTTAGTTTGTTTAGTACTGTTTCATTAATTTTTATCAATTAAATGTATATCGCAATAATCCATAATATGAATATTTACTCATTAGCCATTATTAGTTATTTTAAGATTATAAATTAAATAGTTTAAAAAGCGAATTTATTTGATGTTAAACTGACAGCTCTAGTATACTTTGATAGCTATTTACCTGGTAGCTGGTGGTAATGAAATGAGAAAAGTAAATTTACCACTTAATTTTTAAGGGTGATTTACGTCTAAACCGTTGGGTTTAGCGATGTAAATAAAGAGCACCTTTTTTAAAGGCCTGGCATCAGTCTTTCAGAAATTATGCCAAAAACTACTGTAGCTGTCAACACTAAAAAATTATGACAAAAAAACTATTTTCTATGTAGGTAAAGTGCCCTCTAGCGGCAAACAATCATGGTGAATTGTTACTAAAATGATGAAGCGCAGAAGACTTAGCCTATCTTTCAAATATTAGTCAAATCGGTTTTCCTGTAAGCGAGTAATTCAAAAAACAAAAAATAAAAACTTGAACTTGGACGGCTTGTAACTCGAAAACGAATGACATTTTGAAAAAAAATTATATGAAGCTCTACCCTTATTTTGTCAAGTAGAATCACCCCCTTAAGTTTCGTGATCGATTTTTGAATCACCCTATATATATATATATATATATATATATATATATATATATATATATATATATATATATATATATATATATATATATAATATATATATATATATATATATATATATATATATATATATATATATATATATATATATATATATATAATATATATATATATATATATATATATATATATATATATATATATATATATATATTTATATATATATATATATATATATATATATATATATATATATATATATATATATATATATATATATTATAGTTATAATTTAAATACTTACAAAATACCCACTGTCAAAAATACAAGAAGTTAAACATACATAAAAAAATAAATTATTCCATATAATATTAATTTTATTTTGGGGCTATCGGTCATTTTATTATTAATTAAAAACATTTTTAAGATATTTGATGTTTCAGTTTATTTATTTCTTAAACTATCTGCAGAATTACAATTAAACACTAAAAAAGGATTCAAATATATTTAATTTTTATATGTTACAGAAAATTTAAATAATAAATTGTGCTTACACTGGTAAACATTACGTATCTAATTTGTAATCAGTCAGTGAAGCTATCATCGCTCAAATTAATTATAATTGGTTCCTCTATCTCACCGATCATGAGATCGACTTTCCACATTTTCTTTTATTCTTTTATTATATGGATTTTTCCAAATTTTTAATAGTAACTTTATTCAAAAAAATCTTTCAAAAGTTCAGTTAAATTACTAATTTTGTAAGTTGTGTTATTTCTAACAACTCTGCCTTTTACTTGAGAGAGATGTTCGAAGGGTACATCCAGCGGACGTTTTCCAGACGATCTATAATAACAGCTTTCCTATCTGGTTTTTCCCAGCAAAAATTAAGTTCTCTGATCAATTTCCAGAGCTCAGTTCTTTTAATTTCAGGTAAATCCCGATCTGCATTGATTTTAGTTAGAACTTTGTCGACGTTTGGAATCTGCTTCTCATAATAAAATGTATGTACAACTCCTTTTATTGCAGTTTACATCTCTTCTTCCAACGAGGGTTTTCGTCTGCCTGTGATCGATTGTAGCTTGGGAGTACTAATAATTCCAGTCGTTTTTTTCTCCCTCAGTAATCGGTACATAGTAGATTTTCCAACTCTTGTCATGTTGGAACACATCTCAACAGAGCTTTTAACATTGGCTATATTCTTTTGAGTAATTATCAATTGATCAAAGTGAACAAAATAAAACTGATAACTTCATGTTCTTTTGATAACGCATTTATTGGGCTAAAGTGATCATGATTACTTCAAGTGATAGAAGTGAAAGTGATAATGACTCAGAAGAATAGCCCTATTATTATCTAGATACTGATATCTGAAGGCATCATAAACATTCATCGTAATAAGTTTTTCGTTGAGGAAAAAATGCCCTGGTTTAGCGATTTTGAAATAAATATAGATGTGAAATCCATATCTTTTGGGTATCTCACTAATCTCAAGCACAAACAAAATAAATCACTAAGGACACACTGTAAGGTGTACTTTGCACACTGACAGAAATTAAATTGAACTATCAGAAATTTTATTGTTGCTGTAAATTTATTGCTTATGATATTTAAATATAATTAAATATAATTAGATTTACGGTCGTCCACAGTTAACTGCGGCACTGGAGCAGGTATGTTTTTGGAGGTTTCGGTAACAGTTTTATTACTCTGTCTAGTTTTTGAATAGAGTATAGGAATAGGAATGCTTGCGATCGCCCCTCCCCTTCCCATGAGCTTTGAGTTCATGAAAATGGAACCGATTCTGCCTTTTAAATTAGGAATGTATATGCTGCTGGCATTTTCGCCCCTCCCCGTTGTCAACTTGTTTTTCTTGCGATAGCCATCTCCCAAGAGCTTTGAATTCAGGAAAATGGACCCGGTTTTGCCTCTTATACTAAGATTGTATATGCTTCTCTCATCCTCCAACCCTGTTGACAACTTTTTTTTCTTGTGATCGCCGCCCCCTCTACAAGAGTTTCAAATTCAGAAATATAGCCCGACCCTGCCTTTTATACTAGAAATGGGAATGTTGCTGGTATCTCGCCACCCCCCCCCCCCGTCGACAACTTGCTTTCGCTTGCCATATTGTACTTTTGTGATATCACCGCCCCCCCCAAAGAGAGAGGCTGGATCCGCCCCTGCTTGGGAGTACTAACAATTCCAGTCGTTTTTTTCTCTTTCAGTATTCGGTACATAGTAGATTTTCTAACTTCTGTCATGTCAACAGAACTTTTAACATTATTATCTAGATATTGAAATCTTAAGGCATCATAAACATTCATCGTAATAAGTTTTTCGTTGAGGAGAAAATGCCCTGGTTTAACCATTTTGGAATAAATATGAAAGTGGAAGCCATATCTTTTGGGTATCTCACTAATCTCAAATAATATATAAAAACAAGCACAAACAAGATAAATTACTAAGGACACACTGTAAGGTGTACTTTGCTCATCATCATCAGCCCATTTCTGTCCACTGCTGAACATAGACCTCCTTAAGAGATTTCCATCCTCTATTCTGAGCCACTGCGATTCAGTCTGTTGCTATTCTTTTGAGGTCGTCTTTCCATCTGGTTGGTGGTTGTCCCTGACAGCGTTTGTCCGCTCTCGGTCGTCATTCCAAAACTCTTTTCATCCATCTGTACTTTGCTCACTGACAGAAATTAAATTGAACTATCAGAAATTCTATTGTTGCAGTAAATTTATAAAAGCTTATAATATTTAAATATAATTAGATTTATGGTAGTCCTTAGTTACCTGTGGCACTGGAGCAAGTACGTTGCAGGTTTCGGTAACAGATTTATTACTCTCTCTAGTTCTTGAATAGAGTATAGGAATGAGTATGCTTGTCATCTCTTTCCCCTTCCCAAGAGCTTTGAGTTCAGGAAAATAGAACCGATTCTGCCTGTTATATTAGGAATGTGTATGCTGCTGTTACTTCCCCCCATCCCATTGACAACTTGTTTTTCTTGCGATAACCCCCCCAGGAGTTTTAAATTCAGGAAAATAAATCCGATTCTGCCTCTTATACTAGGAATGTCTATACTGCTCGCATCCTTCACCTCATTCGGCAACTTGTCTTTTTCTTGTAATCACCCCCCTCCCCTCTTCAAGAGCTTTAAATTCAGAAAAATATACCCAACCCTGCCTTTTACACTAGAACTGGGAATGTTGCTGGTGTCTCCCTCTCCACCCGTCGACAACTTGCTTTCGCTTGCCACAATGTACTTTTGTGATATCACTGCCCCCTCCCCCCTCCCCAAAGAGAGAGGCTGGATCCGCCCCTGGTTATCAGTACAATATAGAATGGTTAAAAGAAGATAAAGAAAGAAAGAGTAATTTTGTTGAAGGTGGTGGATGTATTATTTAATAACTTTTTTACGTTTAACTTTTTATACTATTTTTTTTTCACTCTGCATAAATTTAAAAAAGTCAATGCTCGTAAGATTGTATCTCCAGTATAAAGTACAATGACTTATACAAGATTTACAAGCCAAACGGCTTCGCACTCCCTCCAGGGATTATTCACTCATACCAGGTATACAAAGACACCAAAAGTATGAAGCTCTGTGGGGACTCTTTCCATGTTATCGGGTCCTAGGTGGCGTGGTCTTCTGCACTTCCTACAAACTTTCGGACGGTTCGCGCTGTTGCAAGGAGAACCGCTTTCTGAATCGTTTTATACAGATGCTCATTAAGGCCCAGTCCCTTGATGTTCTGCAGAAGGTTCTTTGGTATCACTCCAGTTGTTGACAGTATTATGGGAATCGTTTGGACGCTGTTCACTGCCCATTGTCTTCGAATTTGGACCTCAAGATCTTTGTATTTGGCGATCTTCTCGTTGTATTTTGGCCTTAAGTTGTTGTTGTTAGGTACAGCAATGTCGATTAGTGTAGTTCGCCTAGAAATTTTATCTATTGGTATAATGTCTGGTCTATTATGAGCTACTGTCTGATCCGTCAGAACCGTTCGGTCCCAATATAACTTGAACTGGTTGTTCTCAAGAATAGGCTCCGGATTGTATTTGTAGTAAAGCACTTTTCCTACCTGTAATAGGTTTAACTTTTCTGCTAACTCTTGATGGAGTATCTTAGCGGCTGAGTCGTGTCTTTCCTTATACCCGGTTGCGGCAAACGCTTGGCATCCTCTAGTCATGTACTGAATTGTCTCCGATGTTCGACAGCCATATCTGCATTGGTCATTTTCTATTGAGGGATCTCTAATGATGAACTTCCGATAGTTCTTCGTCGGAATAACCTGGTCTTGAATAGCTAACAAGAAGCCCTCCGTTTCCGGAAACATCTGTACTGAAATCAACCAGGAGTTCGGTGACTAATTATTAATAATCTATTACAAAAGTGTTGAAGTCGATTTCATACATCTAATATTTATTTCCAGGTGACTGGGGTGCTACAATATCCGAAGCCATATCTGTATTTTATCCGGAAAACGTAATTGGTCTCCACAGAAATTGGGCTGCGTCCAACTTGTTTGACCCAACAATGATTCTTAAAGCATTTTGGCCATCTTTATTTTTTACCAAAAAAGAAATAGAGAAGAACTATCCAATAAGTAAAGTATTTAGCAATTTATTGTTGGAATCTGGATATATGCATTTACAGGCCACTAAACCTGATACAGTAGGTTAGTAAAAAGTTTTTTTGGCAAAAATTTTTCCTAATTAACGTTTCCAAAATTCTTATAATCACTGATTTTTAGGTGTTGCTTTAAGAGATAGTCCTGTAGGCTTAGCAGCTTATATTATCGAGAAATTTATCACGTGGACTAATCCAGCTTATAAAGACCTTCCAGATGGTGGCCTAACTAAACATTTTACTATGGATAAGTTGCTGGATAACGTAATGATTTACTGGGTCACTAGATCAATCACTACATCTATAAGACTGTATTCTGAAACCATGACTAGTGAATCCAGAAAATTAGGCGTCGGAGGGTAAATATTATTGCATTTTTGAATTTTATATAAAATTCAGTTTCAATATGGTGTCCTAAAAATTTTACATTTTTCGATTTTCTCCCAAACTGATATAGGGGGTTCTTGAGGGTGTAAATTATCAATTTAAAAGTATTTTTTCAGGATTTAATATGGCAAATCTAAGATAGCGGACTAAAAATTTTACATTTTTCGATTTTATTCAAAGCTGGGACTGAATCGTTTTTGAGGATGTAAATAGCGAATATGAGTCTAGAAATTTTAAATTTCCGGATTTCATCCAAAATTGGTAGTAGGGGGCTTTGAAGGGTTTAGATTTAGATTAAATTAGGACTTAAAATATTTTTTTTGAAATTCAATATAGCGGATGTAATATGGTGGGTTGAAAATTTTACCTTATTCGCATTTTTTCAGATTTGGTATTAGAGGGTTTTCGGGGTCATGTATTACGAAGATGAAGTTAATTTTTTACAGCTATTACGTTGATAAGATACAATATGAGGGACAGAAAATTTTCCGTATTCCGATTTTGTCTAAAATTGATATTGTGGGGTTCTTGAGGTGTATACAAACTCAATATGCAGTATAAAATATATCGAGCTAAGAATTTTACATCTCAGGTTCTTTAAACATCGATACTGGAAGGTTTTGGGGCCTATATTATATATATATATATATATATATATATATATATATATATATATATATATATATATGTATATAATTTATTTTTGTATCTTAAACCTTTTGTTAAATATTTTTTTCTAATATTTTCTTGGGTATAGGTTTTTCCATTAGAGAAACAAAGGACAATAATCTTCTTTCTGACGTTTCACTCTACATAGTGAGCTTCTTCAAAAGAGCTAGGTATATTTATTTTACATCTACAAAAATTACAGAATTGGTTATATAATAAACATATATCACAGTAATTACACTTTTATATTTTTAATTTAATTAAAATTAATAAAAACAAAACAGATTTTAAAATGGTCTTAAAGTTTAAAATTTAAAACAATACAATAACAGGTTAAAATAGTGAAGATTATAAAATAGTACATACCTTGAAAGTAGTTTTGTGTGTATGTTTAAAAATAAATTCAATTATGATCTTTGGTATGCAATTGATATGGATAGATTTATTTTTATAAAAAGCAAAAAATAGGAAAAAAGATTATTATTTATTTTTTAATGACGTTCTTTCACCCGTATGAGTGTATATGAAATCGTTCCAAGCATCATTACATTATTTCTCATATTTATTATAGAGTCGCTTCAAGCATGTTTTATTCAAAAATCAAATTATAGTATATCTGACTTAAATTTTTAACATCTTGCTTGTCATTTAAACATTTTTATCTTTTTTTATGTGTATCATTTCTTTGATGACTAATTTATGATAATTTCTATCAGTATCTAAAATATGGGTGTTTTTAAAATCAAATTCATGCTTAGATGTTTGTTCATGCTTATGTAAAGATGTCGATGCGTTTTTAGTATACTTGTGTCCATTCACTCTATTTTCAATATATTGTGTCGTCATGCCAATGTATTTCTTAGGACAATTTAGGCAGGGAATTGCATATATTACGTTAGATCTTTTTTTGGTGGGAACTTTGCTTTTTAATTTCGTGTAAACTGACCCAAGTAAATTGTTCGCACCAGCAAAGTTCCCACCAAAAAAAGATCTAACGTAATATATGCAATTCCATGCCTAAACTGTCCTAAGAAATACATTGGCATGACGACACAATATATTGAAAATAGAGTGAATGGACACAAGTATACTAAAAACGCATCGACATCTTTACATAAACATGAACAAACATCTAAGGATGAATTTGATTTTAAAAACACCCATATTTTAGATACTGATAGAAATTGTCATAAATTAGTCATCAAAGAAATGATACACATAAAAAAAGATAAAAATGTTGTAAATGACAAGCAAGATGTCAAAAATTTAAGTCAGATATACTATAATTTGATTTTTGAATAAAATATTCTTGAAGCGACTCTATAATAAATATGAGAAATAATGTAATGATGCTTGGAACGATTTCATATACACTCATATGGTTGAAAGAACGTCATTAAAAAATAAATAATAATCTTTTTTTTTATTTTTTGCTTTTTATAAAAATAAATCTATCCATATCAATTTGCATACCAAAGATCATAATTGAATTTATTTTTAAACATACACACAAAACTACTTTCAAGGTATGTACTATTTTATAATCTTCACTATTTTAACCTGTTTGTATTGTTTTAAATTTTAAACTTTAAGACCATTTTAAAATCTGTTTTGTTTTTATTAATTTTAATTAAATTAAAAATATAAAAGTGTAATTACTGTGATATAAGTTTATTATATAAACAATTCTATAATTTTTGTAGATGTAAAATAAATATACCAAGCTCTTTTGAAAAAGCTCACTATGTAGAGCGAAACGTCAGAAAGAAGATTATTGTCCTATGTTTCTCTAATGGAAAAACCTATACACAAGAAAATATTATAAAAAATATATGTATATATATATATATATATATATATATATATATATATATATATATATATATATATATATATATAATAGTGGATTTACTATGATAGACTAAATATTTGTTTGACACAATTTTACTGGTATTTGGAAAACTCTAAGAACCACAGAATTTTTAATGGTTCATTTTAGGGTGATTTACAACTTTGGATAAAATAGGTACTTTTTTGCCACTTTGGAGTCATTGCGAGGTACACTAATCTCGATTAGTACTTATTTCAAATAATTTATGGATATTATAATGAATTCTAAAACTAAAAATAGAAAAATAAAATTTTTTTAAAATAATTGAACCGACTTCTAAACGTGTGCTAAAAAGTGAAAAATAACTATAAATTTTTATATGAAATTGAACTTTTTTGAAGTCGGCGCCAAATTATTTCTAAATGAAACAAATAACTACTAATATATACAAATTATGTTAAGAAAGCAATCACAAATAAAGTATTTCTAATACGTTTATGCAAATCACATTTTGTCAGGTATTAGTTTGGCGCCGACTTCAAAAAGTTCAATTTCATATAAAAATGTATAGTTATTTTTCACTTTTTATCGCACTTTTAGAAGGCGGTTTCATTTTTTAATAAAAATTTTATTTTAAAACCACAGTTTCTAAATATGTAGATTTTTTACTGTGATTTTTCTGATTTTGATCACAAGAGCCAATTAAGAATATTCTCTTCAACAACCTGGTCAAAATATCTCACAATTATTTTAAATTGAAAATCTTCTCCTTCTTTTGCAGACGGTTAAATATTTATACAGAATGATAAACTAAATTTTATGGTATACTAATAATTTCAACTCTTAATTTTATATGCAACTAGCGACCCGCCCCGGCGTCGCACGGGTGCAATGCTGATACTAAATACACTACAGAAAAACTGTGACTATTTATTTTATTTTTACAATTATTACATCGGCCTCCGACGCGCTATTTATAGGCACGCTGCCGCCGCCCCGGTCGGCCAGTACCGCCGCAAGCGCTACTTCCCGCAATTTTAAATCTGTAATATCTTCGAAAATATTCATTTAAATCTTGTGCTGTAAAGGACCATATAGATCTATATTAAATCAACAATGTATTTAAGCTATTTAATTGGATAAGGATTAATGCTGTATTGGTTAAAATCGCTTCAAAATTTGCCATTATTTGTCGTAAAAAGTAAATGACAAAAAAATGTTATTGTGGGATATCCATGAGAGATAGACATATACCATCGCGGAGTTTTCTGTAGACCTTTTCAATGTGTACAAATAATTAGTACATTATTTTGATAAATCTCGTAGGGTTCAGCCTGCGTTTGCAATGTAAGCGGAAAAAAATATGATAATTAACGACATCACATTAGAAACCTCAAAAATAACAGTATTTCTCCACTATTTAATGGATGTTATTATACATATAAACCTTCCTCTTGAATCACTCTATCTATTGAAAAAAACCGCATTAAAATCCTGTGCGTAGTTTTAAAGATTTAAGCATACAAAGGGACATAGAGACAGAAAAAGCGACTTTGTTTTATACTATGTAGTGATAGTGATACATTCTTTCTTTATCAGTAGACCCATTAAAGTCCCTGCTGGCTGCAATCGATTCGAGCATGAAATCTCTTACCCACCAGAATCTGCAATAAGAAAACACCACCTCAATTTGATTCACTTAACGGATTTTGAGTATGGGGGACATTTTCCAGCTTTCGAGCTTCCAGAAGTTTTGGCCAAAGACATTTTTCAATTTGTGAGAAAAGTGAGGAAACTACCGAACGAAATGAAATAAGAGTAAATGCATCTCCTGCCTACTCTTGAGAGTATAAATATAATATTTTTTAAATATTTTTTGTGTGTTTTATTTCCAAAAAGTCATTTGCTATCATTATATTTATTAATAATTTTTATTTTATACCTGTCAAAATATCCTGCAAAGAATTGAAATTACGCTTTTTATACAAAGTAATAATTAACACATATTTAAAATAATTTAGTTTACAGAAAAATGTGTGTACATACTATGAACTCTGCCATTTTTTTTTATTAATGATGCTAAATAGAAAAATGTAGGTTTGGAATCACAGTTTTTTTTATCACTCACAAGTTACTTACTTTTTTGTAACTAAAAATCAAAAGTTTTTTAAGAGGATATTCCTATTTGTCTTATTTTAAGAGGATATATTACCGTTTTATAATATTTGTGTAAATGTATGTCCCGTTCTATTTTTATTAGTTTATTATAGTCAAAAGGATTAGTTTTTTATATTTGTGTTCATTAAATACTATGATGCTGTTATTGGGTGTTGACTAACAATCAAATATTGTAATCGAATTTTATTTCAGCCTATTCAAGTGTGGGTACTCCTTATAAGAGGACTGAGACGGTATTTTTATCGACTTGACATCTGATAGGGCTTTGTTTAAATGTAATGGAACAAATGTTAATTATTTTCATTGTTCAATGTCAACTATATTTCGTTAAAATAAATAATTAAATAATCACTCTGTGAATAGATATGCCGTGGGAATAGGGTAGTTATATTTTTTTATCACTATCCACGAAGGTCTAAAGGATAAATAAATCAGTTATCAACTTAACTTTTATGATCTTTGTCGTTTAAATGTTTTCTTAAAAAAATACATACAGTCAGTTAATTTATGAAGACGTAAAAGACCCTCTCTTAGAATTGCCTATAAATCCGTCCAAGTAATCCTGCCCTGGTTAAGTATATAAAACCAGATGTGATAAGGGTAGTTTTAACATATGGTATGTGGAATACCGTTAAAATGTTTTAAAACATTGAACGATTTTCCCATTATTAGGAAACAAGAATAATCAAATAAACTCATTATACTGTAACTAGCGACCCGCCCCGGCTTCGCACGGGTGCAATGCTGATACTAAATACACTACAGAAAAACTGTGACTATTTATTTTATTTTTACAACAATTATTACATCGGCCTCCGACGCGCTATTTATAGGCACGCTGCCGCCGCCCCGGTCGGCCAGTACCGCCGCAAGCGCTACTTCCCGCAATTTTAAATCTGTAATATCTTCGAAAATATTCATTTAAATCTTGTGCTGTAAAGGACCATATAGATCTATATTAAATCAACAATGTATTTAAGCTATTTAATTGGATAAGGATTAATGCTGTATTGGTTAAAATCGCTTCAAAATTTGCCATTATTTGTCGTAAAAAGTAAATGACAAAAAAATGTTATTGTGGGATATCCATGAGAGATAGACATATACCATCGCGAAGTTTTCTGTAGACCTTTTCAATGTGTACAAATAATTAGTACATTATTTTTATAAATCTCGTAGGGTTCAGCCTGCGTTTGCAATGTAAGCGGAAAAAAATATGATAATTAACGACATCACATTAAAAACCTCAAAAATAACAGTATTTCTCCACTATTTAATGGATGTTATTATACATATAAACCTTCCTCTTGAATCACTCTATCTATTGAAAAAAACCGCATCAAAATCCGGTGCGTAGTTTTAAAGATTTAAGCATACAAAGGGACATAGGGACAGAGAAAGCGACTTTGTGTTATACTATGTAGTGATATAACGTTTGATCTGTGAAAGGAGGTACGTAGCGTTTGTTTTTCCTGATTGCAAGAAAGAATGATTCAAATACCAGCATTATGAATAATGGGCACTCAGGTTTTTTCACAGACGTTATATTATCCTATTCCTTTAGTTATAGGGATAAATAGAATAGTTTTATCAATAGTGTTATATAAAAATTAAGCCTAAGATGCTCACAGGTCAATTCGTGAATCAAACATCCGGTATGGTACAGCTAACGTCCTCAGTAAGAAAACTCCCAAATCTTCGAACAGAAGGATGTCGGGGGGGGGGGGGGGGTGTAAGATTTGAATACACTCTTTTAAGGAATAGTAAATTTTAGTTCCAATCTGAAATTCGAATAAGGGTGATCGGTACCATTCTATAAGCCCAGTGCCGTAGTGTATATTTGGCGGGAATGAAGGTTTCTTTGTTGGATTTGTTTTTGATTTAATTCGGGAAATTAAGGGATTATCGTGTGTTATTTTAGTGGGGCATTTCGCGATTTTCATACAGTTCGATTAAGTAATATAAATAGCTGATTTTCGCGTTTTATTCCTTTTTTTTTTGTTAATAGACTAAGTTGTTTTGAGAAACTTGTTTTATTCAATTTAATTAAAACCTTCACGCGAATTAACTTGCGGGCGCGCTGCTGCGAGATCTACAAAGCAAGAGATGTCTACTGACCAACTAATTAGCAGCCTTTCCTGAGTCCTGAAGATCTGAGTTATGGTTGTGGTAAGCTTTAATAACCGTAGTGTTTGGTACTCAAGCTGCAAGACAGAAGTTGAACGACCAGACTTCCAGAGTGTCTTTATTACTGTGAAATTTCAATTGTAGGTTATTAAAATAGTTACTAATTAATATGGGACAAAAATAATTATAGATAAGATAACTAACGCTACCTCAATATGTCATCGGCAAGAGTCTATAATCAAATTCTGTCACATAAATATGGCGATGATTTATGAAATTTTTTTCGTTGTTTTTTTTTAGACGAGTCCTAGATGACTAAATCTATTAAGTTATTGCCCTTTTGGGAAAAAATATCACCTCAACTTGCTATAAAAATTGTTTAAAAACAATTTTTCATCAATCTTTTTAGTTGAAACAGAAGTGACACAAAACTGAAGGTAACACGCTTTGATTGGTTTCAATTGGTAGACTAGTTTTGTTGCAATCACGCCTAGCAGTTCAGAAAAATAGTAAAAATCAAAACTGCAGTTTACATTAAGTCAGTTACTTAGTAGAATACTATTATGTCGAAAAAAAAACAAAATATGTTTTATATAACATATATTCTATAAAAAATAATATAACAAATAAAAAAACTACAAACTATTTACAATTCTTTGGAATTTTCTTTAGGTAAGTTTCTAACTTTCTGTACAAATTCGAACACATCTTTGGCTAAAACTTCAGGTAATTCCAACGCAGCGAAATGGCCACCATCGTTAAAATCAGTTAAGTGAATTAAATTCGGGATTTTTTTTCTCAACAACAATTCTGGCGAATAAACTAATTCGTTCTTAAATCGGTTACAACCAGCAGGAATTCGAATTGGAAAACTAAAAATTAAAATAAGTTTAACATATAAAAATAACAGTTAACACTTTTTATTATAATATCCGATACATACCCTTCAAGTACCCGATTGTAGTAGTCTTTGTTGAAGGCTTCCGAATACAATCTTGCTGACGTTGTGAATGATCTGGTGACCCAGTAAATCATCACGTTGTCCAGCAATTGATCTAGTGTGAATTTCTTAGTCAGTCCACCATCTGGAAGGTTTTTCCATGCGGGATTGGTCCATGCAATAAATTTCTCGATGATGTAAGCAGCTAGACCTACCGGACTGTCTCTTAAGGCAACACCTGCAAAATAGTAATATACAGGGTGAGTCAACGATTGGATGAAGTAGGTTTGTGCCTTTTCGGTGAAATTAACAAAGAAACTATATTTATTATTTCATACAGTTTATTTTTACGCAGATTTTAAAAATATTTAGGACTCTACAGGATGAGCCAAAAAACTAGGACAGCATAAAGTTGTATTTTTTTAAATAGAACACCCTATATACGAATCATGTTTTCGATTTAGCTTATAATTTTAAATCTTTTTTTATTAAGGGTTTACTATAACAAAACTTTATAGTTTCTGAGATAATTAAGTTTAAAGAAAAAAAGTCACATTTTCAAGCATCAATTCAATCCTAAATAACGTTTTCAATTTTGTGACAAATATATTCAAATTTGGAATTTAGCAAGGCCAAGGACAAGTTAACATAATTTTTACCTAATATTTGCAATAAAAGCTACAGGGTGTTGAACACATCGCCTCAAATTTGAACAAGTTTAAATGAATAAATATCTTTTTTTTTTTAAATGGTACACCCGTATATTTTCATGTTATTTAATAGAGTAATAAAAACCCTAAAAGTTTTGTTCAATATATCTTATACCTATTTATAATAGTTTTTGAGATATTTCAGTTTTTCTTATTTTCCATACTTTTTTACAGAAATAGTCTTCATTATCATAGTAGCCATGTAAAATAATAAAAAGAAACTACAGAAACAAACAGAATGTGGTTAAATATGACGAAATACATTATTCGTTATATTACAACGGCAATAGTTTAATTAAACATAATGTGAAAAAATTAACACAACAATAACGACAAGGCAAATACATATTTACTTTTATACTAAATTGAAACAAAAAAAATACCTATTAAATACTGAGATTAATTATTTCTTTTGAATAAGTGTTCGAATAAACGACCCTCTTGTGCAATGCACAAATTTAGTCTTTTTTGCAGATTTTCTCGGACCCTGGACAAAATTAATGGCGTTATTGTTCTACAGGTATCCCTAATCCTGTTTCGCATATCTTCCACTGTTGTTGGTGGATTAACATATACCTTATTTTTAATATAACCCCATAGGAAGAAATCTAATGGGGTGATGTCGCAAGACCTTGGCGTCCACTCAATGAAACCCCCACGTCCAATCCATTTTTGCGGATATCGTTGGTCCAAAAACGCACGAACTTCACGATGGTAATGCGGAGGCGCACCATCGTGCTGGAACCACATACTGTCGAGCTCATCCCTATCGAGATCTTGAAGCAGTTGGGGTAGTTCTTCTTGTATAAAGTTCAGGTAACTATGGCCATTTAGTGGTTCATTAAAAAAGTGGGGTCCAATAATTCGATTATGATGAATACCACTCCAAACATTTAATGACCAGTGGTTTTGATGTTGCACCTCTCTAATTCAAAATGGGTTTTCTGTGGCCTAATAATGCATGTTGCGTCTATTTACGGCACCGTTACTTCTAAAAGTAGCTTCATCACTAAACATTACCTTGCATAATAAATTTGGATTTAATTGAATCTCCGCATTTATTGTACGACAAAAGTTTACACGACTTTCAAAATCCTGTCCATGCAATTCTTGGTGTAATTCCATGTGATATGGATGATACCTATATTTCTTGGTAGTACGATTAGCGGTGGATTGTGATGTTTCACATAATGCTGCTAACTGACGGCTACCAATATAAGGATTTTCCTGAACATTTAACAATACTTGTAGTTGTTTTTCTTTATTAGTTACTGGTTTGTTGACCACTTTACGTTTTGGATAATCAACAGTACCAGAAGAATCAAATCTTTGCATTAAGTTTTGAAAAGTATGGGTATTAGGCTGGCGTCGATCAGGATACTTCATTTTGTAAATTCTTTGAGCAAGAAGGCAATTTTTTTGAGCCTCTCCTATTGTATAAATCATATCTATTAACTCATTCTTTGAAAAATTCATTTTACAATATAAGATGAATGCAAAAAAAACCAAACTACACTACATAAAAACCAAAAGAAGCGATTGCGGTTATAAATTTGACACACAGAAAAATGTTCTTTTACATTGTTTTTGCCATGGCTACTATGATAATGAAGACTATTTCTGTAAAAAAGTATGGAAAATTATAAAAACTGAAATATCTCAAAAACTATTATAAATAGGTATAGGATATATTGAACAAAACTTTTAGGGTTTTTATTACTCTATTAAATGACATGAAAATATACAGGGTGTACCATTAAAAAAAAAAGATATTTATTCATTTAAACTTGTTCAAATTTGAGCCGATGTGTTCAACACCCTGTAGCTTTTATTGCAAATATTAGGTAAAAATTATATTAACTTGTCCTTGGCCTTGCTAAATTCCAAATTTGAATATATTTGTCACAAAATTGAAAACGTTATTTAGGATTGAATTGATGCTTGAAAATGAGACTTTTTTTTCTTTAAACTTAATTATCTCAGAAACTATAAAGTTTTGTTATAGTAAACTCTTAATAAAAAAGATTTAAAATTATAAGCTTAATCGAAAATACGATTCGTATATAGGGTGTTCTATTTAAAAAAAACAACTTTATGCTGTCCTAGTTTTTTGGCTCACCCTGTAGAGTCCTAAATATTTTTAAAATCTGCGTAAAAATAAATTGTATCAAACAATAAATAAAGTTTCTTTGTTAATTTCACCGAAAAGGCACAAACCTACTTCATCCAATCGTTGACTCACCCTGTACATATTCAAAAAACACAAAATGGTGCAGAAAACGATTATTTGGCGTATTCTGTGAAAACGCGAAGACTTAGCTATACAACACCCTTAACCATTCGATAGATACTTAAAAGGTACATTTTCTGGTGAGGTAAAAAGTATAGTGTTCTACTTAAATAAATCAAGTTATAGCCACTTAAAGTTCTTATTTAATTAGTTTTAATTTTTGGACACCCTGTATAATATAGCAAGTTTATTACAATTGGGATATAAAATATGATTTATTGTTACAGTTCACTGTAAATTTCCAGTACATAACTGAAATACTTCTTAAGTATTTAAAACATGAAAATTAGGTTATATTTTGTCAAAATTCAAATTATTTAAAAATCCTTAAGGTTTAGGTATTATAAACCTTAATAAAATAGGCACTTATTTGGATGGAAGAATCCAAAAATGCAATAATATATAGGGAGTTCCATTTAAAAAAAAACACAACTTTAATTCTTTCAGAGCTTTTGGGGCACCCTGTATAATATGAAAATAATTTTAAAAAGTAACTATATTAGACCTCCATATATCCCAAAAGTAAAAATTAATAATTAATATGATATTAATGATCTTCATATAATGGTTTCTTAACATTCTATTAGTAGATATGTTATTGGGAAAATGTTTAAAAAAATATGTGAAAGAAACATTTCTTTAAATAAACCCTTTTTCGTACCTACGGTATCCGGCTTAGTAGCTTGTAAGTGCATATACCCCGATTCTTCAATGAGGAAACTGAACTTATTGCTTAGTGGAAGATTTCTTTCTATTTCCGTTTCAGATAAAACTAAAGATGGCGATAGTGCCGCGAGGAGCAATTTTGGATGGAAGCCATTAGCAGCACACATATTTCTGTGCACTGCTATGACGTTTTGTGGGTAAAGGATGGCAAGACACTGAGCTATGATTGCACCCCAGTCACCTAAAAATGAGTTAAGGTAAATAAAAAATAATATATGTATATATATATATATATATATATATATATATATATATATATATATATATATATATATATATATTGATTTATTACGCAATCCTAATTTATCTAGAAAGGAACCGCACATTACTAGCGTTTTTTTTTGCAGAATCACTAAAAATATTTACCTCCTTGAAGATAATATCTGTCAAAGTTCAATCTAATCATCAGTTTGTTAAATATTTGAGCAATTTGGGATGGGCCCAATCCTGCTCTGACTGCGCCATCGGAAAATCCATAGCCAGGCAATGAAGGTGCGATTACTTCAAAAACAAAGTCAGATCCTAAAAATAATAATAACAATTATATTAAACAAACTATAAATTCATTTAAAAAATAAATTTCCAATGTTTTTTTAAATATTATAAAAAAATAGTTTTATATAATGTTCACACCTTCCTGCGGAGTTGTTAAAATTGGTATCATTTCGTAAAATTCTCTGACTGATCCAGGCCATCCGTGTAAAAGCAATAGAGGCACAGTCTGGACTCCTTTGGGGACACTTTTAGGTTTCGCATGAATAAAATGTATATCTAAACCCTAAAAAGTACAGATACTAAATTATTCCATGGAAAATAGACTTTCGTCAGTAACAAAAATGTTTTTTTTGCTGGAATGTATTCATTTCAACATCCTATAAAACATATCTCGATGGTAACTCTGAAAGACCTGTGCAAAAATAATGGCGGACCAAAAATGGCCACGATTTTTGGTTTTTTAAGTTTATCTCGAAAAGTAAAAGTTTTATCGAAAAATATTTCAAACAAAAGTTGTAGAGAATTAAAAAACCCATCGATTCGTGTAATATAACTTATAGGTGGCGCCACTAGCTATCGAGATTTTTTTTTTTCGACAAAATTTACGGTTTTAGTTTTTTTTTTTTAAAGACATTTATTAACAAATTACCGATTTAAAATTTAACATAAATATCGGTATTATCATTCTAAAAAAGTATGTCAAACCCGGAGTCTGAGAGATTTTTATTTTCCGAGAAATTCGATGTCAAAGTTGAAAATTCAACCTAAATTTTCCGCTTTCCTAATTAAGATACAACGCTCAATTTTAATGGAAATTGTTTGTATTGTTTTATATTTTGAAGATCTATCAAAATTTTTTTTTTCAATAGTGGGCCGAGAAATTTGGCAAAAACCAATTTTTGCACCAAAAAAATTGCGATAACTTTTCACCGGATGGAGATAAATTTTTTTAATGCATGCATTGGATTTAGATCAAGGAAGTTGGAAGGGGTAAAAGGAAGGAGAATACCCTAAACTAAATTTGGTTCCTCATGTAACTCTGTACTCCCCTCAATGTGGCTATGCTGCACTTGCGCAGGAGGTCAAAGGACAGGACTGCATTTAAGAAACCTCTTATTTATGTTGTTACATTGAAAAATTACAATTTAAAGTTCAAGTTATAAAACGACTAATGAAATAAACACTGCCTTAAAAGAAATTTAAACATAATTCGAAATAAAATCTGGTAAATGAATATTAAGATGTCAAATTTGCAGAAGATTCTTTTTAATACTTGTACTTTACCTGTAGATCCAAGAAATACACTTCCATACGATCTGTAAACCTTTGAAAATTGGGCCGAATCTAATCGAAAATAGCTGCTGCAGGCCGCTGTAGGCGGGTTACCATAGTTCAGGCACATTATTCACTGGCGCTTCAAGGAAACTTATACATCACAAGTAATATTTGTAATATTGATGTTTTATTAATTTATATGATAGTAATAATTTGTTTAGTCCTGTTAATTATTAATTTATTTATTAACAAAATTTTTACAAAAAATTATAGAGAAAACCATAATGATTTGCTTATAGAAATTTTCATAAAAATTTTTTTAATAACCTAATAGGTAATAATAATATAAAGAAAAAAAAACAGTATAATATGTTATATACAGGGTGATTCAAAAATCGATCACGAAACTTAAGGGGGTGATTCTACTTGACAAAATAAGGGTAGAGCTTCATATAATTTTTTTTCAAAATGTCATTCGTTTTCGAGTTACAAGCCGTCCAAGTTCAAGTTTTTATTTTTTGTTTTTTGAATTACTCGCTTACAGGAAAACCGATTTGACTAATATTTGAAAGATAGGCTAAGTCTTCTGCGCTTCATCATTTTAGTAACAATTCACATTGATTGTTTGCCGCTAGAGGGCACTTTACCTACATTGAAAATGGTTTTTTTGTCATAATTTTTTAGTGTTGATAGCTACAGTAGTTTTTGGCATAATTTCTGAAAGACTGATGCCAGGCCTTTAAAAAAGGTGCTTTTTATTTACATCGCTAAACCCAACGGTTTAGACGTAAATCACCCTTAAAAATTAAGTGGTAAATTTACTTTTCTCATTTCATTACCACCAGCTACCAGGTAAATAGCTATCAAAGAGCTGTCAGTTTAACATCAAATAAATTCGCTTTTTAAACTATTTAATTTATAATCTTAAAATAACTAATAATGGCTAATCAGTAAATATTCATATTATGGATTATTGCGATATACATTTAATTGATAAAAATTAATGAAACAGTACTAAACAAACTAAAAAAGATTCTCAAAATGTCCCCTATTTTCTTCCATACATTTCCTAAAACTCTTCAAAAAATGTCGCCTAACTCGATGAAAAATTTCTGGTGTTTCTTTAATAATTTGGCACTTTTCGATTATCCTGAAGCGAAGATCCTCGACGTTGATTACTGGAATATCGTACACCAATTGTTTCAAATGACCCCAAAAGAAAAAATCCATAGGATTAAGGTCTGGTGACCTCGCTGCCCATGCCAATGGTCCACTTCGTCCTATCCATCGCTCAGGATACGTTGCATTCAAATACTGTCGGACACGTATACTAAAGTGGGGCGGAGCTCCGTCTTGGAGGATCCACATGTTGGCCCTTACTTCCAATGGCACATCTTCCAGATACAATGGGAGACGATTTTGGATAAAATCTAAATATACGTCACCAGTTAATGGGCCATCAAAGAAATGAGGACCAATAAGGTAATCTCCTATTATCCCTGCCTACACATTTAGTGAAAATCTACGCTGATGTTTCGTTTCTAACACATTGTTTGGGTTCTCGTAAGCATATGTGTGGATGTTGTGTAGATTTGTTATGCCATCACGAGTGAAACCAGCTTCGTCAGTGAATAATATGACGCCAATTAATCGATTATCGTGTTCATACTTACCTAGGATCTGATTGCACATTTCCAACCGTCTCGGCCGATCATCGTCATAAAGAGCCTGCACCTTTTTTGAATGAAACGGGTAGAGTTGTTCTTCTCTTAGTATCCTCCATGAACTAGCCTGACAGAGCCACACTTCATTCCCAATTTTTCTAGTACTAATACCTGGATTATCTTCAATAATTTCAAGCACTCTTTCTTCTTGTTGCACGTTTCTAGCAGTTCTAGGTCTTCCCCTATTTCCATTATAACTTTTAAAGGAACCACATTCCGCAAGCCTCCTGTGCACACTGGAAAATGTTTGAGCATGAGGGATATTTCTTTCCGGATAACTCTCCACATAATATCTTCTTGCCAACTCTGCATTACCATTTGCTTTTCCATAACAAAAATGGATATCACAATATTCGATATTTGAATATTGGTGATTAGCCATTATTAGTTATTTTAAGATTATAAATTAAATAGTTTAAAAAGCGAATTTATTTGATGTTAAACTGACAGCTCTAGTATACTTTGATAGCTATTTACCTGGTAGCTGGTGGTAATGAAATGAGAAAAGTAAATTTACCACTTAATTTTTAAGGGTGATTTACGTCTAAACCGTTGGGTTTAGCGATGTAAATAAAGAGCACCTTTTTTAAAGGCCTGGCATCAGTCTTTCAGAAATTATGCCAAAAACTACTGTAGCTGTCAACACTAAAAAATTATGGCAAAAAAACAATTTTCAATGTAGGTAAAGTGCCCTCTAGCGGCAAACAATCAATGTGAATTGTTACTAAAATGATGAAGCGCAGAAGACTTAGCCTATCTTTCAAATATTAGTCAAATCGGTTTTCCTGTAAGCGAGTAATTCAAAAAACAAAAAATAAAAACTTGAACTTGGACGGCTTGTAACTCGAAAACGAATGACATTTTGAAAAAAAATTATATGAAGCTCTACCCTTATTTTGTCAAGTAGAATCACCTTCTTAAGTTTCCTGATCGATTTTTGAATCACCCTGTATAATTGAATATTTATATGATTGTCTCTATAATTTTTTTGTAAAAATTTTGTTAATAAACAAATTAACATTTATATGACTAAACAAATTGTTACCATTATATAAATTAATAAAACAACATCAATATTATAAATATTACTTATGATGCATAAGTTTCCTTGAAGCGCCAATGAATAGGGCCTGAACTATGGCAACCGCTGACAGCAGCCTGTAGCAGCTGTTTTCGATTAGATTTGGCCCAATTTTCGAAGGTTCACAGATCGTATGGAAGTGTATTTCGTATTGACAGATAAAGTACAAGTACTAAAAAGCATCTTCTGCAAATTTGAGCCTTTAATATTCATTTGCCACCTCATTATGAATTTTTGAAAAAAAGACGTTTCTTTCATCCAAAATTAAAAAAAAACATTTGAGATCGGAAATGATACATCTAAATCCGATGCACGCATTAAAAAAATTTTATTTCCATCCGGTGAAAAATTATCGCAATTTTTTTGGTGCAAAAATTGGTTTTTGCAAAATTTCTCGGCCCACAATTGAAAAAAAAATTTTTTTTTTAATAGATCTTCAAAATATAAAACAATACAAACAATTTTCATTAAAATTGAGCGTTGTATCTTAATTAGGAAAGCTGAAAATTGAGGTTGAAATTTCAACTTTGACATCGAATTTCTCGGAAAATAAAAAACTCACAGATTCCGGGTTTGACATACTTTTTTAGAATTATAATACCAATATTTATATTAAATTTTAAATCGGTAATTCGTTAATAAATGTCTTTTAAAAAAAAAACAAAAACCGTAAATTATGTCGAAAAAAATATATATCTCGATAACGAGTGGCGCCACCTATAACTTATACATATGGTTCTATAGGTTTTTTAATTCTCTACAACTTTTGTTTAAAATATTTTTCGATACAACTTTTACTTTTCAAGATAAACTCAAAATACCGAAAATCGTGACCATTTTTGGTCCGCCATTTTTTTTTGCACAGATATGTTTTATAGGATGCCGAAATGAACACACTCCAGCAAAAGAACCAATGTTACATTTTTGTTAATAAAACAGCTCTTTTTTGATCTAATTTCCATGTAGTAAATACAGTAAACATAGTAACAATAAAGACGGCTAAAAAGCCGGCTGAATTAGCATATGGAAAAAAAACTAGTGTTAGTACACTTTTGACTAAGTAGAAAAAGGAAAGCAATTGTTTTTCAGTAAAAACGTTTCAAACAAAAATTGTGCGTCTTAGTTTTTGCAAAAAACTTGTTACAATGGCTGTTTTTTCAATTGTTAATAAACAATAGAAAAATATATTGCATTAAATTTAATACTGCACCGAAAGGAGCCCCTTGTTGCATACAATAGGTGTGCAAAATTTTAAGTAAAATCATTAAAAAATTTTTGTACAATTAATTTATTAATAACTTTTTATGTTTTCTTTGATTTTTTATTCTCAGCGATCGTACAACGGTCTGTGGGTACGCAAGTGAAAGTTCTAGACTTATACTAACAATGACAAAAACGAACCAATGAATTTAAATTGTTTAAACAGATAAACAAAAACCTCAACTTTGTTTCAACAATTTAAAATTAACAATTCATTTGGTTCTTTTTTGTTATTGTTAGTATAGGTTTCAAACTTTCATTTATGTATCCTCAGACCGTTCTACAACCTTCAGATCGGTGAGAATAAACAATCAAAAGAACATAAAAAGTTATTAATAAATTAATTGTACAAAAAGTTTTAAATAAATGAAAAAACCGTTTTTTCACATTTTAATTGTTAAACAGAAAATTTTCTCCAAAAAAGAAAATGAGACGTAAGATACTACATAATTTCTATTATCATTTTGAAGGTTTTTACATAGTCAAAAGTCTAGTATCACTAAATTTCACCACCTCATTTTAAGGCCAATTCTCCCGGCCTTTAAATAGTAAGTTTTCCAAAAAGTTACATTTATAAGTAAACAATACAGAGTAATTCCATCAGTTCATCAATTGTTCAGAAAATGGCCTTATTTATGAAATAAATACGGTTGCCACTTTAAATTTGAAGCAGTAAACTTACCTGAATATTCGTTTTAAATTGTGGAAATTTATTTAAAAATTCCTGTTGCTGTTTCCAATTATACTTATTTTTCCAATAGTCAACAATGGTTGCTAAAAGTTTCGTGTTCATGCCATAATTTTGATTAACATCTTCGAGAGGGGGATGAAATGGTAAAGCATTCTTAAGTCTACCTTGAAGATCTTTGATGACCTGCAAAATATAATTTAGACTGTTGGAGCTCTTACATTTTTGTGTCATCCTGTTTATATTGTCGCGGCATTGTACATATATTTTAAATAGGCATTATTTGCAAAAATTTCACACTTTCATATCATCTAATAATGATAAAATTCATGTTTTGGAATGTTATGTAAATAATAAAAGTGTCGTCACATAATAGCGAATCATTCCAATTTACTTGAATTTTTTTCCAATGTTTGTGTTTATTTATAAAATCGTTTGATTATAAAAAAATTGACGTTTCGCAACATAACGTGCATAATATAAATATTGCTAGACGAGAGCGAATCACTCTAATTTTTTTAGATTGTATATTTTCTCATAATATCGATATGTAAATCAATGGTAAGAGACCAGCACATAGAAAGAGTTAAGAAGTACACTTACTTGGGAACCCTAATAACAGAAAATAATGACTATACCGTCGAAATAAAAACCAGAATCGAAAAAGCACGCGCCAACTTTATTAGAATGAAAAAGATTATCTGCAGCCAAGATCTAACGTTAGCCCTGAAAATACGATTGACTAAATGTTACGTATACAGTATTCTATATTATGGAATTGAAGCATGGACACTGAATCGAGAGGCAATGAGAAGACTTAACTCTTTTGAAATGTGGACCTATAGAAGAATTCAGAGGATTTCGTGGGTGGATCGAGTTACGAACGCCGAAGTGTTGAGAAGAATGGGGAAAGACAAGGAAGTCGAGATAACAGTAAAAGAGAGAAAACTGCAATATTTCGGACACATTATGCGGGGAAAAAAGTACAGCATCTTACGGCTCATAATCCAAGGCAAAATAAGTGGCAGAAGAGGCGTCGGACGACGACGAATTTCATGGCTAAAAAACCTAAGGGAATGGTTTGGTTTGGATGCAGTTCAAAGCAACTATTTAGAGCAACTGCCTCAAAAATTAAAATAGCTATTAGGATTGCCAACCTCCGCAATGGAGAAGGCACTTGAAGAAGAAGAAAATCAATCGAATTCAATGGGAAGCCTGGTGCGGTGCTACCTAAATTTGCGATAAGCAGTTCTAATCATTATTTTTTAAGAAATTAACAAGTTCCTAAATCTGCAAGAAAAATCCAATCTTTTGATATAACTTTTGTTAATGATATATTTATGTTATTATCTTCTATTTATACATAAATAATTATTGTGGCAAAAATTTCGATTGTGCATAATCCCAGGTTGTTTATTATCGTTCAAAAATAATTTTCGATTGCATATCAAGGTTGATATATATTGTATATGTTGTGTTCTCTCACCAATTATTAGAGGATAATTAATTTCGTCACGTAATTACGTAATTCAAAACACATAGTTAAGAATGCCGAGAACCTTGTAAATTTCTGCTAGTAATAATTGGGCTAAAAATTTTGGAGGGGTTCTTCGGGACATGACAATGCTGTTTGGCCTTGATATATATATATATATATATATATATATATATATATATATATATATATATATATATATATATATATATAGATATATATATATATATATATATATATATATATATATATATATATATATATGTTGTTGCGTAGTGTTTCACGGATGGAAACATGTGATTCAGTATTAATCCGGGAATACATCCGTTCGTTCTTTGGTTTCCTGTGGAAGTTTGCAGACGTTTCGCCAAAATCTCATTTGGCATCTTCTGTGCTTGGTGGTTGTAAATCAACTTGATCTGGATACTTTCAGAGCTTTTGGTATAGTATGAAAATAATTTTAAAAAGTAACTATATTAGACCTCCATATATCCCAAAAGTAAAACTTTTTGAAAGTCAACAACATCATTGAGATCACTGACAAGAAATAAGGATCCGTATGAACACTATATTTAAAAAACCGCAATGTCACACTAAACATTAGAATTAGATTCTTACGTTACAATGTTCTTTTAATTTCATTCAGAAACGATGAGTAAACGATTGGAGGTCGTTGAGATGTCGGGTTGTTGTCGAGTGTTGAAAGTATCATGGATATACCGTATCACGCACGAAGTTATTCTTTAGGAAGCTAGTAAAGAAAAGGAACTTTTGTCTTCTATCAAAATAAAAAAGTTTTAATAACCTAGTTATGTATATTATGAGAAATGGAGACAGATATAGATTACAATTGTCTAGAACCGCAGCTAATGAAAAAATGATAGAAATTATTGTAACCATCATCTGGAACGGATAGAAATTCTCAAATGAAGCCAATAAAATAGATGAACCTTATTGTAAACCAACCTTTTATAAAGAAGCAAGATCTGTTTAAGGCACGTTAGTTATTTATAAATATATATTTCCTTTTGTAATTAGCAGGCTATCAGTTTTAATGTAATATAAATTTAATTTCTTACCTCGTCCGATACGTTTATTTTGAATGGTTTGACAGCAGTGTCTTCTTTTTGTGCTTTGCCCGGTCCCCACCATTTTTCTTCGATTTTCGGCACCGGAGTTTCTTTATTTACTTGAACGTAAACATAAATTCCACCTAACAGTACTAAAACCGCAAAAATTTTACCAATTGCACCCATTGTCCCCGAGAGTATACCTCGTTACTATGCTTATTGTTGATTAACACGAAAATTTATATATATGAAACTCGATAAGAATCACGATGACTTTAACAAAATTATCTAATGTTTTTCTCAATATTAAATAACATTTTTAACGAGTCCTACTGCTAGCTAACTGTTTACAATTTTGATTACTCCAATTGTATATTTATAAATGAATAGGAACAGGACCGGAGTAAGAGAAAATTGGTACTAAATTAAAACGTTTTCTTTGTTACATTCGAAAAGTAATAGAAAACTACAAATGCATCAGAAGTAAAAATATTGAAACTTGGACGACTTTTTCTCGTATTAATTTGTTCATATACAAAAATAATTTGTATTTATTCGTCGCATAGTGGGAACTTGTTTTAATAAAATCAATTTTTAGGATGAACGAAATATGGGGTTGTAATAATTTGTAGCTTAAAAGAATCCTTTAAAGATTCCTCGTCGATCCCTTTAGCTCCAATTTCAGATAAAGTGTTTACATTTTTATAACCAGCTACCAAAGTTAACAAAAGAAAATCTGCTTTGGGTATTCTAGGTTTTTCAGACTTCATAACTGTAAATATTCTTCTGATAAAAGAAAATTCCCATTGTTAATTTATGTTGTAAACATCTGTCTAGAGAGGAGGGACCTTCCTATTAGTTTCAGTTCAAGGTAGAAGTCGAAAGCCCGTTTGGTTTGTATTTTCTGGGCATTTTTCGAAAGTAGCTTTTTTAGTGGCATCGTGAAAATGAGCGATTCACATTTATTGACAAATCCCAGAAACTTAATTGCCACACTTCGTATTTGATCTCAAAACGACCTTGATTTCAACAAAGGTCAGTGCAAGATCAAATAGAGGTAATTATTTTTACGGTCCATCAAATTACCTACTAAAAGGAATTTTCAAAACTACAATTAGGGCATTAGATCATTGTCAGATATGTCTCTTGACAACAATTCTGACGATAAATTAATGTGAGTTAAGTGACCTATGCGTCTATGTAACCCAGAAATCAAATGGGAGTTATAAATAAATATTAACAACAATCTAAATATACTGTGCGCAAATGGCGAATATCAAAACATAGAGAGCACAGATGACAAATGGCTGGGCTTAAAAAAGGCGTTGATGACACCCGCAAGGACTATTTTGACTAAACAAAAATCAAAACAAAAGCAAGAATGGATGACTGATAAGATCCTTCAGCTAATGGATGATCGAAGAACTCTCAAAGGCAAGTGTGAACAAAGCTATAAATAAATACAAAAAGTCATCAATACTGAAATCAGAATAGCCAAAGAAAATTTCTATAAAAAAAATGTGAGGAAATAGAGCATCTACAGATGAAACATGACATTTTTAATATACATAAAAAAGTGAAAGAACTTGCGGGCACACAAAAACGCAAACAACCCAACACATTATATAACACAAACGGAACAATAATAACAGAACTGGAAGAAAAATTGGAGGTATGGAAGAACTAAATGAACTTTTTACAGATGAAAGACATGAACCTAATCTAAACAGCATACAAGAGGATGAAGGCCCAGATATAACCAAAGAGGAAGTAATGTATGCACTAAGAAGAATGAGGGATGGAAAGGCTCCGGGTCCAGACGAACTACCGATGGAAGTCCTCAAGCTCTTAGAGGAAGAGTCGATTTATGCATTGGTGTACCTTTTTAATCATATCTACAAAACAGGAATAATACCACAGGAATGGCTTTTATCCACATTTGTAACTATTCCAAAAAAGGGAAAAGCAAAACAATGCACCGACTATCGCACAATAAGCCTGATGAATCACATACTGAAAACATTTCTAAAAGTTATACACACTAGAATACATAAAAAACTGGAAATAGATATTAGCGATACCCAATTTGGGTTTCGAAATGGACTCGGAACGAGAGAAGCGTTATTTGCACTGAATGTCATGTCTCAAGATGCCTTGATATAAATCAGGATGTATATATGTGCTTCATAGACTACAATAAGGTCTTTGACAAAGTGAGACATGATCACCTTATCAGTCTATTGACGGAAAAGAACCTCGATAAAAGACATCAGAATTATATCGAATATTTATTACAATCAGAAAGCAGTAGTGCGAGTGGAGCATGAGACGACTGAAGAAGTCGAAATAAAAAGAGAGTGAGACAAGGGTGTATACTTTCACCGACCTTGTTCAATCTTTACTCTGAGGACATAATGAATAGAGCACTTATTGACCAATTCGTTGGTATTAAAATAAATGGAATTTTAATAAACAACCTCAGATACGCCGATGACACAGTACTTATCGCAGAAACACTCGAGGATCTCCAGAACTTAGTCAATAGAGTAGCAACAGTCAGTGAAGAATATGGACTGTCACTAAACATAAGAAAAACAAAATGCATGTTAATATCCAAATCAACCCAAAATGTCCCAGATATACGCATACAGGGCCAAAATATAGAACACGTCAGAAAATACAACTATTTAGGCACCGTCATCAATGAAAACAACGATAGCTCTGAAGAAATCAAAATCCGGATAGAGAAAGCAAGAGCCGTATTCACGAAAATGAAGAGAGTGTTCTGTGGCAGAGACCTGAGTCTTGAATTAAAGGTTCGTCTGGCAAGATGTTACGTACTGTCAGTTTGGTTTTATGGAATGGAGGCATGGACGCTTAAAAAGATCGATATTAACAAGTTGGAAGCCTTTGAATTGTGGATGTACCGCAGAATGTTAAGAATATCATGGATGGAGAAAATCACGAACGCTGAAGTACTGAGGAGAATGAATAAAGAAAAGGAGGTCATACTTACAATTAAAAAACGAAAATTGCAATACCTGGGACACGTTACGAGAGGAGAAAGATATCAACTACTGAGAACTATTATGCAGGGAAAAATTATGGGAAAGAGATCTGTAGGAAAAAGACGAAACTCTTGGTTAAAAAATCTAAGAGAATGGTATAATTGCAGCAATAACCAGCTGTTTAGGTCAGCAGTCTCGAAAATACGTATAGCTCTGATGATCGCCAACCTTCGGAACGAAGACGGCACCTAAAGAAGAAGAAGTGACCTACATTACCTATGTCACACTCCTGAGGATAACACTGGACGCACCCTGGTTGGTTCGAAACGAACAAATTAGAAGAAAAAAGAACTGCAAGGGCATCTAAAGTACATATAAAGTATCTTAAAATGACAACCTTATATTGTAAGCAAAATGTAGCAAGTCTGCGAAACAATACGTGTAACCGGCACCTGGAACAGCAACACTGAGTGAAGGATAAAGGTTTGTTAAGGCTTCCGGATGCCTCACTCAATAACCTTGGACTGCCAGCAGCCACGCCTAACGACATATAAAGGATAACTGGTAGAACCTCCACTCCGTGGAGGGGAGGGGAGTTTCAATCGGTAAAAATCCGGAAATATCTTTCACACTTTGTGAAAGTCCCTTTCGAAGTTTCCCCTCCAGGAAAAAAAAGTTCTAAGGATTAATAAAAATGTGAGAAAATAAATATAATGATTTCCTTGACAGCACTCAACCCGGGGTACTCTATATGCGAGAGATGAGTCACTGACAGAAATTGTGGACTTTGGATATGACGGAAATTTGTGCTAGAATAATCTCTTTTAAGAATTATTTTAAGCGAAGCATCATTATAATACCATTTCTAGATCATTCTAAAATTGATTTTAGTGAAACAAAGTCTAACTGTGAAGCGCCGATTTAAAAAATGGTTGATAAATGTACAATTAATAAATTAATTTCATTTTAAAACAATTCATAATTTATATTTAATTTCAACTACTTGAAATCTTGGACTTTATATGGAAGATAATAATAAAATTTCAAGGTAACTGTTTAAAAACAGGTTTGTTTGCAATGAATCAGCATTATCAATAACGTACTTTATTAGTAATTTTTTTTTCAACAGACTTGATACTACTCTGTTTTCATAAACACGTCAGTTTATAGCCGGTGTGATTTAGATAACACACACATACATACATGCATTCTATTTAAGAGACAAACTCTCTATAATGAATTGCATTTTTTTTCTGTAATTGTAAAGACACGTAATAACATTTTTTCGCATAAAATAAAAAAGAACATAAATGGGCGCAACATGTTACATTTTGGGAAGCCTGGTGGTATTAGGGGCGGTTTACATTTATCGGAAAGTAACTAAAGTTCGGCTGGTACCGAAAAATTGAAGAAAAGTGGTGGGGACCCGGTGAGGACCAAAACGAAGACATTGCATCAAACCATTTAAAATAAATGTATCGGACGAGGTAAGCTAATTATATTATTTTAAACCTATTTTCAAGGACGGAAATTTTTCTAATTTTTTTATGTTTTATTTACACATAACGTCACAGACTTAAAAGTTTATTATTTATAGATTATTAAGGATTTGCAAGACAGACTTAAGAATGCTCTACCACTTCAACCCCCTCTAGAGGGTGTTAACCATAATTATGGCTTAAATACTAACCTTTTAGAGACCATTGTTGATTATTGGAAAACTAAATATAACTGGAATGAGAGACAGGAGTTTTTAAACAAGTTTCCACAATTTCAACTAATATCCAGGTAATTTACGGATAAAATAAATAAAATGTGATTTTTAACATCTATATCTAGTCAAAATATATATATATATATATATATATATATATATATATATATATATATATATATATATATATCAAGGCCAAACAGCATTGTCATGTCCCGAAGAACCCCTCCAAAGTTTTTAGCCCAATTATTACTAGTAGAAATTTACAAGGTTCTCGACATTCTTAACTATGTGTTTTGAATTACGTAATTACGTGACGAAATTAATTATCCTCTAATAATTGGTGAGAGAACACAACATATGCAATATATATCAACCTTGATTTGCAATCAAAAATTATTTTTGAACGATAATAAACAAATTGGGATTATGCACAATCGAATTTTTTACATAATAATTGTTTATGTCTAAATAGAAGATAATAACATAAATATATCATTAACAAAAGTTATATATATATATATATATATATATATATATATATATATATATATATATATATATATATATATATATATATATATATATATATAAGTTTTTCCATTTGTGAATCAAAAGACAACAATTTTTCTAACGTTTCGTTCCACATAGTGAGCTTCTTCAAAGATATGTATATTTATTTTGAGTTTACAAAATTACAATTTTTTTTTAATTAACATGTATCACAGTAAATTATTCTACATACACATTTCTTTACATTTTTAAGTTAATTAAAATAAACAGATTTATAACAGTCCTAAAATTAAAAACAATACACAGGTTAAAACTATAAAATAATACCTACTTTGAAAGTAGTTTTCAATATTTTAACCTGTATATTGTTTTAATGTTAGGACTGTTGTAAAATCTGTTTTATTTTAACCGACTTCTAAAAGAAGGAGGTTCTCAATTCGTCGAGTATGTATGTACACCGATTACTCCGGAATGGCTAGACCGATTTGAATGAAATTTTTACGTTACGTTCAGGAAGTTGCTGCGGTGGTCCCATATTTTTTTTAGATGAAATTGGTGCAGTAAAATCCCAGATGGCGCTTACAAAATGGCGGGCAAAAAAATTAATTTTATCCGATTTTCTCCAAAATTGGTATTGAGGAATTTTCGGGGTTACACCCAACAAATCTGGAATTATTTTGAAAAATTTAAAATGGCAGATCTAATATCGCGGACAAAAAATTTTATTTTGTCCAATTTTCTCCAAAATTGGTACGGGAGAGTTTTCGGGTCGCACATGATAAATCCAAATTTATATTTAAAAAATTCAATATGGCGGATGCAAAAATCAGTTTTGTCCGGGCTCGCACATAACGAATCTAAAATTATTTTTACAAAAATTCAATATGGCGTATCCAATATGGCGCATAAAAATTTCAATTCATTTAAAAATTTATAGTTATTTTTCACTTGTTAGCGCACTTTTAGAAGTCGATTCAATTTTTTTATAAAAATTTTATTATTAATTTTAATTAACTTAAAAATGTAAATGTAATGTGTATGTAAGACAATTACTGTGATATGTTTTTATTATAAAAAAAAATTGTAATTTTGTAGATTCAAATAAATATACCATATCTTTGAAGAAGCTTACTATGTAGAGCGAAACGTCAAAAAAATTGTTATCTTTTGATTCTCAAATCGAAAAACCTATACCCAAGAAAGTATTGCAGAAAATATATATATATATATATATATATATATATATATATATATATATATATATATATATATATATATATATCGTAAGTTTTCACGGATAGTGGAATGTGCACTGGTGTTTTCCCGGTTTTCAGTCCATTCGTCAGTAGAAAAATCTTCACCGCATCTTAGCTGGCATTTTGAAGTGAAGCTTGAAAAGTCTAGGAAGCATCACTTGAAAATACCAGCTAAGATGTTAGTGAAACGTCGTGAAGAATTTTCTACTGACTAATGGATTGAAAACCGGAAAAACACTAGTGTACGAGTACTATTTTGATTTGCCAGCGCAAGTGAAACAGCAGAAATAAATTTTTGTTGTAACAATAATTTTTTATAATTTCTTTCAATCTTCAATCAAGTTTTTCTAGATTCTTTACTATATAACATAGTTATGTTTATAATTTTTTAGGGTTTAAACATTCATTTTATCCATGCCAAACCTACAAACGTTCCTCAGAGAGTCTCCAAGTTTTACCTCTGTTACTTTTACACGGATGGCCTGGATCTGTAAGAGAATTTTATGAAATAATACCAATTTTGACAACACCGCAAGATGGTAAAACTTTAGTTCAAGTTAACTAACAGTTTACATCTTTATTTTGCTTATAATTTTTAGGATCTGATTTTGTTTTTGAAGTAATAGCACCCTCTTTGCCTGCTATGGATTTTCTGACGGAGCAGTCCGAGCAGGTTTGGGCCCAGCCCCAAATTGCTCAGTTATTCAATAACTTATGATCAGGTTAAACTTTGACAGATATTATGTTCAAGGAGGTAAGTATTCCACAGGGAGGTAATAAAATTGTGTAACAAACTTCAATTATAGCAGTTCAAATATAAATGAAAACTTGAAAATGCAGCTTTATTTTGCACTTATGTTAAAACTTTCTTAGAGATTGATAAGGTACCAAGGAATATGGTACATTGGAACATCTATTCCCAATAAGTGATTTTATAGAAAAGGCAATCGAGTACCATTTGTCTTTATGGCCTGTCGTAAAGCATTTGACAGTGTAGAATAGTTTTGGTCGAGGTGGTGGATGTATTATTTCATGACGTTGTTATGTTTAACTTTCATATGATTTTTTTCACTCTACATAAACTTTAAAAAATGATGCTAGCAGGACTGTATTAATCTCTGTTGACTTATTATTAGCAATTTATTACAAAAGTGTAGCAATCGATTTTCACTAATTTAAATTCGTTTTTAGGTGATTGGGGTTCTATAATCTCTCAAGCCATATCAGTACTTTATCCGGAAAACGTCATTGGTGTCCACAGAAACTGGAGTGCTTCCAGTGTCACCGATTCATCGATGATCGTTAAGGCGTTTTGGCCATCTTTATTTTTTACCAAAAAAGAAATACAGAAGAACTACCCATTAAGTAAAGTGTTTAGCAACTTCATCTTGGAGTTTGGTTACTTTCATTTACAGGCCACCAAACCTGATACAGTAGGTTAGTTGATATCAGCATAATGTTTGTAAAATTGTTTTTATACAATTATTTTTCAGCTGTCGCTTTAAGAGATAGTCCTGTAGGTCTAGCTGCGTACATTATCGAGAAATTTATCACGTGGACCGATCAAGCTTATAAAGACCTTCCGGATGGTGGCCTCACTAAACATTTTACCCTGGATAAGTTGCTGGACAACGTAATGATTTATTGGGTTACCAGATCGATAACTACATCCGTTAGATTGTATGCTGAAAGCATGACTAAAGAAAACAGAAAACTAGGTGTCGCAAGGTAAATATTTTTCGTAGAAATTGTCTCAAATAGATACATGGAGCTTTTGTGGTGAATTTTTCCAATTTTGATCACAAGACCTGAAAATCTTCTCCTTTTTTTGGAATTGGTTACAAATTCATAATGGAAATTCCAGTATGGTAAACTGAATTTTGTGGAAAATTATTAATTTTTTACTGCAATACATTCTTTCATTTTTAGTATGCCTATTAAAGTCCCTGCTGGTTGTAATCGATTCGAGCATGAAATCTCTTACCCGCCAGAGTCTGTGATAAGGAAACGACATCTTAATTTAATTCACTTGACTGATTTTGAGTATGGTGGACATTTTCCAGCTTTGGAGCTTCCCGAGGTTTTGGCTAAAGACATTTTTCAATTCGTGAGGAAAGTGAGAAGATTGCCGAAGGAGATAAAATAATAGTGAATTTATATCCTGTCTAGCTTTTAGAATAAAAATATATTTTAGTTTATACGTTTTTTATGTGTCTTATTTCTAAAAAATCATTTGCTGTCATTTTTTTTATTAATAATTTGGATTTTTTTCATGTCAAAATATCTTACAAGTAAAACTTTCATAAAAACATGATTAAAATTTTATATGTTAACACAAAAAGGCAAAAGAGAATTAAAATATCATAGCCTATATATTAACAATTAAACGCAAAATTATTTTCTTTCCCCAAATGTGTGTGTACAGGGTGAGTCAACGATTGGATGAAGTAGGTTTGTGCCTTTTCGGTGAAATTTACAAAGAAACTATATTTATTGTTTGATACAGTTTATTTTTACGCAGATTTTAAAAATATTTAGGACTCTACAGGGTGAGCCAAAAAACTAGGACAGCATAAAGTTGTATTTTTTTAAATAGAACACCCTATATACGAATCTTATTTTCGATTTAGCTTATAATTTTAAATCTTTTTTATTAAGGGTTTACTATAACAAAACTTTATAGTTTCTGAGATAATTAAGTTTAAAAAAAAAGTCACATTTTCAAGCATCAATTCAATCCTAAATAACGTTTTCAATTTTGTGACAAATATATTCAAATTTGGAATTTAGCAAGGCCAAGGACAAGTTAACATAATTTTTATCTAATATTTGCAATAAAAGCTACAGGGTGTTGAACACATCGGCTCAAATTTGAACAAGTTTAAATGAATAAATATCTTTTTTTTAAATGGTACACCCTGTATATTTTCATGTTATTTAATAGAGTAATAAAAACCCTAAAAGTTTTGTTCAATATATCCTATACCTATTTATAATAGTTTTTGAGATATTTCAGTTTTTCTTATTTTCCATACTTTTTTACAGAAATAGTCTTCATTATCATAGTAGCCATTACAAAAACAATGTAAAAGAACATTTTTCTGTGTGTCAAATTTATAACCGCAATCGGTTCTTTTGGTTTTTATGTAGTGTAGTTTGGTTTTTTTTGCATTCATCTTATATTGTAAAATGAATTTTCCAAAGAATGAGTTAATAGATATGATTTATACAATAGGAGAGGCTCAAAAAAATTGCCTTCTTGTTCAAAAAATTTACAAAATGAAGTATCCTGCTTTTCAAAACTTAATGCAAAGATTTGATTCTTCTGGTACTGTTGATTATCCAAAACGTAAAGTGGTCAACAAACCAGTAACTAATGAAGAAAAAGAACTACAAGTATTGTTAAATGTTCAGGAAAATCCTTATATTGGTAGCCGTCAGTTAGCAGCATTATGTGAAACATCACAATCCACCGCTAATCGTACTACCAAGAAATATAGGTATCATCCATATCACATGGAATTACACCAAGAATTGCATGGACAGGATTTTGAAAGTCGTGTAAACTTTTGTCGTACAATAAATGCGGAGATTCAATTAAATCCAAATTTATTATGCAAGGTAATGTTTAGTGATGAAGCTACTTTTAGAAGTAACGGTGCCGTAAATAGACGCAACATGCATTATTATGCCACAGAAAACCCATTTTGGATTAGAGAGGTGCAACATCAAAACCACTGGTCATTAAATGTTTGGTGTGGTATTCATCATAATCGAATTATTGGACCCCACTTTTTTAATGAACCACTAAATGGCCATAGTTACCTGAACTTTTTACAAGAAGAACTACCCCAACTCCTTCAAGGTCTCGATAGGGATGAGCTCGACAGTATGTGGTTCCAGCACGATGGTGCGCCTCCGCATTACCATCGTGAAGTTCGTGCGTTTTTGGACCAACGATATCCGCAAAATTGGATTGTACGTGGGGGTTTCATTGAGTGGCCACCAAGGTCTTGCGACATCACCCCATTAGATTTCTTCTGTTCTTATGGGGTTATATTAAAAATAAGGTGTATGTTAATCCACCAACAACAGTGGAAGATATGCGAAACAGGATTAGGGATACCTGTAGAACAATAACGCCACTAATTTTGTCCAGGGTCCGAGAAAATCTGCAAAAAAGACTAAATTTGTGCATTGCACAAGAGGGTCGTTTATTCGAACACTTATTAAAAAGAAATAATTAATCTCAGTATTTAATAGATAATTTTTTTGTTTCAATTTAGTATAAAAGTACATATGTATTTGCCTTGTCGTTATTGTTGTGTTAATTTTTTCACATTATGTTTAATTAAACTATTGCCATTGTAATATAACGAATAATGTATTTCATCATATTTAACCACATTCTGTTTGTTTCTGTAGTTTCTTTTTATTATTTTACATGGCTACTATGATAATGAAAACTATTTCTGTAAAAAAGTATGGAAAATAAGAAAAACTGAAATATCTCAAAAACTATTATAAATAGATATATGATATATTGAACAAAACTTTTAGGGTTTTTATTACTTTATTAAATAACATGAAAATATACAGGGTGTACCATTTAAAAAAAAAGATATTTATTCATTTAAACTTGTTCAAATTTGAGCCGATGGGTTCAACACTCTGTAGCTTTTATTGCAAATATTAGGTAAAAATTATGTTAACTTGTCCTTGGCCTTGCTAAATTCCAAATTTGAATATATTTGTCACAAAATTGAAACCGTTATTTAGGATTGAATTGATGCTTGAAAATGTGACTTTTTTTTTTAAACTTAATTATCTCAGAAACTATAAAGTTTTGTTATAGTAAACCCTTAATAAAAAAGATTTAAAATTATAAGCTAAATCGAAAATACGATTCGTATATAGGGTGTTCTATTTAAAAAAATACAACTTTATGCTCACCCTGTAGAGTCCTAAATATTTTTAAAATCTGCGTAAAAATAAACTGTATCAAACAATAAATATAGTTTCTTTGTTAATTTCACCGAAAAGGCACAAACCTACTTCATCCAATCGTTGACTCACCCTGTACATGCCAGTGGCGTAAAAAACGAGCCCGCGGTGCGTGGAGGTGCAGGCAATCCAGGGGCGTTCCCAAGTCGCTTAGTGAAAATGAATAAATACGAAGGATGAAAACTGGTGCAAAATAATTGGGCGCCTTAAAAAATCTGCGGTGGGGCGAGGTAGCACAAACGCCACTGGTACACACCAAGAACCCTGTTATTTTTATGTTATTAATGATGATAAAATATAAGGATATAGGTTTGGAGCAGCTGTTTTTTTTTTAATTTGTCTTGTAATCATTCATGAATCAGTAATACAAGAACAACATCCATTGAGTGATCCGTCATTGTATCGATGTCAGTGTCTTCCATTACCTCGGTTTAAAAATAGTAAATAGAGCGCTACTGCGGATTGAGATATTGTACCGAATGGAATGGCTTAATGAATTCCAATGAGGATAAAACAGTGTTGTCATAATTTTATGAATCCGGAGCTTCTCCATTGTCTTGCAGTTCTCTGTACTTTTAATACGATATATATATATATATATATATATATATATATATATATATATATATATATATATATATATATATATATATATATATATATATATATATATGTAGTATGAATAGTTGGGTTATTCCGGGTTTTAAACCGTTCGTTCAAAAAATCATTTTCATGACGTTTCGCCAAAATCTCATTTGGCATTTTCAAGTGCGGTTCGTCTCGTTACTCGCTAAGAACTGCTCGTGGCCTCGGATGAATTTCGAGTTTTGTTTAGCTGGCTCGCTTCCTGATTGGATGAGCGGCTTCGCAGGCTCCCCCCCCCCCTCCGCCGAGTCCGATATATTTTGTTCTTGTATGCAAGGTCTCTCGTGTACTATTTAGTGTTTGTTGTTTTCTTTCTTGATTTTTTATTAATGTTTTCCATGTAGTTGAAAAATTTATTTAGCTGTCCCGTTTTTTCGATTTCTAGGGCCTCTCTTATGACGCGTACCTTGTATTTCTGTGCTGGTGCTATTTCTTTTGTTTTTTCGAAGTCGATGGTATGTCCGGTTGTTTGGTGATGTTGAAATAGGGCTGAGGTTGTCTGTTTGTTTTTGAGGCTATTTTTATGTTCTTGGATTCTTGCTGATATGCGCCTGTTTGTTTGTCCTATATAAGTTTGATGGCAATCTGCACATGGAATGCTGTAAACGCCATGATTTTCAAGGTTGGTCTTGTCTTTGGGATTTCCCAGGATGGAGGAGCCTGCGAAGCCGCTCATCCAATCAGGAAGCAAGCCAGAATCATAAGTGGAAATAAGTTATTCGGACAATTTACTATAATAAAGGGGAATGTTGGGTGTATAGATATTCAGCTCAACGAGAATAGGTACCTGTATACCTTGTAATTAGCAGACCTTTTAAGTAGAGAGGATATAGAAAATATGCTTAGAAAACTGATTGAAGAATATAGGAGATGGGATCAAACGCTAAACATAGAGATGACCATATTTGGGTGAAAACCAAATCAATTTACAACTGGAAAATGATGAAATATCAACATTTGAAGAATTACTTTCACAAGTACAGGTACAGATGATGGGGAGAATCATACAAACAAAAAGCTATATCCTGTCTAAATAGTTTTAAAATATATGAGACAATAATTAAGAGTTCTTTGCTCTATGGGACAGAAACCTGGAGAATTATAGATAGACACGATATAAGAATAGAGGCTGTGGAAATGAATGCCATGAGAAGATCACGAAGAACTTCCAAGTCCAAGTGATATGCTTCCTCGACGGCTGCTGGACTTGGAATAAGCTTGCTGGCCCTCTGTCGGCTTTTTTATGGTTTGGCGCTTGCGCAGATTGTACTTGTGTTCTACCTGGTTAGTTTTCTCGTTTCCATGGTTTTGGTTAGTCACAAGGATCAGGAGATCAGCGTGTTGGCTACCAGTGACGGTTGGTGGTGTGATTTGGCGTTCAGGTACCTGTTTGTATGTGTGGGTTTACCGTTGACCGTATAATCGATGCTTATATCGTCCTTTGTGGTGATTAGATGGTGAAAGAAAGGTAGCTGCTTGTTAACTTCGACTTTCTGCCTCTAAGAATATGTCTAGGTTGGATCTTCAGTGTGGTTATATGATGAAGATATCATCTAACTTGAACTAACCTGAACTAACCTGAACTAACCTGAACTAACCTGAACTAACCTGAACTAATCTGAACGAACCTGAACTAACCTGAACTAACCTGAACTAACCTGAACTAACCTGAACTAACCTGAACTAACCTGAACTAACCTGAACTAACCTGAACTAACCTGAACTAACCTGAACTAACCTGAACTAACCTGAACTAACCTGAACTAACCTGAACTAACCTGAACTAACCTGAACTAACCTGAACTAACCTGAACTAACCTTAACTAACCTGAACTAACCTGAACTAACCTGAACTAACCTGAACTAACCTGACCTAACCTGACCTAACCTGACCTAACCTGACCTAACCTGACCTAACCTGAACTAACCTGAACTAACCTGAACTAACCTGAACTAACCTGAACTAACCTGAACTAACCTGAACTAACCTGAACTAACCTGAACTAACCTGAACTAACCTGAACTAACCTGAACTAACCTGAACTAACATGAACTAACCTGAACTAACCTGAACTAACCTGAACTAACCTGACCTAACATGAACTAACCTGAACTAACCTGAACTAACCTGAACTAACCTGAACTAACCTGAACTAACCTGAACTAACCTGAACTAACCTGAACTAACCTGAACTAACCTGAACTAACCTGAACTAACCTGACCTAACCTGACCTAACCTGACCTAACCTGACCTAAACTGACCTAACCTGAACTAACCTGAACTAACCTGAACTAACCTGAACTAACCTGAACTAACCTGAACTAACCTGAACTAACCTGAACTAACCTGAACTAACCTGAACTAACCTGAACTAACCTGAACTAACCTGAACTAACCTGAACTAACCTGAACTAACCTGAACTAACCTGAGCTAACCTGAGCTAACCTGAGCTAACCTGAACTAACCCGAACTAACCTGATCTATGAATTTTTTACAGATACCTAAACACTTTTAAAGTTTTTCTTAAAATCCCTGAGTACTGGGTGGCTTCGAAAATCCATAGTGAATTTTTAAATTAACAATAAAAAAAATTTTTAACGTCTGTGGATATACCCCTTTAAAATAAACTGTTAGCGTTATAATTGTTGAACTATGAATTTTTTGCAGATACCTAAGAAACTTCTAAAGCTTCTTTTAAAATCCCTGAGTGCTGGGTGGCTTAAAAAATGCATAGTGAATTTTTAAATTAACAAAAAAAAAATTTTTTAACGTCAGTGGATGTACCCCTTTAAAATAAATTGTTAGCGTTATAATTGTTGCACTATGAATTTTTCCCAGATACCTGAGACACTTTTAAAGCTTCTTTTAAAATGCCTGAGTGCTGGGTGGCTTCAAAAATCCATAGTGAATTTTTAAATTAACAATAAAAAAATTTTTTAACGTCAATCGATGTACCCCTTTAAAATAAATTGTTAGCGTTATAATTGTTGTACTATGAATTTTTCCCAGATACCTGAGACACTTTTAAAGCTTTTCTTAAAATCCCTGAGTGCTGGGTGGCTTTGAAAATCCATAGTGAATTTTTAAATTAACAATAAAAAAAATTTTTAACGTCAGTGGATATATCCCTTTAAAATAAACTGTTAGCGTTATAATTGTTGAACTATGAATTTTTTGCAGATACCTAAGAAACTTCTAAAGCTTCTTTTAAAATCCCTGAGTGCTGGGTGGCTTAAAAAATGCATAGTGAATTTTTAAATTAACAAAAAAAAAATTTTTTAACGTCAGTGGATGTACCCCTTTAAAATAAATTGTTAGCGTTATAATTGTTGCACTATGAATTTTTCACAGATACCTAAGACACTTTTAAAGCTTCTCTTAAAATCCCTGAGTGCTGGGTGGCTTCAAAAATCCATAGTGAATTTTTAAATTAACAATAAAAAAATGTTTTAACGTCAATCGATGTACCCCTTTAAAATAAATTGTTAGCGTTATAATTGTTGTACTATGAATTTTTCCCAGATACCTGAGACACTTTTAAAGCTTCTTTTAAAATCCCTGAGTGCTGGGTGGCTTAAAAAATGCATAGTGAATTTTTAAATTAACAAAAAAAATTTTTTTTAACGTCAGTGGATGTACCCCTTTAAAATAAATTGTTAGCGTTATAATTGTTGCACTATGAATTTTTCCCAGATACCTGAGACACTTTTAAAGCTTCTTTTAAAATCCCTGAGTGCTGGGTGGCTTAAAAAATGCATAGTGAATTTTTAAATTAACAAAAAAAAATTTTTTTAACGTCAGTGGATGTACCCCTTTAAAATAAATTGTTAGCGTTATAATTGTTGCACTATGAATTTTTCCCAGATACCTGAGACACTTTTAAAGCTTCTTTTAAAATGCCTGAGTGCTGGGTGGCTTCAAAAATCCATAGTGAATTTTTAAATTAACAATAAAAAAATGTTTTAACGTCAATCGATGTACCCTTTTAAAATAAATTGTTAGCGTTATAATTGTTGTACTATGAATTTTTCCCAGATACCTGAGACACTTTTAAAGCTTTTCTTAAAATCCCTGAGTGCTGGGTGGCTTTGAAAATCCATAGTGAATTTTTTAATTAACAATAAAAAATTTTTTTAACGTCATTGGATGTACCCCTTTAAAATAAATTGTTAGCGTTATAATTGTTGCACTATGAATTTTTCACAGATACCTAAGACACTTTTAAAGCTTCTCTTAAAATCCCTGAGTGCTGGGTGGCTTCAAAAATCCATAGTGAATTTTTAAATTAACAATAAAAAAAATTTTTAACGTCAGTGGATATACCCCTTTAAAATAAACTGTTAGCGTTATAATTGTTGAACTATGAATTTTTTGCAGATACCTAAGAAACTTCTAAAGCTTCTTTTAAAATCCCTGAGTGCTGGGTGGCTTAAAAAATGCATAGTGAATTTTTAAATTAACAAAAAAAAAATTTTTTAACGTCAGTGGATGTACCCCTTTAAAATAAATTGTTAGCGTTATAATTGTTGCACTATGAATTTTTCACAGATACCTAAGACACTTTTAAAGCTTCTCTTAAAATCCCTGAGTGCTGGGTGGCTTCGAAAATCCATAGTGAATTTTTAAATTAACAATAAAAAAATGTTTTAACGTCAATCGATGTACCCCTTTAAAATAACTTGTTAGCATTATAATTGTTGTACTATGAATTTTTCCCAGATACCTGAGACACTTTTAAAGCTTTTCTTAAAATCCCTGAGTGCTGGGTGGCTTTGAAAATCCATAGTGAATTTTTAAATTAACAATAAAAAATTTTTTTAACGTCATTGGATGTACCCCTTTAAAATAAATTGTTAGCCTTATAATTATTGAACTATGAATTTTTTACAGATACCTAAGACACCTTTAAAGCTTATTTTAAAATGCCTGAGTGCTGGGTGGCTTCAAAAATGCATAGTAAATTTTTAAATTAACAAAAAAAAAATTTTTAACGTCAGTGGATGTACCCCTTTAAAATAAATTGTTAGCGTTATAATTGTTGTACCATGAATTTTTCACAGATACCTAAGACACTTTTAAAGCTTCTCTTAAAATCCCTGAGTGTTGGGTGGCTTCAAAAATGCATAGTGAATTTTCAAATTATATTATATATATATATATATATATATATATATATATATATATATATATATATATATATATATATATATAATTATTTCATTCCATTGCCATTGGTCCAGATTTCTGGCACTAATTGCAATTAATTTTTGTATATACCGACGGATAGACGATATAGATACGTGCATGATATTATTTTGAAAAATAAGCTGGATATATTTTATGTAAAATATATATTTAAAAAAAAATAATACAACAAACAAATTAGTTACAATTCCTTCGCACTCTCTTTAGGCAAATTTCTAACTTTCTGTACAAATTCGAACACATCTTTACCCAAAATTTCCGGTAGCTCAAATGCAGGGAAATGGCCACCATCATCAAAATCAGTTAAATGAACTAAATTTTTGGCTTGCTGTCTTATTGCGAATTCTGGTGAGTAGATGACTTCGTACTTAAATCGGTTACAGCCAGCAGGAACTCGAATAGGAATACTAAAAAGAAAAATTTACTAAAAAAAAATACCCCATTTTATTAAATATTGGTAAAATAACACAAACTATCCGATCAAGCAAAAATACATACTTGTCAAGTACTCGATTGTAGTAGTCTTTATTGAAAGCTTCTGAATATAATCTCGCTGAGGTCGTGAAAGATCTGGTGACCCAGTAAATCATCACGTTGTCCAGCAATTGATCTAGCGTGTATTTCTGAGTCAGTCCACCATCAGGAAGATCCTTCCAAGCGGGATTAGTCCACGTGATAAATTTTTCGATGATGTAAGCAGCTAGACCTACCGGGCTTTCTCTTAAAGCAACGCCTGCAACATAATAGATTTAAAGTTGTGAATATGGTCAAAAATGCATCAGTAAAAAATTAAGTTCTCCTCTCTATAGCATCCTTATCATTAACAATAATAATAATTACATCTACTACACCCTGAAGACACCCCAGTATTTTTTATGCTTGGTTTAACTTGTAGATAGCAAAGCGAGACGAGCTTGCACCATAAAGACCATTTTATATAAAATTTTTATAAAAAAATTGGACCGACTTCTAAAAGTGCGCTAAGAAGTGAAAAATAACTATAAATTTTTATGTGAAATTGAACTTTTTGAAGTCGGCGCCAAACTAATGCCTGACAAAATGTGATTCGCATAAACAGAATAAAAATACTTTATTTGTAATTGCTTTCTTACCATAATTTGTATATATTAGTAGTTATTTATTTCATTTAGACATAATTTAGCGCCGACTTCAAAAAGTTCAATTTCACATAAAAATTTATAGTTATTTTTCACTTTTTAGCGCACTTTTTTGTACTTAATTGTCTCGGATATTTGACATACATACCTTCATTTGACTTTTACTATTATTATTATTATACAGTGCCTTCATTTCAAAACGAACCATCCTTAATAACTTTGTTAAATAAAAAAATTTAAAAAAAAGAAAAAATACGTCAATTTAGATATACAGGGGGAAGTTTAATTTTGCATTTGTTAAAAGTCTGTCAATCACCTCCTCACCTCCAGCTAACTTCACTTTGATATGTCAAATGGGAACCACCACCTTGTGACACATCATTGTAAGCAGCATAAAATTGTCTATCCAACCGTATAAAAAAAATTAAATCGGTTGACGTACAAGCGAACAGTGTGCAAAAATGTCTTGTAATAATGCATAATATATCGGCCTCGAACTTTGGTATGTCAAATGATTACCCTATAGTGTGATACATCATTTTAAAGGGCATACTATCTCCTATTTAGCCAATAAAAAAAAACAAAATCTGTTGATGTACAAGCGAATAGTAAGAAAAGATGTGTGGTAATAATAGACACCTTATCACATTAAACTTTATTATGTCAAATGGCTACTTCATAGAGTAAAATATTATTTTAAATTTAAAATAAATATTTTTTTAAAATAATAAACAGTTAAAATATTTGCGAGAAAAAAACTAAGCTTGTTTTAAAATTCATCGCAAAATTCATTGCAGTCTAATCAATCTAGTGTATTTATTTCAATGATATTTTTTGCGGTACCTGATAGGTACAAAAAATCACTGCAATAAATAAAATTTTTAAGATCTTTAAACACCAGTTGTTTATTATTGTTAAAATTGTCATTGTGACGCCTAGTTGAAACGTGAATATAAATGGTGTATACGCTAGCCGAAAGAATAGAAATAATTTTTCTCTATGGAGCTGAAGATCGGTGCGCTCGTAGAACCGCCAGAGCATTTAACGAGAGGCATCAAGACAAAAACGTGGGCCATAAATATGTACTCGAATTGGTACGAAAGTTTGAAGAAACGGGATTCGTTTGTAATAAAAAATATATTGAGAAAAGGGTTGTAGATGAAGCATGCCAAATCGAGGTACTAGGACAGTTTGCAATAAATCCAACTTTATCCATCTCAAAGGTCGCAGATTTAACCAACATTTCTGCTGGCTCTGTGCATAAAGTTTTAAAACAAAATAAGTTTTTTCCCTACAAAATTCAAATTCTTCAAGAAAGCGGAGAAGACGATTTTGATAGGAGAATTCAATTTTGCGAATTAATGTGCCAACGAATTGACGAGGACCCCCATTTACCTAAGAATATCTGCTTTAGTGATGAATCAACTTTTTTTCTAAATGGACTGGTTAACAGACATAACTGCAGATACTGGGATAATGAAAATCCGCACCTTTTCCGAGAAGGGCATACTCAATATCCCGAAAAAATTAACGTGTGGGAAGGAATTTATGGCAATGAAATCATCGGGCCATTTTTTTTGGAAGATAATTTAACTGGGCAAATTTATTTAAACCTTTTAGAAAACACAATATACCCTGCCATTGTGCAATCTTTAGAAAATCAAGTGGATGAAAATGCTGTTATGGTACTAAATGAAAATAATTTGCATTTCCAGCAAGATGGAGCTCCCCCGCACTACGCTTTGGCAATTCGAGAGTGGCTTGATGAACATTTTCCAGGGACGTGGATTGGCAGACGTGGTGCAATTGAATGGCCAGCACGGTCTCCAGACCTAACCCCTCTAGACTTTTTTCTTTGGGGGTATTTAAAAAGCAAGGTTTATAAAACCCCACCTGAAAATATTGACGATTTAAAAGATCGAATTGTTCGGGAATGTAGAGGAATTAGCAGAGAAACCCTTGCCAATGTTCGTGGGGAATTTCAAAATAGGCTTTTTTATTGTCTCGCTAATAACGGCGCACATTTTGAACATTTAATAAAATAATTTTCTTCAACTGAATAAAACTGAATAAACTGCTTATATTTAACACACATTTTTGCATCCTAATTGCCTATAACGTCTATTAACTTAATTTTTTTTGACATCGTTGGATAGCAGATCGTACGTCCTTTAAAATGATGTATCACACTATAGGGTAATCATTTGACATACCAAAGTTCGAGGCCGATATATTATGCATTATTACAAGACATTTTTGCACACTGTTCGCTTGTACGTCAACCGATTTAATTTTTTTTATACGGTTGGATAGACAATTTTATGCTGCTTACAATGATGTGTCACAAGGTGGGGGTTCCCATTTGACATATCAAAGTGAGGTTAGCTGGAGTTGAGGAGGTGATTGACAGACTTTTAACAAATGCAAAATTAAACTTCCCCCTGTATATCTAAATTGACGTGTTTTTTCTTTTTTTTAAATTTTTCTATTTATCAAAGTTATTAAGGATGGTTCGTTTTGAAATGAAGGCACTGTATATTACTGTCATATGTCTAAATCTTAAAGTTATATTTGTATTTCATCTTCTTGTGAGATATGAACAGAGATGTTTCGTAAAAAAGAAAAAAATTTCTTAAATAAATCGTTTTTCTTACCCACTGTATCAGGCCTAGTAGCTTGTAAATGTAAATACCCAAATTCTTCAATGAAAAAAATCAACTTATCGAATAGTGGACCATTTCTTTCTATTTCTTTTTCACTCAATACCAAGGATGGCCATAGTACAGCAAGGAACATTTTTGGATGAAGGCTAGTAGCAGAACAAACATTTCTGTGAACTCCTATGACGTTTTGAGGGTAAAGAATGGCAAGACACTGAGCAATGAGTGATCCCCAGTCACCTAAAAATTAAAATAAATATCCTAATTCATCTAGACAGAAATCGTTCATTACTGGACTTAATGTTTTCACACTAAACCAAAATGATTACGTTTACAACAATTATTTACCTCCTTGAACATAATATCTGTCAAAGTTCAATCTAATCATAAGTTTATTAAACAACTGAGCTATTTGGGCTGGACCCAGTCCTGGCCTAGCTGCGCCATCAGAAAATCCATATCCGGGCAATGATGGTGCGATTACTTCAAAAACAAAATCAGATCCTAGAAATAAAAAATAAATTTTAATATATTTGCTCCCCAAAGCAATATATTTAACTTTTCAAAAATTACATTTTGGAATTTATTCTTCTAATAACATAAAAAATAGTTTAAAACTAGTTTTTACCCTCTTGCGGAGTTGTTAAAATTGGTATCATTTCATAAAATTCCCTGACAGATCCAGGCCATCCATGTAAAATTAACAGAGGTAAAATCTGGACTCCTTGAGGGACATTTTTAGGTTTGGCATGAATAAAATGTATATTTAAACCCTAAAAACGCACAAACATAAATTACATGGTAGCAATTAAAATGTAAATAAAAATTTTAACCTGGTTGTCAAAAACTTTTTTCGTTTGATCGGACATTTTACTGACTTGGGCTTTGCGCTGAAATACTCCAGTTCATAGACGAGGAATAGGCCCTTTTATATATATATATATATATATATATATATATATATATATATATATATATATATATATATATTACAGGAAGGGAAGAATTTATCTTGTAGGCAGGGTCAAAACAAGAATATCTATATAGTTTGGGACACTGAAATAATCTGCATTAACAAATTGTGGATATTCAAAGTTGGTGAAAATATGTTTTTCGTTTCTGCAATCTACAATATTATTTTTAGAGCGTAAGTTACTTATAGTTTTTTGAAGGTATTAAGAAGAACTTTATTTTAAACTATCGCTGGTTTCATCTGGTCAATTAGGTATTGTAAAACTGCCGAAAACCCGTCAAAAAATGGCTGTTTTTTACAATATTAATAACTATTGCAAAAATAAATTTTTTAATATTATTTTTACCCTAAATTGAAGATTTCTTTATTGCGAATCGAATGATTTTTTGTAAAAGTTGATCGGTTTATTTGTTGCTGACATGTTAATTTGTTTATTTCGAGGCGCTTAATTTATTTATTTATTTATTTATTTACAATAACTGCCCTACAGGTCTTGAAACCCAACAACAAGGCAGTGATTACACAAACAATACGTAAACGAACAATTTTAAATTAGCATCAAACGACAAAAATATATATCAATTTAAATACAAATAAAATTTAACTAAAATAATTAATTCTAACATTAAATGTATAATACAATGGCTATGCTATCTACTTTCATATGAACATACAAATCAATAAAGGATGAGAAAGAGAAAAAGAAAGAAATGCCAAGGTTATTGTGCCAAAATCCGGCAGACAGTTCCTAGAGATGAGCTGAATATATCAAAGCTATTACTCTTGTTATAAATGTCGCACATGGAATATAGAGGCGAAAATTTGAGCACGTTAGTTCTAGGACTTCTGAGATAAAATACGTTAAAATTTCGGCAATTTATACGAGGGATACTTAAGTTTATCCTAGCTAAAATATTAGGACAGTCAATAAAATTGTTAAGTACCTTATAAAGAATTATTAGTAAGAAAAATTCCCGCCGTACATTTAACGATGAAAAGTTGAATTTCTGAAGCAATAGTTCATGTGAAAAACCTTGCTTAGGATAAACCCCAAAACCCTTAAGATTGAGGTATTTCAAAAACCTTCTTCTCCAAAGTATTGACGTGGGTATTGTAGCCTGGGGACCACACAACTGACGCGTATTCTAGTTTAGACCGCACGTATGAGAAATACAGTAATTTGATGACGTCAGTGTTATTAAAATCGCGAGTACAACGCAAGATAAACCCAAAAACCCTTGAGGCCTCAGAAACGATATTATTCATATGAAAAGAAAATGAAAGCTTGGGATCGTAAGTGCCTCCGAGTTCTTTAAAAAGATCTGCCCGCGAGAGTAGCACGGTATTCAACGAATATTCATATCGAAATGAAGAAAATTTCGAAGTGAAAGTCATAACATTACACTTCTCCACGTTGAGCTGCAGATAATTTTCGGAACACCAATTGGTAACATGTTCCAGGTTGTAAGCAATTTATTCTCTTATATAGCTTAATATCATCGGCATATAATAAAATATCTGTATCAACAACAGAAACAATGTCATTAATAAAAATATTAAAAAATAAAGTTCCCAGTACTGATCCTCGCGGCACACCAGAACTTGAAATATATTTCACTGAGCGAGAACCGCGAACTTCAACATACTGAATACGATTATGGAGATATGATTTAAATAACTTTATTAGTGAATCTGAAAATCCAAATGATGACAATTTCTTAAGTAAGATGGGGTGGTCCAAACGATCAAATGCCTTTGTGAAGTCCAAATAAACATCATCCATCTGACAACCATGATCAATAGCCTGAGCTATATCCTGAGTCATAATCATGAGATTAGTTGTCGTTGACCTACCCTTAAAGAAGCCATGTTGAGATGGAGTAATTAAATTTTTAGTTAATGAAAAAATAGAATCATGAAGTAAAAATTCAAATATTTTAGAAAAATTGCATATAATAGACACTGGTCTATAATTACAAACTTCAGATCTATCCCCTTTCTTAAAAACAGGACAAACCTTGGAAGATTTCCATATGGAAGGAAAACTTAATGTTGAACACCATCACGTATTTCTATGTAGATATTTCAACTCATTTAAGCGCATATTTTCTTCCTTAAGACATCTTTAAAAATTGATAACATTTAAAAAAATCCCTCGGTATTTGTAATCAGAAGGTCAAAATACATATAAAAACTTTGGTGGAGCTATGTCTCTTAAATGGCTACAAAAACCCGCTGAGCTCACGGACTATAAGTTTTTTTCAACCTAAATATTTTACAAGTAAAGAATACAGGGTGTTCCAAAAGACCAACTTCCTTTTCTAAAAATAGATATCTAAACATATTTAAAATAAATACGATTATTTCGTCCAATTCTTTAAAACTGAAGCTCTAAACTCACCTGAATATTCGTTTTAAATTGCGTAAACTGGTTCAAAAATTCCTGTCTTTGTTTCCAGTTATATTTATTTTTCCAATAGTCAACAATGGTTTCTAAAAGTTTGGTGTTCATGCCGTAATTGTGGTTAACATCTTCTAGAGGAGGGTGAAACGGTAGAGCATTCTTAAGTCTATCTTGAAGATCTTTAATAACCTGTAATCAAAGACTAGTGTTTATATAGTCTTTGCTGTAATAAATAAAATGGTTGTTATATATGTAATTCTCCTTTCAGGCAGCGAAAAGGAAAAATATATACAGACAATTTATTTCAAACTGTGTTTTTTTTAATAAAGCCATTTTTTAAACGATTTTCTTATAATACAATTCGTATGGTTCCTAAATACCTGTCCACCACTTTTTGTATAACGTCAAATTTAATTCTTACCTCGTCTGATACATTTATTTTAAATGGTTGGATGGTCATGTCTTCTTTTTGTTCCTTACCGGGGCCCCACCACTTTTCTTCAATGTTCGGCACAGGAGTTTCTTTATTTAATTGAACGTAAACATAAACTGCACCTAGCAGCACTAAAACTGCAAAAATTTTACCAATGACACCCATTATTCACAAGGGCAAACTACTTTTCTAATTTTGTTATTTTTTAATACAGAAACGTATATACTTGAAATTTTATGAGGATCATAATGGTATTAAAAGAATATCGAATATTTGTTTATATACTAAATACTATATGTTTTTTATGTGCCCCAGCGTTTCTATTATATGTTTACAACCTATCTTTATTTATATTTGAATAGGAACAGGGTCGGAGTAAGAGAAAATTGATTATTAAATAAAAGCGCTTCCTCATCGAGACGCTGAAAATTTACATGCTTTATTAAGCCAATTAAGAGAGAAAAAAGAGTGATTTTCTGGCAAAAAAATTTTCCACTCTTTATTAGGGTCCATTAATTTGTTATAAATAATTAAAACAAAAAAAAATTGTTTTTTGCTTATAAAATCAAAACTAATGAAACAATCACGATGGTGTAAGCAGATGAATTGTAAAGAATAAAAATACCACTAAGATGAGCCCTGAATCCATGGAATCGGATTATTAGTAACGGAGAAAAATAGGAAAAACCAGAAAATTCAGCTTTTTTTCAAAAATTCATATCTCTGTCATTTTTGAGGTTGTAGCACTGAATTTTGGTGAGATAATAGTAATTTATAGGTATTTTATGCGTGGTAAAACCAAACGCTGTCGGGTCATTGGTTTTTGTACAACTGCTATTTGAAATTTTTAGTGCACCATTCTCAGCATCACTAGATGATTTTGAAGGTAGAAGTATTATTCCACAAGCCTATTTTTTCCTTTTACATTAAAATGTCTGTGAAATACTTGAAAAAACTTGACCGAAACGGCTAAGTGCGTGAAATAGGAAAGTGGGGGCAGCCTGGCTGCCGATAGGAGTTGTTGTTTGTTGGTGGCATTTACGAACTACAATCGCGATGCTCATTTTTGGCGAAACGTCAACACCGATCATATATTTCCGATTTTATATTGTTGTATGTATTTTGCTGTTATTTTGAGTCTCATGTTTCGCATGTATGATTCCTAACAGTACGGTTATTGCAATGTTGTGTTGTTTGAACACAACCAAATGTTTGCAGTAAGGTTTCCATCAAATCTCCTGATTATTTTGGAATTCATAGCTGCCTCATGTTCCTTCTCACTCATTCGGATTAGAAGGGGTTTGAGTGAAGCTCATGAATTCGAATGAAGGGTTATTAAGTTTTATTTTCAAGGGGTGATTTCGCTACGCGTATGAGACACATGCTGAATTATTAACAGGAATTTAGCATGCTTTTGTCGTCGAAGTATCAAAGTACTTTATTACGAAATAGTCTTTATTCGGGTCCTGTTTTTGCTAATTTCCAAGTATTCGAGAACTTTAAGTTTATTATGCGCATTGACTAAATAAACATAAGTTTTTCACAGCTTAGGGACACCCTGGTAACAAATTTTGCTATTTTTGGTGAGAGCGCAAGATTTTTCCAAGTATTCAATCCAACTCATTCAATCAATTTTGTTATAGTAAATAGTAGTAAAAAAGCAAGACATGAGACGATGCAGTGTAGTAAATATATATATGTATATATATATATATATATATATATATATATATATATATATATATATATTTCAAAATCTGTATTGGGGGATTTTGGAGACGTAAAATAAGAATCAAAAAATTATATTTCTTAAAATTCAAGACACAGGATTTTATTTTGTTCAATTTTATTTAAGATTGGTGTTTGAAGAACTCTCAGAATCAAAGAATTTTTTAATTTCTGGATCTATAAAATCTTCATTATATAAATGATAAGAACATACAACATGTTTCTTATTCAGAACCCTGGAGACAATTCCTTCGTTACGAAGTGACAACCGTGTGGTAACAAGGAGGAGTTTATCCTCTTTAGTTGGTAGGAACGGATATGCAACATTGCCATGTTTTAAACGGAATCCAACAATTTAAATTCTTTTATAGTTGTTACAAAGGCATGTATATAACATTTTAATGCAGATATTCAATCATTTGCAGCATTGTAACGATGAGTGAGTTGTGTTCATTTTATTAGCGTTAAAATTATAGCATTGGAGTAACAGTCTTGTGTTTATTTAGCCAATGATATATGGCCAAACAGTCACGGAGGGCTAAGATAAATTATTTAATTGTTTCAAGAAATAAGTCTAATATTTTCGGTAGTTTTTTTATGTCGTTGATTACGACTACAATTTACTTGTCTTATTCGGATTTTTCCGCTTTAGGTATCACGTTTGGTTCATTTATTTCTTCCCTAAAGTGTGAGAATCGTACCTTTTGATAATATTTAGGAAAGACAGTTTATCGCTTATCTATATTTATTATAATTGTTAGAAATGCTATTCTATTACGAAACTGGGAAATATTTATTATTAAATAATTTTTCTTAAATTCGTTCAACTCGGTGGTGTCCTGCCCAATTTAGAAGTTACTTTTATTAAATGGTTTATTTTAAAGTTTTCTAGATTTTCTAGAATTTCTATTTCTTCCTATCGGATTTTAAAAGACCCGTTTTGCCTGGATTTTTATATTTCCTCATACTTGCTAGAACTAAGTGGGTTTGGCTCAGCTTAAGAGAAATAACTTCAATCCGTACGCTAGTCTGTTAATTTGTTTGTTAAGTATTTAACTTTTTCGCAAGCAGGATTAGTTAATATTTTCAATAAGTCGAATGAAGGTGCCTTCGTGACTATCAATGAAGCACAGCAGTTGCAATAAGATGGCGCCACCTGTCACATTGTACCCGATAAACACAGGTTGTCGTCCCTGCTTCAATTTCTTCCTCAGGGTTATATTAATAAGCTAAATATATGCAAACAATCGAAAAGTTCACTACGTTAAGTATTAGAATGCAATTATAAAACATCCTGTATACACATAGCGTGGTTATTTCGCTAAAAAAAATCCTTATTATTTCCGATGTATTAATAAATATTAATGTAACTATAGTGCTGCTTCCACTCTGTTGCATAAGCGCTGGTTGGAAAGAATTATTCCAAAAACCGGTCGTTATAATATCGTCGGGTCCAAAATTTATGTTACATATATTACCAATTTAAAACGACTTTTTTGAAACAAAACAAGTACAAAATATCATTTTATTTAAATAATATATTAAACAAAACTTAACAAAATATACAAAAAAATACATAAAAAATTATAATTCTCTATTGCTATCTTTTGGTAAATTTCTAACTTTTTGTATAAATTCGAAAATATCCCGGCCTAAAACGTCAGGTAGTTCCAATGCAGCAAAATGTCCGCCATCCTCAAAATCTGTCAGATGGATCAAATTTGTGTTGGAGTCTCTTAAAATTGCTTCTGGTATATACATAAGTTCGTATTTAAATCGATTACAGCCAGCAGGAATTCTGACTGGGATCCTAAAAAAGGGAAATATTTTAGCTGTATATATATATATATATATATATATATATATATATATATATATATATATATATATACATATATATATATATATATATATATATATATATATATATATATATATATATATATATATTTCTAATATTTTCTTGGGTATAGGTTTTTCCATTAGAGGAACAAAGGACAATAATTTTCTTTCTGACGTTTCGCTCTACATAGTGAGCTTCTTCAAAATAGCTTTTTATATTTATTTCACATCTACAAAAATTACAGAATTTTTCATATAATAAACATATATCACAGTAATTACACTTTTATATTTTTAATTTAATTAAAATTAATAAAAACAAAACAGATTTTAAAATAGTCTTAAAGTTTAAAATTTAAAACAATACAAACAGGATAAAATAGTGAAAATTATAAAATAGTACATACCTTGAAAGTAGTTTTGTGTGTATGTTTAAAAATAAATTTAATTATGATCTTTGGTATGCAATTGATATGGATAGATTTATTTTTATAAAAAGCAAAAAATAGGAAAAAAGATTATTATTTATTTTTTAATGACGTTCTTTCACCTGTATGAGTGTATATGAAATCGTTCCAAGCACCATTACATTATGTCTCATATTTATTATAGAGTCGCTTCAAGCATGTTTTATTCAAAAATCAAATTATAGTATATCTGACTTAAATTTTTGACATCTTGCTTGTCATTTACAACATTTTTATCTTTTTTTATGTGTATCATTTCTTTGATGACTAATTTATAATAATTTCTGTCAGTATCTAAAAAATGGGTGTTTTTAAAATCAAATTCATGCTTAGATGTTTGTTCATGCTTATGTAAAGATGTCGATGCGTTTTTAGTATACTTGTGTCCATTCACTCTATTTTCGATATATTGTGTCGTCATGCCAATGTATTTCTTAGGACAATTTAGGCATGGAATTGCATATATTACGTTAGATCTTTTTTTGGTGGGAACTTTGCTTTTTAATTTCGTATAAACTGACCCAAGTAAATTGTTCGCCTTATGGCATACCGTTATGTTATGTTTATCCAAAATATATTTTATTTTATCAGACAGTTGGTATACATACGGTAATGCAATGAAAGTGTTTTGTGTTTTGTTATTGTTAATTTTATTTTTTTTGTTTGTGTTATAATGTAAATAGGTTCTTTGTTTAATTATTTTTGCATTACCGTATGTATACCAACTGTCTGAAAAAATAAAATTTATTTTGGATAAACATAACATAACGGTATGCCATAAGGCGAACAATTTACTTGGGTCAGTTTATACGAAATTAAAAAGCAAAGTTCCCACCAAAAAAAAATCTAACGTAATATATGCAATTTCATGCCTAAATTGTCCTAAGAAATACATTGGCATGACGACACAATATATCGAAAATAGAGTGAATGGACACAAGTATACTAAAAACGCATCGACATCTTTACATAAGCATGAACAAACATCTAAGCATGAATTTGATTTTAAAAACACCCATATTTTAGATACTGACAGAAATTATCATAAATTAGTCATCAAAGAAATGATACACATAAAAAAAAATAAAAATGTTGTAAATGACAAGCAAGATGTCAAAAATTTAAGTCAGATATACTATAATTTGATTTTTGAATAAAACATGCTTGAAGCGACTCTATAATAAATATGAGAAATAATGTAATGATGCTTGGAACGATTTCATATACACTTATACAGGTGAAAGAACGTCATTAAAAAATAAATAATAATCTTTTTTCCTATTTTTTGCTTTTTATAAAAATAAATCTATCCATATCAATTGCATACCAAAGATCATAATTGAATTTATTTTTAAACATACACACAAAACTACTTTCAAGATATGTACTATTTTATAATTTTCACTATTTTAACCTGTTTGTATTGTTTTAAATTTTAAACTTTAAGACTATTTTAAAATCTGTTTTGTTTTTATTAATTTTAATTAAATTAAAAATATAAAAGTGTAATTAATATGATATATGTTTATTATATGAAAAATTCTGTAATTTTTGTAGATGTAAAATAAATATAAAAAGTTCTTTTGAAGAAGCTCACTATGTAGAGCGAAACGTCAGAAAGAAAATTATTGTCCTTTGTTCCTCTAATGGAAAAACCTATATCCAAGAAAATATTAGAAAAAAATATTTAACAAGAGGTTTAAGATACAAAAATAAATTATATATATATATATATATATATATATATATATATATATATATATATATATATGTCCATTATGATAGACCGGTATTTTTGATTATAAAATTTCTAACCCATTCCTATGAAAAATATATGTGTCTAACAGATTTTTCCAAAGACACAGGTACTTTGCGAAGAAAAAAAGGGTAAAAAATGATTTATTACTCTCTCTAGTTCTTGAATAAACTATAGTATAAGAGGCAAAATCGAGTCTGTTTTCCTGAACTCAAAGCTCTTGGGGGGGGGGCTAACTATCTTAAACAGCTGAAATTATGCATTTGGGCTAAAAATTGCCTTTAGCAAAACTTTTTTTAATAACTTTTTTCGATATTTAGAGATAAAATCCACCTTTTGAATTTATTTAAAAAAAAATAAATAAAATTTGACAGATAATGCTTAAAATTTAAATTAGTTTATTAGTTTACCTATCGAATTCCAAACTTCGGTATTTACTGCTAAAAGCTTCAGAATACAATCTCTGTGACGTTGTGATTGATCTAGTGACCCAGTAAATCATCACGTTGTCCAACAACTTATCCAAAGTGTACTTCTTGGTCAGTCCACCATCTGGAAGATCATTCCACGCTGGATTAGTGTAAGTGACGAATTTTTCGAGGATATAGGCAGCCAGACCAACAGGACTATCTCGTAAACCTAGACCTAAAAATAATGGTGTAAAATTGTTTAAAATTCTTTCAAATTTTATAGTAATTTTTTGTATTAAGGGAAAGGGTAAAAGAGAATAAGTCTTCCCGAAAACTCACCAACAGTATCCGGCTTGGTAGCTTGAATATGGAGATATCCAGATTCCAAAATTAAATAACTCAATTGCTCGCTTAGTGGATAATTCATTTCAATTTCCTTTTCAGTGAAAAATAGCGATGGAAAAATTGTTCCGATGAGCATTTTTGGTTGTAATGGTGGACCGGTAAAACACCAATTCCTATGCACCGCTATAACATTTTCTGGGTAAAGCACAGATATAGCATGGGAGATAACAGAGCCCCAGTCACCTAAAGATAAGTAGAGATAAAAAAAATCAATATTACTATTACTAGTATGTCTTATGTACCTCCTTGAACATAATATCGATTAAACTTCAATCTGATCATAAGTTTATTAAAAATCTGAGCCATATGGGCCGGGCCCAGTCCTGGTCTGACTGCACCATCAGAAAATCCATAACCCACCAATGAGGGCGCTATTACTTCAAAAACAAAATCAAAACCTGAAATAAATACATATAAATAAATTTTATACTATAAACTAGCGACCCGCCCCGGCTTCGCACGGGTGCAATGCTGATACTAAATACACTACAGAAAAACTGTGACTATTTATTTTATTTTTACAACAATTATTACATCGGCCTCCGACGCGCTATTTATAGGCACGCTGCCGCCGCCCCGGTCGGCCAGTACCGCCGCAAGCGCTACTTCCCGCAATTTTAAATCTGTAATATCTTCGAAAATATTCATTTAAATCTTGTGCTGTAAAGGACCATATAGATCTATATTAAATCAACAATGTATTTAAGCTATTTAATTGGATAAGGATTAATGCTGTATTGGTTTAAATCGCTTCAAAATTTGCCATTATTTGTCGTAAAAAGTAAATGACAAAAAAATGTTATTGTGGGATATCCATGAGAGATAGACATATACCATCGCGGAGTTTTCTGTAGACCTTTTCAATGTGTACAAATAATTACTACATTATTTTGATAAATCTCGTAGGGTTCAGCCTGCGTTTGCAATGTAAGCGGAAAAAAATATGATAATTAACGACATCACATTAGAAACCTCAAAAATAACAGTATTTCTCCACTATTTAATGGATGTTATTATACATATAAACCTTCCTCTTGAATCACTCTATCTATTGAAAAAAACCGCATCAAAATCCGATGCGTAGTTTTAAAGATTTAAGTATACAAAGGGACATAGGGACAGAGAAAGCGACTTTGTTTTATACTATGTAGTGATGATTTTTAATAAAGTGTTTACCTTCTTGCGGTGTTGTCAGAATTGGTATCATTTCATAAAATTCTCTTACAGATCCAGGCCATCCGTGAAAAATTATTAGAGGTAAAATTTGGACACCTTGAGGAACATTTTTAGGTTTCGCATGGATAAAATGAATATTTAAGCCCTAAAAAGGTATATCTGTGAATATATCAAGTAATAAAATTAAAAGTTTAACAATCTAGAATAACTGACGTAAATGTGTTTACAATTTACCTGGATGTTCGTTTTGAATTGCGGAAATTGATTTAAAAATTCCTGTCGCTGTTTCCAGTTGTATTTATTTTTCCAATAGTCAATAATGGGTTGTAAAAGTTTGGTGTTTATGCCGTAATTATGGTTAACGCCCTCCAGAGGGGGATGAAATGGTAAAGCATTCTTAAGTCTATACTGAAGGTCATTAATAATCTGCAATAAAAAAAATAAATTGGAAAATCGGATCTTTTTATTTTTTTTGTCACCCTATTAATATTTTCTCATTAAAGTGGTAGGGTGACGTTTACTCTCCATGAATTCCACTCAAGGAAGTTATTGTGGATATGGAAAGCTTCAAAAATGGGCTAAATGCCTAAAAAATTGTCCTTGAACTTGTATTTTCAAACGAAAAACCAAAAATATATTCCGGAAAAGCCATCGACCATTAGACTCGCGAAAACGACTAATATTCCTTTGACACGTTGCCAGATGTAAAATAATTTCGTGGTATAAACCATAAAATTTATCCATTTCAGTCAAAAACTTAGTTTAATTTTTATAATGTGTTATACACTCTCAGCGAAAAATTAATCTTAAGCACTCAAAATTTTTGATTAGTTCAGGTTTAGCTTGATTTAGATTAAATTGTCAGGGTCAAAAACAAATAAAATTTTCATCACATGTGACCAAACTTAAACAGCCCTATTTGGATGTTGTAGAAAAACACACATTCAATATAGCGCTACTTTAAACAAAATATATCTGGAATAAAGCATTGTCAAAACTAAGAAATTTTGTGTAGGTTGCGTTGAGTCTTATTTTGCAACAGTGGTGCAATTTACAAAAAATGGGCAAAAAATCTAAATTATCTTATACAGTTGAAATTGTGCACATTAACTAAAAATTAGATTTAGAAAAACTTTTTCTAATAACTTTTTTCGATATTTTGAGAAATAACCTCACTTTTAATTTTTTTTTTGAGATAAATTAAAATTCCATATAATGCGGACTTTATATGTCACGCTGTATAAGCTAGTAAGAAAATTTTCAATTTATATCTGAAAAATACCAAAAAATTGTCACCTGCAAATATAGGTATCTGTAACTTTTTAGTAAAATCAAAAATATGAAGTAAACTCCTTAATGTACTTGAACATGATATGTAAAATAAAATAATTTTCTTACCTCGTCCGATACATTTATTTTAAACGGTTTGATGGCAGTATCTTCTTTTTGAGCTTTTCCAGGTCCCCACCACGTCTCTTCAATATTCGGTATTGGTGGTATTCTATTTAGTTTTATATAAACATAAACAGCACCCACCAATACTAAGACCGCAAAAATTTTACTTCCAATACCCATTTTACACCAGTACAAGCCCACTAATACAAAAAATGTGCATCCGAATTAACGGCACGTATTTAATACTTAAATAGTTGTGATGATAACGAGCATTTAAATGATATTGAAGATCCCTGAAGCCTTAAATACATACCTATTATTTTTAGCGAGCCTGATCGGCGAATATTAGATAAATGTTTATAAACCAGATGACTGGCTGTTATTGTTTTGGATGAGTCGAACAGAGTCGGAATAAGAGAGAATTATCAAAAAATATTATGGTTTATTTATCTCGTCCTAAAATTAAGAAAAATCTTTGTTCATATATATATATATATATATATATATATATATATATATATATACATATATTTATATATATATATATATATATATATATATATATATACATATATTTATATATATATATATATATATGTATATATATATATATTTATATGCACCATATTCTTTTATGGGATTTAGAATTATTAAATCTGGCACCATTGTATAAATAATCTAAACGGTTTCAAATGATTAGGGTCATAAAATATGTGATTATATTTTAAACAATCTAAAAATAATTTTGTGTGTGCCGTTATTATTAAAAAGTGATCTTGATACAGTGTAAATTAAACAATTTATTTTATTATTAACTATAATTATTCATAATAAGTTTAGTATAAATCTATTTTATCAAATTATCTTCAGGCAAGTCAAAAATTTTTATATCATACACAATAAATAAATACCTTTTAAATCTTCAGAAAATTTTTTATTATCCACGTGTGATATTTCCTCCTTTCTTTTTCAATAAAAAAAAAATTACAGATCATTTCTGCTTTGCCAATTATTTAAATATTTTTCACAGCAGCTTGCTTATTGACATAATTTATTTACTAATTTATTAAACTTCTTTTCCTTCCTTTAAAATTGACCTTTAATCTAAGATATTTTTATATCCAAGCTCTATGTTTCTTCCTTTTATTTTTATTTTTTGAAAAAATTTTAATGCATGAGACCCGCAATGTTTTCTTTACCTCAAATTAATCTGCACTGTCTTCCTTTAAATTTATTTATAAAATAACAAATGAAAAACTTTTAGTTAGTTTAGTTTAATTAGGTTATGGTCCCGTTAATAAAAAAGACTAGCAAATTTTACACTATAATCGATTAATAACTACTCCTTTTACTTTTCAAAATAACAATTGAAAATATTGATGTTATGTTACTTTTTATGAACCAGACTAACGATGTTTACTGTACAAATGATGGACATGTACTCCTTAAAAAAATGAATTTTAGCTCTTATAGTAAGTGGTTCCATCCAACACTTGAAAATGCCAGCTGAGGCTTGGCGAAACGTCGTTAAGATATTTCTATTGACGAACGGATTGACAACCGGAAAAACATAAGTACATATATCATCAGTATATATATATATATATATATATATATATATATATATATATATATATATATATATATACTGATGTTTTTCCGGTTCTCAATCCGTTCGTCAGTACAAGAATTTTCACGACGTTTCGCCAATATCTCAGCTGGCATTTTCAAGTGATGCTTCCTCGACGGCTGTTCGAGCACAACACAGAAATTACTAGCTACTTACCGGACACCCTGTATTTAGTTGGGTTTTTCAACTTAACATTTTTTTTTACTATTGGCACTACATGGTTTTGAACGGAATTGGTCTAACCGAAATTGTACAATTTCTAAGTTGTTAATGGTAACATAATATGCAGGATTTTTTGGTGTTGCATACTTTTTTATAGAGCTATGTTTCGTAATCTTTGCAATATTTTATGTAATATATGGAGTACTGATAGAGTTTCTAGCAGGTTTAAGAAGAATTATACATATACGCTAATTAAAAATGTATTTGACAGAAATTAGGATTTATGTTCTTTAAAGACCCATAAAAAAATTGTTATTTAACTCTTAGGAATAGCAAATACTTTTAAATGACGACCTTCAGAAAATTTGTTTCGACGCTCGCAAAAACAGCATTCATGCATGAATATTATTAAAACAATTATATTTCTTTGTTAAAAAATATCACAAAACACATTTTTTATTGCAAAACATTTCATAAAACATAAAAATAAAAAACAAAATTGAATAAAATTTGACATACAAGATAAGAAGAGGTGGTCACTTAGGCAACGTACGCAATTGTCAAATAAATATTTTTCTAAAATTTTTGTGTATGAAATGCAATATTTTAAATAATATTTTGCGTTTTTATAATATAACTTTTGTTGCTGATTCACGGGAATACCATATTTAGTTATGAATAGAATGTGTACAACATTAAGTAGTGTCAGTTTATAATAAATACGTAAATAAAACACTTGAAATTTTATAAGGCTATTTATTCGACCTCTCACCTCCACAATATATCCACTCACAGGATACAGGAGAAAATATCGATTATTTAATAAGGTTATAAATTAAAAACAAAACATTTTTATTAATTATTAGTAATTAGATCTTTTTCGATAGTTTGAGATGATCACGATTCAGTTGTGGGCATAAAAACGGCTCTATTTGGAGCGTTGAGATTGACTGCGAGCAGTAACAAGGACTGGGATTCTATAAAAATAATGATGATCTTACATCTTTGTTAAGTTCATAATAGTGCATAAGTACATCACTGTCTTGAAAGAAATATGGAAAGGCAATGTCAAAAATATGCTTAGAAAATCGGACTGAAGATTTCTCACTCAACACCAGGGTCGGGTCATTAGAAAATTGTGTAGGTGAGCCGTTTAACATTTTTACAAATCAAAAATTTTAAACTGCCAATATTTCAAAAAATGCAAATTTTTTCTAATCGACAACCTTATACAAAGCACCCTTATTTTCAATTGACTTCTGACGATTCTTTCAAGTTAATATTTAATGTTAGTATCAATCAACCTGTATTTATTTATTATCAAAATATCAACACAGTCCACTAAAATAGATCCCCTTCTAGAAGAAAACCAATCCCAATTAAATAATCAAGGCTTTCATATAGGCGAAATTGACAGTTATGTTTAGGCCTACAAACGCCATTTTTTATAAAATTTAAAATATGTTAAAAACAGTTATACTTAGGTATAGGACATGAAATATGTCTATCATTTTGCGTAGAATCTAAAAAAGATATAACAAGGGTATTCTATTTAAAATAAGCAAGAAGGCATCAACTTCCGGTACAACCGGAAGTCCACCATCTTGAAAATATTTTAGCCGAAACGCTCCCATTGAATATTTTTTGAGAAATCGATTGCGATATTTTCTCATGGGACACCCTGTATAGTGACAGCTATAGAAGCACTAAATTATCTTGTTATTTTAAATCATCACAAGAATTAGGTTTTTTTAGTTAATCCTTTATAGCAAATTAAGACCTTCACCTTCACCTTCAGAGAAAAAAAAAACTAGTTTAATGGAATATTTTGCTAAAAAATCTTTAATAAAAAAATTGACACCAAGTATAGAATTATGGTTTTTATGTATTCGATTTTTTGGTTTAAAGTTTTTTTTTTATTATTTATTCTTTATAAATGTTTTGGGAAGCTGCTAAAATATTCCTATAAATTACAGGTTTTAAATTGTTAGTTATCCTAGTTGGTAAGAGAGAACGTTACTATCTAAGCCGATAAAACAGGGTTCTATATTAAGTGTTACATCAGACAATTTCAACATATACTTTTATGGGTGAGTTTGCCCGCTTTATCAAGGGATAGCCTTGTGTGTGTGTATGTGTAATGGTGCGTATGTGTGTGTGTGTGTGTGCGTGTGATGGTGTATGTGTGCTTGTGCTTGTGCTTGAGCTTGTGCTTGTGCTTGTTTTTAGCTTGTGATTGTTCTTGTCCTTGTGTTGGTGCTTGTTTTTAGCTTGTGATTGTCCCTGTGCTAGTGCTTCTGCTTGTGCTTCTGCTTCTGCTTTTGCTTCTGCTTCTGCTTCTGCTTCTGCTTCTGCTTCTGCTTCTGCTTCTGCTTCTGCTTCTGCTTCTGCTTCTGCTTCTGCTTCTGCTTCTGCTTCTGCTTCTGCTTCTGCTTCTGCTTCTGCTTCTGCTTCTGCTTCTGCTTCTGCTTCTGCTTCTGCTTCTGCTTCTGCTTCTGCTTCTGCTTCTGCTTCTGCTTCTGCTTCTGCTTCTGCTTTTGCTTTTGCTTCTGTTTCTGCTTCTGCTTCTGCTCCTGCTCCTGCTCCTGCTCCTGCTCTTGCTCCTGCTTCTGCTTCTGCTTCTGCTTCTGCTTCTGCTTCTGCTTCTGCTTCTGCTTCTGCTTCTGCTTCTGCTTCTGCTTCTGCTTCTGCTTCTGCTTCTGCTTCTGCTTCTGCTTCTGCTTCTGCTTCTGCTTCTGCTTCTGCTTCTGCTTCTGCTTCTGCTTCTGCTTCTGCTTCTGATTCTGCTTCTGCTTTAATTTATTTTAAGGGTGTACATCCACTGATGTTAAAAAAAGAAAATTTCTTGTTATATCAAACAATCACTATGCATTTTTAAGGCCACTCAGCACTCAGGGATTTTAAGAGAAGCTTTAAAAGAATTTTAGGTATCTGTAAAAAATTCATAGATCAACAATTAAAAAGCTAACAATTTATTTTAAGGGTGTACATTAACTGACGTTAAAAAAAGAAATTTTCTTGTTATTTTAAAATTCACTATGCATTTTAGGGGAACCCAGCACTCAGAGATCTTAAGACAAGCTTTAAAAGAGTTCCGGGTATCTATAAAAAGTTCTTAGATCACCAATTAAAACGCTAACAATTTATTTTAAGGGTGTAAATCCACCGACATTAAAAAAAGGAAATTTTCTTGTTATTTTAAAAATTCACTATGCATTTCTAAAGCCCTCCAGCACTCAGAGATTTTAAGAAAAGCTTTAAAAGAATTTTAGGTATCTTTAAAAAATTCATAAATCAAGAATTAAAACGCTAACAATTTATTTTAAGGGTGTACATCCACTGACGTTAAAAAAAGAAATTTTCTTGTTATTTTAAAAATTCACTATGCATTTCTAAAGCCCCCAGCACTCAGGGATTTTAAGAAAAGCTTTAAAAGAATTTTAGGTATCTTTAAAAAATTCATAGATCAACAATTAAAACGCTAACAATTTATTTTATGGATGTAAATCCACCGACGTTAAAAAAAGAAATTTTCTTGTTATTTTAAAAATTCACTATGCATTTTTAAAGCCATCCAGCACTCAGAGATTTTAAGACAAGCTTTAAAATTGTTTTAGATATCTGCAAAAAAATTCAAAAATCAACAACCAAAATGCTAACAATTTATTTTAAAGGTGTACTTCCACTGAAGTTAAAAAAATAAATTTTCTTGATATTTTAAAATTCACAATGCATTTTAAAGACCATCCAGCACTCAGGGATTTTAACAGAAGCTTTAAAAGAGTTTTAGGTATCTGTAAAAAATTCATAGATCAACAATTAAAACGCTAACAATTTATTTTAAGGGTGTAAATCCACTGACGTTAAAAAAACAAATTTTCTTGATATATTAAAAAATCACTATGCATTTTCAAGGCCACCCAGCACCCAGAGACTTTAAGAGAAGCTTTAAAAGAGCTTTAGGTATCTGTGAAAAATTCATAGATCAACAATTAAAACGCTAACAATTTATTTTAAGGGTGTACATCCACCGACGTTAAAAAAAGAAATTTTCTTGTTATTTTAAAATTCACTATGTATTTCTAAAGCCACCCAGCACTCAGAGATTTTAAGAGAAGCTTTAAAAAAGTTTTAGGTATCTGTAGAAAATTCATAGACCAACAATTAAAACGTTAAAAATTTATTTTAAGGGTGTACATCCACTGACGTTAAAAAAAGAAATTTTCTTGTTATTTTAAAATTCACTATGCATTTTTAGGGGCACCTGTTACCCAGGGATTTTAAGAGAAGCTTTAAAAGGGTTTAAGGTCTCTGTAAAAAATTCATAGATTAACAATTAAAAAGCTAACAATTTATTTTAAGAGTGTAAATCTACTGACGTTAAAAAAAGAAATTTTGTTAATATATTAAAAAATCACTATGCATTTTCGAGGCCACCCAGCACTCAGGGATTTTAAGAGAAGCTTTAAAATTGTTTTAGATATCTGCAAAAAAATTCATAGATCAACAACCAAAATGCTAACAATTTATTTTAAAGGTGTACTTCCACTGAAGTTAAAAAAATAAATTTTCTTGATATTTTAAAATTCACAATGCATTTTAAAGACCATCCACCACTCAGGGATTTTAAGAGAAGCTTTAAAAGAGTTTTAGGTATCTGCAAAAAATTCATAGATCAACAATTAAAACGCTAACAATTTATTTTAAGGGTGTAAATCCACTGACGTTAAAAAAACAAATTTTCTTGATATATTAAAAAATCACTATTCATTTTCAAGGCCACCCAGCACCCAGGGATTTTAAGAGAAGCTTTAAAAAAGTTTTAGGTATCTGTGAAAAATTCATAGATCAACAATTAAAACGCTAACAATTTATTTTAGGGGTGTAAATCTACTGACGTTAAAAAAAGAAATTTTCTTAATATATTAAAAAATCACTATGCATTTTCGAGGCCACCCAGCACTCAGGGATTTTAAGAGAAGCTTTAAAATTGTTTTAGATATCTGCAAAAAAATTCATAGATCAACAACCAAAATGCTAACAATTTATTTTAAAAGTGTACATCCACTGAAGTTAAAAAAAGGAATTTTCTTGTTATTTTAAAATTCACTATGCATTTTTAGGGAAACTCAGCACTCAGAGATTTTAAGACAAGCTTTAAAAGATTTCTGGGTATTTGTAAAAAGTTCTTAGATCACCAATTAAAACGCTAACAATTTATTTTAAGGGTGAAAATCAACCGACGTTAAAAAAAGAAATTTTTTTTGATATTTTAAAATTCACAATGCATTTTAAAGGCCACCCAGCACTCAGGGATTTTAAGAGAAGCTTAAAAAAGTTTTAGTTATCTGTAAAAAATTCATAGATCAACAATTAAAACGCTAACAATTTATTTTAAGGGTGTAAATCCACTGACGTTAAAAAAACAAATTTTCTTGATATATTAAAAAATCACTATGCATTTTCAAGACCACCCAGCACTCAGAGATTTTAAGAGAAGCTTTAAAAAAGTTTTAGGTATCTGCAAAAATTCATAGATCAACATTTAAAACGCTTACAATTTATTTTAAGGGTGTCCATCCACTGACGTTAAAAAAGAAATTTTCTTGTTATTTTAAAATTCACTATGCATTTTTAAGGCCATCCAGCACTCAAGGATTTTAAGAGAAGCTTTAAAAGAGTTTTAGGTAACTGTAAAAAATCCATAGACCTACATTTAAAACGCTAACAATTTGTTTTAATGGTGTACATCCACTGTCGTTAAAAAAGAAGATTTCTTGTTATATTAAAAAATAACTATGCATTTTCAAGGCCATCCAGCACTCAGAGATTTTAAGAGAAGTTTTAAAATTGTTTTAGATATTTGCAAAAAAATTCATAGATCAGCAACCAAAATCCTAACAATTTATTTTAAGGGTGTACATCTACTGACGTTAAAAAAAGTAATTTTCTTGTTATTTTAAAATTCACTATGCATTTTTAAGGGCACCGAACACTCAGGGAGTTTAAGAGAAGCTTTAAAAAGTTTTAGGTATCTGCAAAAAATTCATAGATCAACATTTAAAAAGCTTACAATTTATTTTAAGGGTGTTCATAAACTGACGTTAAAAAAGCATTTTTTTTGTTATCTTAAAATTCACTATGCATTTTCAAGGCCACCCAGCACTCAGAGATTTTAAAAAAAGCTTTAAAAAAGTTCTAGGTATCTGTAAAAAATTCTTAGATCAACAATTAAAACGCTAAAAATTTATTTTAAGGGTGAAAATCCACCGACGTTAAAAAAAGAAATTTTCTTGATATTTTAAAATTCACTATGCATTTTTAAGGCCACATAGCACACAGGGACTTTAAGAGAAGCTTTAGAAGAGTTTTAGGTATTTGTGAAAAATTCATAGATCGACAATTAAAAGGCTAACAATTTATTTTAAGGGTATACATCCACGGACATAAAAAAAACAAATTTCTTGATAAATTAAAAAATCACTATGGATTTTCAAGGCCACCCTGCACTCAGGGATTTTAAAAGAAGTTTTAGAAGAGTTTTAGGTATTTGTAAAAAATTCATAGACTAACATTTAAAATGCTAACAATTTATTTTAAGGATTTACATCCACTGACGTTAAAAAAAGAAGATTTCTTGTTATTTTAAAATTCACTATGCATTTCTAGGGGCACCCAGCCCTCAGGGATTTTAAGAGAAGCTTTAAAAAAGATTTGGGTATCTGTAAAAACTTATAGATCAACAATTAACAGGCTAACAGTTTATTTTAAGAGTGTAAATCCACCGACGTTAAAATAAGAAATTTTCTTGTTATTTTGAAAATTCACTATGCATTTCTAAAGCCCCCCAGCACTCAGGGATTTTAAGAAAAGCTTTAAAAGAATTTTAGGTATCTTTAAAAAATTCATAGATCAACAATTAAAACGCTAACAATTTATTTTATGGGTGTAAATCCACCGACGTTAAAAAAAGAAATTTTCTTGTTATTTTAAAAATTCACTATGCATTTTTAAAGCCATCCAGCACTCAGAGATTTTAAGAGAAGCTTTAAAATTGTTTTAGATATCTGCAAAAAAATTCAAAAATCAACAACCAAAATGCTAACAATTTATTTTAAAGGTGTACTTCCACTGAAGTTAAAAAAATAAATTTTCTTGATATTTTAAAATTCACAATGCATTTTAAAGACCATCCAGCACTCAGGGATTTTAAGAGAAGCTTTAAAAGAGTTTTAGGTATCTGTAAAAAATTCATAGATCAACAATTAAAACGCTAACAATTTATTTTAAGGGTGTAAATCCACTGACGTTAAAAAAACAAATTTTCTTGATATATTAAAAAATCACTATGCATTTTCAAGGCCACCCAGCACCCAGAGATTTTAAGAGAAGCTTTAAAAGAGTTTTAGGTATCTGTGAAAAAATCATAGATCAACAATTAAAACGCTAACAATTTATTTTAAGGGTGTACATCCACCGACGTTAAAAAAAGAAATTTTCTTGTTATTTTAAAATTCACTATGTATTTCTAAAGCCACCCAGCACTCAGAGATTTTAAGAGAAGCTTTAAAAAAGTTTTAGGTATCTGTAGAAAATTCATAGACCAATAATTAAAACGCTAACAATTTATTTTAAGGGTGTAAATCTACTGACGTTAAAAAAAGAAATTTTGTTAATATATTAAAAAATCACTATGCATTTTCGAGGCCACCCAGCACTCAGGGATTTTAAGAGAAGCTTTAAAATTGTTTTAGATATCTGCAAAAAAATTCATAGATCCACAACCAAAATGCTAACAATTTATTTTAAAAGTGTACTTCCACTGTAGTTAAAAAAAATAAATTTTCTTGATATTTTAAAATTCACAATGCATTTTAAAGACCATCCACCACTCAGGAATTTTAAGAGAAGCTTTAAAAGAGTTTTAGGTATCTGTAAAAAATTCATAGATCAACAATTAAAACGCTAACAATTTATTTTAAGGGTGTAAATCCACTGACGTTAAAAAACAAATTTTCTTGATATATTAAAAAATCACTATGCATTTTCAAGACCACCCAGCACTCAGAGATTTTAAGAGAAGCTTTAAAAAAGTCTTATGTATCTGCAAAAATTCATAGATCAACATTTAAAAAGCTTACAATTTATTTTAAGGGTGTCCATCCACTGACGTTAAAAAAGAAATTTTCTTGTTATTTTAAAATTCACTATGCATTTTTAAGGCCATCCAGCACTCAAGGATTTTAAGAGAAGCTTTAAAAGAGTTTTAGGTATCTGTAAAAAATCCATAGACCTACATTTAAAACGCTAACAATTTGTTTTAATGGTGTACATCCACTGTCGTTAAAAAAGAAGATTTCTTGTTATATTAAAAAATAACTATGCATTTTCAAGGCCATCCAGCACTCAGAGATTTTAAGAGAAGTTTTAAAATTGTTTTAGATATTTGCAAAAAAATTCATAGATCAGCAACCAAAATCCTAACAATTTATTTTAAGGGTGTACATCCACTGACGTTAAAAAAGTAATTTTCTTGTTATTTTAAAATTCACTATGCATTTTTAGGGGCACCCAGCACTCAGGGAGTTTAAGAGAAGCTTTAAAAAGTTTTAGGTATCTGCAAAAAATTCATAGATCAACATTTAAAAAGCTTACAATTTATTTTAAGGGTGTTCATAAACTGACGTTAAAAAAGAAATTTTTTTGTTATCTTAAAATTCACTATGCATTTTCAAGGCCACCCAGCACTCAGAGATTTTAAAAAAAGCTTTAAAAAAGTTCTAGGTATCTGTAAAAAATTCTTAGATCAACAATTAAAACGCTAAAAATTTATTTTAAGGGTGAAAATCCACCGACGTTAAAAAAAGAAATTTTCTTGATATTTTAAAATTCACTATGCATTTTTAAGGCCACATAGCACACAGGGATTTTAAGGGAAGCTTTAGAAGAGTTTTAGGTATTTGTGAAAAATTCATAGATCGACAATTAAAAGGCTAACAATTTATTTTAAGGGTATACATCCACGGACATAAAAAAACAATTTTCTTGATAAATTAAAAAATCACTATGGATTTTCAAGGCCACCCTGCACTCAGGGATTTTAAAAGAAGTTTTAGAAGAGTTTTAGGTATTTGTAAAAAATTCATAGACTAACATTTAAAATGCTAACAATTTATTTTAAGGGTTTACATCCACTGACGTTAAAAAAAGAAGATTTCTTGTTATATTAAAAAATCACTATGCATTTCTAAAGCCACCCGGCACTCAGGGATTTTAAGAGAAGCTTTAAAAGAGTTTTAGGTATCTGTAGAAAATTCATAGACCAACAATTAAAACGCTAACAATTTATTTTTAGGGTGTACATCCACTGACGTTAAAAAAGAAATTTTCTTGTTATTTTAAAATTCACTATGTATTTTTAGGGGCACCCAGCACTCAGGGATTTTAAAAGAAGCTTTAAAAGAGTTTTAGGTATCTGTAGAAAATTCATAGACCAACAATTAAAACGCTAACAATTTATTTTTAGGGTGTACATCCACTGACGTTAAAAAAGAAATTTTCTTTTTATTTTGAAATTCTCTATGCATTATCATGGACACCCAGCACTTAGGGATTTTAAGAGAAGCTTTGAAATGATTTTAAGTATTTGAAAAAAATTCATAGATCAACAATTAAAACGCCAACAATTTATTTTAAGGGTGTACATCAACTGACGTTAAATAAAGAAATTTTCTTGTTATTTTAAAATTCACTATGTATTTCTAGGGGCACCCAGCACTCAGGGATTTTAAAAGAAGCTTTAAAAGAGTTTTAGGTATCTGTAGAAAATTCATAGATCAACAATTAAAACACCAACAATTTATTTTAAGGGTGTACATTTACTGACGTTAAAAAAAGAAATTTTCTTGTTATTTTGAAATTCACTATGCATTTTTAAGGCCACTCATCACTCAGGAATTTTAAGAGAAGCTTTAAAAGAGTTTTAGGTATCTGTAGAAAATTCATAGATCAGCAATTAAAACACCAACAATTTATTTTAAGGGTGTACATTTACTGACGTTAAAAAAAGAAATTTTCTTGTTATTTTGAAATTCTCTATGCATTATCATGGCCACCCAGCACTCAGGGATTTTAAGAGAAGCTTTGAAAAAGATTTAGGTATCTGTAAAAAACTTATAGATTAAGAATTAACAGGCTAACAATTTATTTTAAGAGTGTAAATCCACCGACGGTAAAAAAAGAAATTTTCTTTTTATTTTAAAAAATCGCTATCCATTTTTAGGGCCATCTAGCACTCAGGGATTTTAAGAGAAGCTTTAAAAAGGTTTTAGGTATCTGTGAAAAATTCATAGATCAACAATTGAAACGCTAACCATTTATTTTTAGGGTGTACATCCACTGACGTTAAAAAAAGAAATTTTTTTGTTATTTTGAAATTCTCTATGCATTATCATAGCCACCCAGCACTCAGGGATTTTAAGAAAATCTTTAAAAGAGTTTTAGATATCTGGAAAAAATTCATAAATCAACAATTAAAACGCTAATAATTTGTTTTAAGGGTGTACATCCACTGACGTTAAAAAAAGATATTTTCTTGTTATTTTAAAATTCACTATGCATTTCTAGGGACACCCAGCCCTCAGGGATTTTAAGAGAAGCTTTAAAAAAGATTTGGGTATCTGTAAAAACTTATAGATCAACAATTAATAGGCTAACAATTTATTTTAAGAGTGTAAATCCACCGACGTTAAAATAAGAAATTTTCTTTTTATTTTAAAAATTCACTATCCATTTTTAGGGCCACCTAGCACTCAGGGATTTTAAGAGAAGCTTTAGAAGAGTTTTAGGTATCTGTAAAAAATTCATAGATTAACAATTAAAACGCTAACAATTTATTTTAAGGGTGTACATCCACTGACGTTAAAAAAAGAAATTTTCTTGTTATTTTAAAATTCACTATGCATTTTCAGGGGCACCTGGTACTCAGGGATTTTAAGAGAAGCTTTAAAAGAGCTTTAGGTATTTGCAAAATATTCATAGATCAACAATTAAAACGCTAACAATTTATTTTAAGGGTGTACATCCAAAGACGTTAAAAAAGGAAATTTTCTTGTTATTTTAAAAATTCACTATGCATTTTTGAAGCCACCCAGCACTCAAGGATTTTAAGGGGAGCTTTAAAAAAGTTTTAGGTATCTTTAAAGAAATTCATAGACCAGCAATTAAAACGCTAAAAATTTATTTTAAGGGTGTACTTCGATTGACGTTAAAAAAAGGAATTTTATTTTTACTTTAAAAATTTACTATGCATTTTTAGGGACATCCAGCACTCAGGGATTTTAAGAGAAGCTTTAAAAAAGATTTGGATATCTGCAAAAAATTCATAGATTAACAATTAACAGGGTAACAATTTATTTTAAGAGTGTAAATCCACCGACGTTAAAAAAATAAATTTTATTTTTACTTTAAAAATTCACTATGCATTTTTAGGGCCACCTGGCACTCAGAGATTTTAAGAGAAGCTTTAAAAGAACTTCAGGTAGTTGTAGAAAATTCATAGACCAACAATTAAAACGCTAACAATTTATTTTAAGGGTGTACATCCACTGACGTTAAAAATGGATTTTCTTGTTATATTAAAAAATCACTATGCATTTTCAAGGCCACCCAGTAGTCAGGGATTTTAAGAAAAGCTTTAGAAGAGTTTTATGTATCTGTAAAAAATTCATAGATTAACAAATAAAACGCTAACAATTTATTTTAAGGGTGTACATCCACAGACATTAAAAAAAGAAATTTTCTTGTTATTTTAAAATTCACTATGCATTTTTAGGGGCACCCAGCACTCAGGGATTTTAAGAGAAGCTTTAAAAAAATTTGGGTATTTGTAAAAAACTTATAGATCAACAATTAACAGGCTAACAATTTATTTTAACAGTGTAAATCCACCGACTTTAAAAAAATAAATTTTATCTTTATTTTAAAAATTCACTATGCATTTTTAAGGCCACCTGGCACTCAGGGATTTTAAGAGAAACTTTAAAGGAGCTTTAGGTATTTGCGAAAAATTCATAGACCAACAATTAAAACGCTAACAATTTATTTTAAGGGTGTACATCCACTGACGTTAAAAAAAGAAATGTTCTTGTTATTTTAAAATTCACTTTGCATTTTTAGGGGCACCCAGCACTCAGGGATTTTAAGAGAAGCTTTAAAAAAGATTTGGGTATCTGTAAAAAACTTATAGATCAACAATTAACAGGCTAACAATATATTTTAAGAGTGTAAATCCACCGACGTTAAAAGAAGAAATTTTATTTTTACTTTAAAAATTCACTATGCATTTTTAGGGCCACCTGGCACTCAGGGATTTTAAGAGAAGCTTTAAAAGAGATTTGGGTATTTGCAAAAAAGTATTAGATCAACTATTAAAACGCTAACAATTTATTTTAAGGGTGTACATCCACTGACGTTAAAAAAATTGATTTTCTTTTTATATTAAAAAATCACTATGCACTTTTAAAGCCACCCAGTAGTCAGCAATTTTAAGAAAAGCTTTAGAAGAGTTTTATTTATCTCTAAAAAATTCATAGATCAACAAATAAAACGATAACAATTTATTTTAAGGGTGTACATCCACTGACGTTAAAAAAAGAAATTTTCTTGTTATTTTAAAATTCACTATGCATTTTTAGGGACACCCAGCACTCAGGGATTTTAAGAAAAGTTTTAAAAGGGTTTTAGATATCTGGAAAAAATTCATAAATCAACAATTAAAACGCTAACAATTTGTTTCAAGGGTGTACATTCACTGAAGTTAAAAAAAAAATTTTCTTGTTATTTTAAAATTTACTATGCATTTTTAGGGGCACCCAGCACTCAAGGATTTTAAGAGAAGCTTTAGAAAAGATTTGGGTATCTGTAAAAAACTTATAGATCAACAATTAACAGGTTAAAAATTTATTTTAAGAGTGTAAATCCACCGACGTTAAAAAAAGAAATTTTTTTTTTACTTTAAAAATTCACTATCCATTTTTAGGGTCACCTAGCACTCAGGGATTTTAAGAGAAGCTTTAAAAAGAGTTTTAGGTATCTGTAAAAAATTCATAGATCAACAATTAAAACGCTAACAATTTATTTTTAGGGTGTCCATCCACTGACGTTAAAAAAATTTTCTTGTTATTTTGAAATTCTCTATGCATTATCATGGCCACCCAGCACTCAAGGATTTTAAGAGAAGCTTTGAAAGAGTTTTGGGTATCTGTAGAAAATTCATAGATTTACAATTAAAACGCTAACAATTTATTTTAAGGGTGTGCATCCACCGACGTTGTGTCGAAGCAAATACATTGATGCAACATTTCTCTAGCTTTCTCATTCTGTGCTCAACACATACACTATCAGATTCGATTAGGGGTAAGTGCAAATTATATAAACCAGATAATTTAGCAAAAAAGTTTTGCCAAAAAATATTATATATATATATATATATATATATATATATATATATATATATATATAAATACTTTTTGCAGGCTTGTAAATGCCAAAAATTTTCGCAGTGGTTTTTTGAGATGTTGCTCTTCAAAAATTGTGCTATAGGAAATGGATTTTCTGAATATTGCTAAAGCCTTACCGGTGTATTAAAAATCGATTTTTTTGCGATCCAAGATGCTTGAAGAATCAAGACTTTTAAAGCCCATTATTTCTCTACAATTCTCCTCAATTCTACTTCTTTTCTCCGTTCAAGTACTCTCAGGTTCACAACTAAAACTCATTTCTTTCAAAATCCGAAAATCCTTCAAATTTTTTCGTTTTGAAAATAAAAATTTATAATTTTATAAAAAATATATTTTGTTTATATTACAAAAACTACGAAAAAACATATATACAAATTTACAATTCTTTACTAGTTTCCTTGGGTAAATTTCTAATTTTTGTTACAAATTCGAAAATATCTTTGACCAGAACTTCCGGTACTTCAAGCGCGGCAAAATGTCCGCCATCTTCGAAATCCGTCAGGTGGATCAATTTTGTGTGAGAATCTCTCAAAACAGTTTCCGGAAGGTACATAAGTTCGTGTTCAAATCTATTGCAAGCAGCCGGAATTTTAACAGGAATGCTAAAAATACAAAACTCATTAGAAAAATTCATTTTTATTTTGTTCATGATACTTCGGAAAACTTTTGATAATATTACCATAGACTAACCTTAGATCGTTACTCTAATCCTATAATTTTGACGTTCTTAAAAGGGTCACAACATTGGGATACAACTCATTCATCATTACAATGTTGCAAATGATTATATATCGGTAGTAAAGTTCTATACACATGTTTTTAGAGCAAGTACAAATAATTTAAATATTTAGATTTCCATTTAAAACATGGCAATATGGCATATCTCTTCTTACCGACCGAAGAGAATAATCTCCTCCTTATTACCGACCTAAAATGCAAGGTTGCCACTTCCTAGCGTACTATTATTGAAATCACCCATGACTACAACGTTGCCAAATCTTGAATATCACTAATAAGATGTACAAAACATGTACGAAACTACAAATTAGAAGGTGACCTAAGTATATTTATTGTTAGAGAAAAGGAAATCTCTGAAATAATGATATAATATAAGCCAATTGTTAAAATAATGCTCATAATGCTTCATTTGTGATACGATAAAATATTAATTTTTGGATATATCTTCGAAATTTGACAACATTGCACATCTCTTCGGCAAAAACGACACCTCTTCAATGTATTGTTGCTATCTAATTTAACCTATGACCAAAGACAACTGCTATAAGGCTCTCGCGCTCGCAAACATGCTTTTAATAGTTTGTTCGCCATTTTACTTATTGTTTTAATTTAAATTCAAAGATCGAGCAGGATTTATTTAGTTTTTTTCTTTAATTTAGTGGTGCAGAATACAAGATCGAGTTACAAGGAAACTTTTTGCTATAAACACTTAATTAGTTTTTTGTGTAGGAAATAAATTTTGTCCTTTTCGGGAGCTTTATATATAGATAAATTCGTCGACTATGTATTTTTTTATGTATGTACACCGATTACTCCGAAACAACGGCACTGATTTGAATAAATTTTTTTACGTTATGTTCAGGAAGTTGCTGCGGTGGTTCCATATTTTTTTGCACGAAATTGGTGCAGTAATATCCAAGATGGCGCTGACAATATGACGGCTAAAAAAATTAATTTTGTTTTATTTTCTCTAAAATTGGTATGGGGGAATTTTTGGGGTCGTATACAACGAATTTGAAATTATTTTTAAAAAATTCAATGTCGCTGATCCAATATGGCGGACAAAAAATTTAATTTTGTCTGATTTTCTCCAAAATTGGTGTGGGGGAGTTTTCGGGGTCGCACATAATGGATCCAAAATATTTTTAAAAATTTTAATATGCCGGACAAAATAATTAATTTTGTCCGATTTTATCCAAAATTGGGGAATTTTCAGAGTCGTGTAAAACTAATCTAAAATCATTTTTAAAAAATTCAATATGGCGGATTCAATATGGCGGACAAATAAATCAATCTTGTCCTATTTTCTTCAAAATTGGTACGGGGTAGTTTTCGGGGTCGCACATAACGAATCTGAGAGAGAAGATGGCGGATTAAAAATTCTACATCTCCCGATTTTGTCTACAATCAGAATTGGGGTATTTTTATTAGTGTTAATTATGAATTTAAAATATTTTTTGAAAAACTCAATTTAGCAGATTCAGTATGATGTCCTAAAAATTTTACATTTTTCGGTTTTCTCCCAAACTGATATAGAGGGTCCTTGAGGGTGTAAATTATGAATTTAAAAGTATTTTTTCAGGATTCAATATGGCAAATCCAAGATAGCGGACTAAAAATTTTACGTTTTTCGATTTTGTTCAAAGGTGGGACTAAATCGTTTTTGAGAATGTAAATAGCGAATATAAGTCTAGAAATTTTAAATTTCCGGATTTCATCCAAAATTGGTACTAGGGGGCTTTGAAGGGTTTAGATTTAGAGAAGATTAAGATTTAAATTTTTTTTTTTGAAATTTAATATAGCGGATGCAATATGGTTGGTTGAAAATTTTACCTTATTCGCATTTTTTCAGATTTGATATTAGGGTGTTTTCGAGGTCGTGTATTACGAATATGAAGTTAATTTTTTACAACTAGTAGGTTGATAAGATACAATAGGAGGGACAGAAAATTTTACATATTCCGATTTTGTCTAAAATTGATATTGAGGGGTTCTTGAGGCATATACAAACTCAATATACAGTATAAAATATATCGAGCTAAGAAATTTGCATCTTAGGTTCTTTAAATATCGATACTGGAAGGTTTTGGGGCCTATATTACCAATCTAAAATTAATTTGAAATTTAAGATAGTGGATTTACTCTGACAGACTAAATATTTGTGTGACACAATTTTACTGGTATTTGGAAAACTCTAAGAACCAAAGAATTTTTAGTAGTTTCTTTTTAGGATGATTTACAATTGGATACTTCTTTGCCACTTTGGAGTCATTGCAAGGTACACTAATCTCGATCAGTATTTAGTTCAAAAAATTTATTGATATCATAATGAATTCTAAAACTAAAAAGAGAAAAATTAAATTTTTATAAAAAAATTGAACCGACTTCTAAAAGTGCGTTAAAACGTGAAAAATAACCAGAAATTTTTATATGAAATTGAACTTTTTGAAGTCAGCGCCAAATTATTTGTATATGAAATAAATAACTACTAATATATACAAATTATGGTAAGAAAGCAATTACAAATAAAGTATTTTTAATCTATTTATGCGAATCACATTTTGTCAGGTATTAGTTGGGCGCCGACTTCAAAAACTTCAATTTATTATAAAAATTTATAGTTATTTTTCACTTTTTAGCGCACTTTTAGAAGTCGGTTCAATTTTTTTATAAAAATTTTATTTACCATTATTTATCACTGCTATTTTTTGACATTTTTTGAAAATACATGAAAAGTATATTTTTTTCCAAAAAAATTCATTAAAAGCAATAATATAAACCATTACGAGTGCAAGTAGTGGAAATCTACTATTTCAAAGGTTAAAACTACTCCTTGCACTTTTCTTTAAAAAAGTTTGAAAAGTCAGTCTTTGATTCTCCTTTTTCTGTGATATGTTGTGAAACAATAAAGAATAGACGACAAGTTTTTTTTTCATCCTGAATTGCATTTCTAGAGGGTGATAATAATCCCCAAAATTCATCAATGAAAACGTTTTTTTTTAAATTATAATTTAAAAGGCTAATTTTTCGTGTAAAATCATTTGTATATTATTAGATTTACGAAAATTCATTGTCATTTGTCAGTAAGGGCTTGGATGAATTTTTTTCTAGGGGTGAAGATGCTTTTTTTATACTATTTCCATTCAATAAATATATAAAGTTATTTAATTCGGTCAAAAACTTATTAGTTGTACACGATTTCCAAAAATTAAATTGATGGGCATCGGCCTTTTTTTACAATAATATTTATCGAGGAAATCAATGCTCCTTATGAACAGTTTCTTTTAATTTTACAAAATTTTTTTCTCCAAGAAATTAATAACTAACTAATACAGTTACGACTTTAATTACGAATATTTAATTATTTTGAGCTTAGACTTTTTACACTGTGTAATGTAGGTAATAACTAACTAAACTGTGAATTATGGTTTAAGATATGATTAAAATCACTCAACTAAGAGTTATAGGAATGATTAAACTCACTCAAATAAGGAGCGCAATACGAGTGTAGGTATTTATGTTCTTATTGGAACGCAATTTGTTTGTTCCCATGACGCATCAGTTTTCTATAAACGTAATCCGTCTGTTCTCATATTATATCAGTTTACTATAGACTCAACTTGACTGTTGTCACGCCATATCGGCTTTCTATTCACAATAACAGGACATAATTCTCAGCGTCTAGACTTGTTTATGTCATTTGAGATAAGTATTAGATAAGTATTATTATCTCAAGTATATCACCCGTTGAATCTAAAAAAAATTGATAACATATAGTACTGTTTCATATCCATTAAAATTTTCGTCCCTTTCATGGCAATATTTTCTTTGTAATTTTAATTGAATATAAATGAAGGAATATTAATACTTGTACCCGTATTTTAGATTTACTATCCAAGACGGCAACACTGCATCGTTTCATGTCTTGCTTCTTTACTACTATTTACTATAACAAAATTTATTGAATGAGTTGGATTTAATACTTGGAAATTTCTCATCTTGCGCTCTCGCCAAAAATAACAAAAAGAGTTTCCCAGGCATCCATAAGAGATAGTAGTCTAGGGTTAGTCTATGGTAATGCTTTCCTAGTTTCTGGTTTTGATTAAAATTTTAAAATAATTTCCTCAAGCAACAATACTTACTTGTGAAATCCCAAATTTCTATATTCAGTACTGGATGTAGTGGCATATATTCTTACTGAAGTTGTGATCGATCTGGTAACCCAGTAAATCATCACGTTATCCAGCAACTGATCCCAAGTGTACTTTCTGGTCAGTCCACCATCTGGAAGGTCTTTCCATGCCGGATTAGTCCAAGTAATAAATTTCTCGATGATGTAAGCAGCCAGACCTACTGGACTCTCCCTCAAAGCAACTCCTAAAAAGAACTTTATTATAGAAAATTACCAAAAAAATATTTCCATTCTAAGAAAAAAAAACTCAAACATACTTACTTACCAACAGTGTCTGGCTTGGTGGCTTGCAAATGGAAATATCCAGATTCCAAAATTATGAAACTAAACTTGTCGCTCAAAGGATAGTTTTTTTCTACTTCCTTCTTAGTGAAAAATAAAGATGGCCAAATTGCACCAAAAATAGTTTCGGTGGAGTGGTAAGGGTGGGGCAAAAATTTCTGTGAACCCCTATGATGCTTTCTGGATAAAGTACAGATAATGTATGAGCTATACTTGATCCCAAATCGCCTGGAAATAAGGTAAGCTATGTATGTATGTATGTATATATATATATATATATATATATATATATATATATATATATATATATATATATATATATATATTTATATATATATATATATATATATATATATATATATATATATATATATATATATATATATATATATATATATATATATAGATAAGTTTTGTTTAAATAAAATATTAGCGAAGCGGACGCGTTTCGTGTACTCGATTTTATATATTTCTGTTTTAATTCACCGTCGCGCCACCATGGCGGTTTTTACAAACTTTGTTAGTTTGTGTGGTTCTTGTGTTATCAAGTGAACCATAGAGATGTCGCCTTTGTCATCTTGTTTGCTGTTTTTTGATTTTAAATTCAGTTTTATAGGATGCAAAGGCGAGGTGATGGTTTGTACCGAATGCGGTGGCCTGACGAGTCCATATTAGGACGAAACAGCGATGTCGCCATCTTTCGGACCCGGAGTTTTTCCATATTTTGGAGTGCTCCGCACTTTTTAACACGAGAATCATGTGGATTGACAAATTTCACATCCGCTTCGCCAATATTTTATTCTATTTTATTATATATATATATATATATATATATATATATATATATATATATATATATATATATTATGTTTGTGATATTGTAGGTTTTCACGGATGGTAGAATGAATGGTTTGGTTATTCCGGGTGAATCCGTTCGTTCAAGAAATCGTTTTCACGACGTTTCACCAAAATCTCATTGGGTAATGGCGGCCTCTGATGAATTTCGAGTTTTATTTAGCTGGCTCGCTTCCTGATTGGACGAGCGGCTTCGCAGGCTCCTCCCCTCTGCCGAGTGCTACTTATTTTGTTGGTGTATGCTGGTCTCTCATGTACTGGCTGATTTTTGTTGTTTTTTTTTTCTTGATTTTTTTATTAATGTTTTCCACGTAGTTGGGAAATGTATAGCATCGTCTCGTTTATTTAACTGTCTCGCTTTTTCGATTCCTAGGGCCTCTCTTATGACGCGTACCTTGTAGTTCTGTACCGGTGCTCTTTCTTATGCTTTTTCGAAATCGATAGTATGTCCGGTTGTTTGGTGATGTTGAAATAGGGCTGAGGTTGTCTGTTTTTGAGGCTATTTTTATGTTCTCTTTCTGAGCGGTCGTAAGTAGAATATATAGATATATAATTTCCAAAATTTATATAGAAGATTTACCTCCGTGAACGTAGTATTTTTTAAAGTTCAGTCTGATCATAAGTTTATTAAGAAGTTGGCCAACTTGAGCTGGGCCTAAGCCTGGCCTGACTGCGCCATCAGAAAATCCAAAGCCGGGTATTGAAGGTACTATCACTTCAAAGACAAAATCAGATCCTGAAAATATAAATGCATAATTATTCGGTTTTGTTGTACAATCGTGGACACAAAATAAATTAATATTCAAAAAATTCAAAGCAAGAGTAAGAATAGAAAGAATCCTAAAATAATAATGTGAATATTCTGTTCTTTGGAATTAAATTTAAATTTTTTTCCTTGCAATAATGAAAAACCTGTTGGTCACGTTTAAAATCAGCTTCAAAAATGAAACGGTGCTACAAAAAATTGAAGCAGTTCAAAAATTGGAAATTGTTTGGACGTGACTAAGTTTAAAATTTTTTAAGACCAATATTGTTTTTAGAACACACCAGTGTTCATGGTTAGCATTTTAGCTAAAAAAAATTAAGTATTGTTATTAGTAAAGGGTGTTTTTTTATAGAGGTATAGAACTTTTAAATGGAATAAAACATAGATGAATTTTTTAAATTGACATGAAATTTACTTTATTCGAAAGATAACCTTCTGGCATTATAATTTAAATATGACTTCTGGCATATGACCGCCACGGCTGGTTCGGACGTAGTCTAATCTGGAGGTCCTATTTTCGATGATATTCCCAACATTTGTGGCCGTATATCGGCAATAACGCGGCGAATGTTGTCCTCCAAGTGATCAATCGTTTCGGACTTATCGGCGTAGACTAGCGACTTCACATATCCCCACAGAAAATAGTCTAGCGGCGTTAAGTCGCACGATCTTGGAGGACAATTCACGGGTCCTAAACGTGAAACTATGCGGTTACCAAACGTTTCCTTCAATAAATCAATTGTGGCACGAACTGTGTGACATGTTGCGCCGTCTTGTTGAAACCGCAGCTCCTGCACATCATGGTTGTTCAATTGATGAACGAAAAAGTCAGTAATTATGGCTCTATAGCGGTCACTACTGACTGTAATGTTCTGACCAGCATCGTTTTTAAAGAAGTATGGACCAACGATTCCACCAGCCCATAAAGCACACCAAACAGTCAGTTTTTCTGGATGTAACGGTGTCTCAACATACACTTGAGGATTATCATCATTCCAAATACGGCAGTTTTGTTTATTGACGTATCCATTCAAACAAAAGTGAGCTTCATCGCTAAACAAAATTCGCTTATGAAAATCGGGATCAACGGCAATCTTGTTTTGGGCCCGTTCACCGAATCTACGCCTTGCTAGGTGATCGTGTGGCTTCAATTCTTGCACGAGTTGGATTTTGTAAACACGCAAACCAAGATCTTTCCGCAACATCTTCCATAAAGTGAATGGACACATATCCAATTCCTGTGCACGATGGCGGATAGACTGATTCGGGTCTTCCTCTACGCTACGCTCTACAGCAGCAATGACTTCTTCTGTACGCACTGTACGACGTCTCTGTGGATGCATATTATCTTTTAGAGTAAACGTGGTGCGGAAACGTTCCATAGTTAATCGAATTAATTGCTCTGATGGACGATTATGTTGACCGTAAAATGGATGTACTGCGCGATACGTATTTCGAACAGAACCATGATTTTCAAAATAAATTTGCACAATTTGGAAGCGTTGTTCAGGCGTCAGTCTATTCATGTTGAAATGCCAAACCAAACTAAACATAAATCACTTGACAGCTGACAAAATGGCCGCCAGTTAAAAAAGTGTTGCCAACTTAAAGTTTTATACCTCTATAAAAAACGCCCATTAGAATAAATATTTTGCAAAAAACTTTAAATAATGATCTTGCCTTTTTGGGGACTCGTCAAAGTGGGTATCATTTCATAAAATTCCCTTACAGATCCAGGCCATCCATGTAAAAGCAACAGGGGTAAAGTCTGGACTTCTGGTGGGACATTTTTAGGTTTCACATGAATAAAATGTATATTTAAACCCTAAAAAATCAATATAAGAAGTACTAAAGAGTCTTTTCCAGTTATATAACAGTTTTAGGTTTTTTACACATCTGGTGTTTTTTTTTTTATGTTATACAGAGTTTCTCAAAATATACAGCACAACAGCATTTCGAAACAGCTCTACCCATTTAAATAAACATTTTTACAACAATTATTATTATTCGATTTCTTTCTTATGGGGATGTAGATTATGAATTTATAATTATTTTCTTAAAATTCATAATAGAAATCCAGTATAATAGATTAAAAAATTTACTTTGCCGAATTCTTTTAAAATTTATATTTTTAAATTTGGAAACACTTAAATTTTATTTTCTATTTATGATCTGTTATAGAAAATTGTTTGGTTCGATCACATTCTAAACGTGACTTTGATGTTTTAATTAAAAATAATAGTAAGCTTACCTGGATATTGGTTTTAAATTGTGGATATTGGTTTAAAAATTCTTGTCTCTGTTTCCAATTGTACTTATTTTTCCAATAATCCACGATGGTTTCCACAAGCTTGGTGTTTATGCCGTAATTATGGTTAACATCTTCTAGAGGGGGTTGAAATGGAAGAGCATTCTGAAGTCTACTTTGAAGATCCTTTATGACCTGTAAATATAAACTTTGTATGTTTTTTTGACCTTGTTTACGCTGTTTTAATTTCACTGCTTTTTTTAATGAAGAATATATATATATATATATATATATATATATATACAGTGCCTTCATTTCAAAACGAACCATCCTTAATAACTTTCTTAAATAGAAAAATTTAAAAAAAAGAAAAAACACGTCAATTTAGATATACAGGGGGAAGTTTAATTTTGCATTTGTTAAAAGTCTGTCAATCACCTCCTCAACTCCAGCTAACCTCACTTTGATATGTCAAATGGGAACCCCCACCTTGTGACACATCATTGTAAGCAGCATAAAATTGTCTATCCAACCGTATAAAAAAAATTAAATCGGTTGACGTACAAGCGAATAGTGTGCAAAAATGTCTTGTAATAATGCATAATATATCGGCCTCGAACTTTGGTATGTCAAATGATTACCCTATAGTGTGATACATCATTTTAAAGGACGTACGATCTGCTATCCAACGATGTCAAAAAAAATTAAGTTAATAGACGTTATAGGCAATTAGGATGCAAAAATGTGTGTTAAATATAAGCAGTTTATTCAGTTTTATTCAGTTGAAAAAAATTATTTTATTAAATGTTCAAAATGTGCGCCGTTATTAGCGAGACAATAATAAAGCCTATTTTGAAATTCCCCACGAACATTGGCAAGGGTTTCTCTGCTAATTCCTCTACATTCCCGAACAATTCGATCTTTTAAATCATCAATATTTTCAGGTGGGGTTTTATAAACCTTGCTTTTTAAATACCCCCAAAGAAAAAAGTCTAGAGGGGTTAGGTCTGGAGACCGTGCTGGCCATTCAATTGCACCACGTCTGCCAATCCACGTCCCTGGAAAATGTTCATCAAGCCACTCTCGAATTGCCAAAGCGTAGTGCGGGGGAGCTCCATCTTGCTGGAAATGCAAATTATTTTCATTTAGTACCATAACAGCATTTTCATCCACTTGATTTTCTAAAGATTGCACAATGGCAGGGTATATTGTGTTTTCTAAAAGGTTTAAATAAATTTGCCCAGTTAAATTATCTTCCAAAAAAAATGGCCCGATGATTTCATTGCCATAAATTCCTGCCCACACGTTAATTTTTTCGGGATATTGAGTATGCCCTTCTCGGAAAAGGTGCGGATTTTCATTATCTCAGTATCTGCAGTTATGTCTGTTAACCAGTCCATTTAGAAAAAAAGTTGATTCATCACTAAAGCAGATATTCTTAGGTAAATGGGGGTCCTCGTCAATTCGTTGGCACATTAATTCGCAAAATTGAATTCTCCTATCAAAATCGTCTTCTCCGAGTTCTTGAAGAATTTGAATTTTGTAGGGAAAAAACTTATTTTGTTTTAAAACTTTATGCACAGAGCCAGCAGAAATGTTGGTTAAATCTGCGACCTTTGAGATGGATAAAGTTGGATCTATTGCAAACTGTCCTAGTACCTCGATTTGGCATGCTTCATCTACAACCCTTTTCTCAATATATTTTTTATTACAAACGGATCCCGTTTCTTCAAACTTTCGTACCAATTCGAGTACATATTTATGGCCCACGTTTTTGTCTTGATGCCTCTCGTTAAATGCTCTGGCGGTTCTACGAGCGCACCGATCTTCAGCTCCATAGAGAAAAATTATTTCTATTCTTTCGGCTAGCGTATACACCATTTATATTCACGTTTCAACTAGGCGTCACAATGACAATTTTAACAATAATAAACAACTGGTGTTTAAAGATCTTAAAAATTTTATTTATTGCAGTGATTTTTTGTACCTATCAGGTACCGCAAAAAATATCATTGAAATAAATACACTAGATTGATTAGACTGCAATGAATTTTGCGATGAATTTTAAAACAGGCTTAGTTTTTTTCTCGCAAATATTTTAACTGTTTATTATTTTAAAAAAATATTTATTTTAAATTTAAAGTAATATTTTACTCTATGAAGTAGCCATTTGACATAATAAAGTTTAATGTGATAAGGTGTCTATTATTACCACACATCTTTTCTTACTATTCGCTTGTACATCAACAGATTTTATTTTTTTTTATTGGCTAAATAGGAGATAGTATGCCCTTTAAAATGATGTATCACACTATAGGGTAATCATTTGACATACTAAAGTTCGAGGCCGATATATTATGCATTATTACAAGACATTTTTGCACACTGTTCGCTTGTACGTCAACCGATTTAATTTTTTTTATACGGTTGGATAGACAATTTTATGCTGCTTACAATGATGTGTCACAAGGTGGGGGTTCCCATTTGACATATCAAAGTGAGGTTAGCTGGAGGTGAGGAGGTGATTGACAGACTTTTAACAAATGCAAAATTAAACTTCCCCCTGTATATCTAAATTGACGTGTTTTTTCTTTTTTTTTAAATTTTTCTATTTAACAAAGTTATTAAGGATGGTTCGTTTTGAAATGAAGGCACTGTATATAACAAACTTCTAGTGCTTATTTTTTACACTCCTCATTTGTATAAGAAAAAATCTATTTCTTACCTCGTCTGATACATTTATTTTAAACGGTATAATCACCTCATCTTCTTTGTGGGCCTTACCGGGTCCCCACCATTTTTCTTCAATATTCGGTACCGGGGTTTCTTGATTTACTTTTACGTAAACATAAATTGCACCTAACAAAATTAAAGTCAAAAAAATTTTACCCGCTGCACCCATTTTATGTGATATATTTAAATCAGGAAAGAACTGTTATAAATAAAAAAAAATGACGAAATCGCACAGAACTAATTATGGAAATATTATGATCATACAAACAGTTGTCAAGTCTCCTGACTTAAATAATATATATATTTCTAATCATGCTGTTATTATCATATAAGCGCGCTTATTTACCAACTCCACGGTTTGTATTTTAAAGGTAAGAGTATATTAAAGGGGCAGGGATGGACTAAGTCACAAATATGAAACATGTTTATTTTAACCGGTATAAAAAATCAAGATGGCGTTGCTTGCGTAAACTTTGCTTTACTCATCGGAGTGAGATAGAGGGTTTTCCTTATTACTCGTTTCTCTCTTGCACCAAGGGCTCCGTTTTCTCTCCTAGACCTGCGGTCAGTTCTTTTAAGAACTATGGTCCCTTTAAGGTTTTGTCATACGTATTTTTGAATAAAAATGAGATATTTTGATGAAACTTTAAGCATGTTCTAAAGGGGAATATTTCAAAGATTGATTTACTGAAAAGGGGTTAAATATTGAAAAAATTTTTTGTGCGACAATGATTTTTATTAACTGACTTTCATTTTTTGCATTATGTTCAAGAAGTTGCTGTGGTGGTTTCCTATAATTTTGTCTGAAATTGGTTTAGTAAAATCCAAGATGGCGCTGATAATATGGCGCATAAAAAATTGTTTTTTTTTCAATTTCCTCCAAAAGTTGCAATGCAATGAATATAAAATTAGTTTTAAGAAATTTCATATGGTGGATCGATTGTGTTCAAAATTGGTATAGGGTAGTTTTTGAGGGTGTATATTACAAATTTAAAATTACTTTTAAAAATTCCCTTTGGCGAATCCAGTATGGCGCACTAAGAATTTTACATCTCTGCATTTTGTCTAAAATTGGTATAACCTCCAATACATATTTATTGTTTTTCGCTTTTTAGTACATTGTTATATGTCGGTTACAATTTCGTTTTTTTACTTTTTTGAATGATTAATAATTAATATATATATATATATATATATATATATATATATATATATATATATATATATATATATATATATATTAAAATTACTGTCCTTATGTATAGATTTTTTGTGCTACATTAAACTGTCAGTTTACTCCACCTACCTGCAACAAAGGTTTACATTAAAGGCTACTTTTCGCAGTCCTATGATTCCTTCAGCTTTTATCAAAAACCTAAAACTTTCGGAGTATATTTTCGAGATAATGCCCATCTGGTGGTGCAGTGGTATCGCAATGGTATAGCACCACTTAGATGCCGGGTTCGGGCTTGGTTGTTTGTGATTGTCCTTAGGTTTAGTTAGATTATAAGTATATATAATTGTATAATTGTTGATATTAATAAAGTGTGACTGGCTGCATGGCCGAACGGCCCAAAACCATGAAAATAGCTTGCTACTTTATAAAAAAAAAAAATTCGAGATACTGTTCTTGAAAAAAGTGTACCAAAGAAAATTGATTTTTCGAAGGTTTCCTCAATTCTACTTAATTTTTCCTTTCGAATACTTCCAGGTTCACTTATATAGCTCTATTCTTCCAAAATATATTTAGTTTTATCCAAAAATCCTTCAAATTTTTCCGTTTTGAAAATAAAAATAATAATTTTATAAAAAAAATATATTTTTTTTTACGTTACAAAAACTACGAAAAAATATATATACAAATTTACAATTCTTTACTAGTTTCCTTGGGTAAATTTCTAACTTTTGTTACAAATTCGAAAATATCTTTAACCAGAACTTCCGGTACTTCAAGCGCGGCAAAATGTCCGCCATCTTCGAAATCCGTCAGGTGGATCAATTTTGTGTGAGAATCTCTCAATATGGTTTCCGGTAAATACACAAGTTCATGTTCAAACCGATTACAGGCGGCCGGAACTTTAATAGGAATGCTAAAAATACAAGACTAAATAGAAAATTTCATTTTTGTTTCGTTCATAACCTTGTTATATATATATATATATATATATATATATATATATATATATATATATATATATATATATATATATATATATATATATATATATATATATATATATATATATATATATATATATATATAATAAAATAGAATAAAATATTGGCGAAGCGGACGTGAAAATTTGTCAATCTACATGATTTTCGTGTTAAAAAGTGCGGAGCACTCCAAAATATGGAAAAATTCCGGTTCCGACAGATGGCGACAGCGCTGTTTCGTCCTAATATGGGACTCGTCAGGCCACCGCAGTCGGTACAAACTATTATCTCGCCTTTACATCGTATAAAGCTGAATTTATAATCAAAACACAGCAAATAACACGACAAAGGCGACATCTCGATGGTCCACTTGATAATACAAGAACCACACAGATTTACAAAGTTTGTAAAAGAACCGTCATATGGTGGCGCGACGGTGAATTAAAACAGAAATATGTAAAATCGAGTACACGAAACGCGCTGCCCAAAGGATAGGGGTGGCATTTTTCGGTACTGGCAAGCAAGCCTACCGCTTATTTTAGCAGCGAAAGCCACGTGCCGCACCAAATGATCCCATCATGAGAGCATCGTTTAGCGTGTTTCAAAGCCAAACAAATAAATAAATAAGTAGATAAGTTTTTGGTCCTTGTAATTTAAAATAAAATAGAATAAAATATTGGCGAAGCGGACGTGAAAATTTGTCAATCTACATGATTCTCGTGTTAAAAAGTGCGGAGCACTCCAAAATATGGAAAAACTCCGGGTCCGACAGATGGCGACAGCGCTGTTTTGTCCTAATATGGGACTCGTCAGGCCACCGCCTTTGTCGTCTTATTTGCTGTGTTTTGATTATAAATTCAGCTTTATAAGATGCAAAAGCGAGATGATGGTTTGTACCGACTGCGGTGGCCTGACGAGTCCCATATTAGGACGAAACAGCGCTGTCGCCATCTGTCGAACCCGGAGTTTTTCCATATTTTGGAGTGCTCCGTACTTTTTAACACGAAAATCATGTAGATTGACAAATTTTCACGTCCGCTTCGCCAATATTTTATTATATATATATATATATATATATATATATATATATATATATATATATATATATATATATATATATATATATATATGTATATATATATATATATATATATATATATATATATATATATATATATATATATATTTTCCTGGATTTCTTGGATTTTTCTATTGTAACTAACCACCTGTTGCAATATAATCACCAACTAGAAAAATAAATTCAATAATACTAATAAGAATTCAAATCATAAAAAACTTCTAAAGAAAATGAAACAAACAAAATCCTTTTTAAAACAAAATACAAATATAAAGATCTTAAAACCAGCCAAATGAAACAAAACCGTTTTAATGTATACTAACGAATACGATCAAAAAATGACTAACCTTTTACAAGACAAAACCACGTATAAAGAATTAAAGAAAGACCCTACAACCTACTATCAACAAAACAATAACGAACCCATCACACGTTGGGAAAATAAAATGTTTATCTCTTCAAATACTGCCAAACAATTAAAAATTCAAAACGCACAACCACCAAGAATTTATGGACTGTCAAAATTACATAAACAAAATATTCCTCTCAGACCAATAGTTTCATGTATACAATCACCTTACGAAAAATTGTCAAAGTTCCTAATAGCTATACTGCAAAATGTTGTCAACAAAAATCAATACTACATAAAAGATTCCACGGATTTTAAAAATAAAATTAAAAACACGACTATACCTGAAAACTACATACCGATATCTTTAGACGTAATTTCCTTGTATACCAATATTCCAATATGTCTAGCAAAAAAAAATAATAACAAAAAAATGGGAGGAAATAAAACAATTTACAGACATACCGCTCAATAAATTTCAAAACGCAGTAGAACAAACGCTTACATCAACATACTTTCCCTACAATAATAAATTTTATAAAGAAACAGAGGGTTGCGCCATGGATGCCTCAATATTTAGTGTTATAGCCCAGCTAGTGTTGGAGGAGCTCGAAGAAACTGTTATACCCAATTTAGACATTTTTTTTCTAAATATTTAGACGATTGTATAACAGCAACTCCAAAAAATCGCTGTGAAGATACTCTAAACAAATTTAATGCCTACCACCATAAACTACAATTCACTATAGGAAAAGAAGAAAAAAATAAAATCAATTTCTTTGACCTTATAATTTACCACTAAAATAACGCTATCAAAACTCAATGGTATACAAAAGCAACATGGTCCTCTAGATATCTACATTATAATTCCCAATATCCTCTATCCCAAAAAAAATCGGTTGTGACAGGAATTGCAGACCAATTCATAAAATTATCCGATCCAGATACCGAAACGAAGCAATTCAAAAAGCAAAGGAAGCTTTATTATTGAACAGTTATTCCCCTAAAATTATAAACAATATCTTCAAAAAAAGAATACACAAATTTTACAATAACAATAACTAAAACCTTGAACACCAAAAAATAAAACAACAAAACCAATATGTTTCCATACAATATATACCATAACTCTCAGAAAAACTTCAAAATGTCCTCAAAATTCATAATATTATTGTTAGTCACAAAGGACACAATCTATTAAAAAACAATTTTAGTAACTTAAAATCCAAAATATCTAAAGACAAAAAATACACGTAGTATATGAGATCCCGTGTAAAAATTGTGACGGAGTTTACATCGGCCAAACCAGTCAACATCTTAATAAAATTTTTATAAAAAAATTGAACCGACTTCTAAAAGTGCGCTAAAAAGTGAAAAATAACCATAAATTTTTATATGAAATTGAACTTTTTGAAGTCGGCGCCAAACTAATACTTGACAAAACGTGATTTGCATAAACAGTTTTAAAATACTTTTTTTGTAATTGCTTTCTTACCATAATTTGTATATATTAGTAGTTGTTTATTTCATTTACAAATAATTTGGCGCCGACTTCAAAAAGTTCAATTTCATATAAAAATTTATGGTTATTTTTCACTTTTTAGCGCACTTTTAGAAGTCGGTTCAATTTTTTTATAAAAATTTTATTTTTCTATTTTTAGTTTTAGAATTCATTATGATATTCATAAATTATTTGAACTAAAAACTAGTCGAAATTACTGTACTTCGCAATGACTCCAAAGTGGCAAAAAAGTACAAATTTTATCCAAAGTTGTAAATCACCCTAAAATTCTTTAGTTCTTAGAGTTTTCCAAATACCAATCAAATTGGGTCAAACGAATATTTAGTCTGTCATAGAAAAACCAATTTTGGTGAAAATCGGACAAAATTGATTTTTTTTTGGTCGCCATATTGAATCCGCCATATTGAATTTTTTAAAAATAATTTCTGATTCTTTATGTGAGGCCCCGAAAACTTCCCCATACCAATTTTGGAGAAAATCGGACAAAATTGATTTTTTCGTCCGCCATATTAGATCCGCTATATTGAATTTTTTAAAAATTACTTTAGATTTGTCAAATGCGACTCCGAAAACTCCCCCGTACCAATTTTGAAGAAAATCGGACAAAAAAATTTTTTTTGGCGGCCATATTGGATCCGTCAAATTGAATTTTTTAAAAATTATTTTAGATTCATCATATGCGACCCCCAAAAATCTCTCATACCAATTTTGGAGAAAATCGGACAAAATTAATTTTTTTGTCGGCCATATTGGATCCGCCATATTGAATTTTTTAAAAATTATTTTAGATTCGTCATATGCGACCCCGAAAACTCCCCTGTACCAATTTTGAAGAAAATCGAACAAAATTGATTTTTTCGTCCGCCATATTGGATCCGCCATATTGAATTTTTAAAAAATAATATTAAATTCGTTATGTGGCACCTCGAAAACTCCCCCATACCAATTTTGGAGAAAATCGGACTAAATTAGATTTTTTTGTCCGCCATATTGGATCCGCCATTTTGAATTTTTGAAAAATAATTTCAGATTCGTTGGGTACAACCCCGAAAATTCCTCCATACCAATTTTGGAGAAAATCGGACAAAATTAATTTTTTTGGCCGCCATATTGTAAGCGCCATCTTGGATTTTACTGCACCAATTTCATCTAAAAAAATATGGGACCACCGCAGCAACTTCCTTTACATAACGTAAAAAATTTCATTCAAATCGGTGCAGCCGTTCCGGAGTAATCGGTGTACATACATAAAAAAAAAAAAAAAAATACATAGTCGACGAATTGAGAACCTCCTTCTTTTAGAAGTCGGTTAAAAACAGGATTAATGGACACAAATACGACAAACATAATAAGACCGCATTGACAAACCACATTAGAGAAAAACAACACACTTTTGATTTTGAAAATGTAAAAATTCTCAAAACAGAAAACAATACAAGAAAACGTGAATTTTACGAAATGATCGTAATTCAAAAAAATAAGAAATCTATAAATAAGAAAGCTGATACAAAACATCTAAGCAAAGAAAAGAGTACAGGGTGAGTCAACGATTGGATGAAGTAGGTTTGTGCCTTTTTGGTTAAATTAACAAAGAAACTATATTTATTGTTTGATACAGTTTATTTTTACGCAGATTTTAAAAATATTTAGGACTCTACAGGGTGAGCCAAAAAACTAGGACAGCATAAAGTTGTATTTTTTTAAATAGAACACCCTATATACGAATCGTATTTAGCTTATAATTTTAAATCTTTTTTATTAAGGGTTTACTATAACAAAACTTTATAGTTTCTGAGATAATTAAGTTTAAAGAAAAAAAGTCACATTTTCAAGCATCAATTCAATCCTAAATAACGTTTTCAATTTTGTGACAAATATATTCAAATTTGGAATTTAGCAAGGCCAAGGACAAGTTAACATAATTTTTACCTAATATTTGCAATAAAAGCTACAGGGTGTTGAACACATCGGCTCAAATTTGAACAAGTTTAAATGAATAAATACCTTTTTTTAAATGGTACACCCTGTATATTTTCATGTTATTTAATAGAGTAATAAAAACCCTAAAAGTTTTGTTCAATATATCCTATACCTATTTATAATAGTTTTTGAGATATTTCAGTTTTTCTTATTTTCCATACTTTTTTACAGAAATAGTCTTCATTATCATAGTAGCCATGTAAAATAATAAAAAGAAACTACAGAAACAAACAGAATGTGGTTAAATATGATGAAATACATTATTCGTTATATTACAACGGCAATAGTTTAATTAAACATAATGTGAAAAAATTAACACAACAATAACGACAAGGCAAATACATATTTACTTTTATACTAAATTGAAACAAAAAAAGTGAGAGAACATTTAACAATACTTGTAGTTCTTTTTCTTCATTAGTTACTGGTTTGTTGACCACTTTACGTTTTGGATAATCAACAGTACTAGAAGAATCAAATCTTTGCATTAAGTTTTGAAAAGTATGGGTATTAGGCTGGCGTCGATCAGGATACTTCATTTTGTAAATTCTTTGAGCAAAAAGGCAATTTTTTTGAGCCTCTCCTATTGTATAAATCATATCTATTAACTCATTCTTTGGAAAATTTATTTTACAATATAGCATGAATGCAAAAAAAACCAAACTACACTACATAAAAACCAAAAGAAGCGATTGCGGTTATAAATTTGACACACAGAAAAATGTTCTTTTACATTGTTTTTGCCATGGCTACTATGATAATGAAGATTATTTCTGTAAAAAAGTATGGAAAATAAGAAAAACTGAAATATCTCAAAAACTATTATAAATAGGTATAGGATATATTGAACAAAACTTTTAGGGTTTTTATTACTCTATTAAATAACATGAAAATATACAGGGTGTACCATTTTAAAAAAAAGATATTTATTCATTTAAACTTGTTCAAATTTGAGCCGATGTGTAGCTGTTATTGCAAATATTAGATAAAAATTATGTTAACTTGTCCTTGGCCTTGCTAAATTCCAAATTTGAATATATTTGTCACAAAATTGAAAACGTTATTTAGAATTGAATTGATGCTTGAAAATGTGACTTTTTTTCTTTAAACTCAATTATCTCAGAAACTATAAAGTTTTGTTATAGTAAACCCGTAATAAAAAAGATTTAAAATTATAAGCTAAATCGAAAATACGATTCGTATATAGGATGTTCTATTTAAAAAAATACAACTTTATGCTGTCCGAGTTTTTTGGCTCACCCTGTAGAGTCCTAAATATTTTTAAAATCTGCGTAAAAATAAACTGTATCAAACAATAAATATAGTTTCTTTGTTAATTTCACCGAAAAGGCACAAACCTACTTCATCCAGTCGTTGACTCACCCTGTACATAATAATACTTTTCTAGTTTTTGATTTTATATAAAATTCTGAAATGGTCCTCTGAGGTAACAATACTTACTTGTCAAATCCTAAATTTCTATATTCACTACTAAGAGTAGCAGCATACATTCTTACTGAATTTGTGATCGATCTGGTAACCCAGTAAATCATCACGTTATCCAGCAACTGATCCAAAGTATACTTCCTGGTCAGTCCACCATCTGGAAGGTCTTTCCATGCCGGATTAGTCCAAGTGATAAATTTCTCGATGATGTAGGCAGCCAGACCAACAGGACTGTCCCGCAAAGCAACTCCTAAAAGTAACTTTATTATAGAAACTATCTCAAAAAATATTTTCATTTTAAGAAAAAATATACTTACCAACAGTATCTGGCTTGGTTGCTTGTAAATGGAAATATCCAAATTCCAAAAGTATGAAACTGAACAGGTCACTCAAGGGATAGGTTTTTTCTACTTCTTTCTCAGTGAAAAATAAAGATGGCCATATTGCACCCAAAATCAGCTTCGGTTGAACGGTAAGGGCGGGGCAAAAATTTCTGTGAACCCCTATGATGTTTTCTGGGTAAAGTACAGATAATGTTTGCGCTATAGCTGATCCCAAATCGCCTGAAAATCAGGAAAGCTTTATATATATATATATATATATATATATATATATATATATATATATATATATATATATATATATATATATATATATATATATATATATTATTTTTTCTTGATTCTTGAACCTGATTAAGGTTCTTTATTTAACAAAAAATGCAAATAATGGACGTTTCGTTCTTTATTTAAGGCATTTTCAAGATTTTTGGTCTATTTTCCTTCCTAAAAATATTTTTATATAATTAAAACATTCACACAAGAAACATACCTACAATTTTAAAAAACAATCAAAACACTTTAAAACAGTATTTAAATTTTTAAAAAAATATTTAATTTTTAATTTTACCGGTACACACCTTGACATTTTGTTGATCTACCCAAAAATTACAGACTCATTTCGCTAGATGTTATATATTTGTATACAAACATACCAAATCAACTTGTCCATACTATTTTAGCAGAAAAATGGGAAATTTTAAAGAAATATACTTCGCTATCAAAAAATAATTTTATGGATGCTGTTGATCTCGTTCTAAATACAAATTATTTTCAGTACGAAAACACCTTTTACAAACAACTCGATGGATGTGCTATGGGATCACCAATTTCATCTACCATTGCTCAGTTAGTAATGGAATATTTAGAGGAAAAAGTTTTAGAAAAATTAAATTTTAATACAATATTTTTCAAACGTTTTGTCGATGAGTGCATAGCAGCCGTGCCACAATATAAAATAAATGAAATTCTCCAAGAATTTAACAGTTTCAACGAAAAATTATAATTCACGTCCGAAACGGAAAAAAATAATAAAATAAATTTTCTAGATAAGACACTTATATGCAGAAAAAACAAAATTTTAACTGAATGGTACACCAAACCAATTTGGTTGGGTAGATATCTAAACTGAACTAACCTGAACTAACCTGAACTAACCTGAACTAACCTGAACTAACCTGAACTAACCTGAACTAACCTGAACTAACCTGAACTAACCTGAACTAACCTGAACTAACCTGAACTAACCTGAACTAACCTGAACTAACCTGAACTAACCTGAACTAACCTGAACTAACCTGAACTAACCTGAACTAACCTGAACTAACCTGAACTAACCTGAACTAACCTGAACTAACCTGAACTAACCTGAACTAACCTGAACTAACCTGAACTGGCCTGAACTAACCTGAACTAACCTGAACTAACCTGAACTAACCTGAACTAACCTGAACTAACCTGAACTAACCTAAACTAACCTGAACTAACCTGAACTAACCTGAACTAACCTGTATTAACCTGAATTAACCTGAACTAACCTGAACTCACCTGAACTAACCTGAACTGGCCACCTCTAACCTCATCTAGCCTCATCTCAGTGGATGTACAACCTTAAATTAAGTTGTTAAAGCATTATAATTGTTGAAGTGTGAATTTTTTGAAGATACCTAAGACACTTAAAGCTTATCTTAAAGTCCCTGAGTGCAGGGTGGCCTCAAAAGTGCATAGTGTTTTTTAAATTACCAATAAAAAAAATTTTTAAAGTCAGTGGATATACCCCTTTAAAATAAATGGTTGGCGTTATAATTGTTGAACTATGAAATTTTTTACAGATATCTAAGACATTTTTAAAGCTTCTCTTAAATTGCCTGAGTGCTGGGTGGCTTTGAAAATCCATAGTGAATTTTTAAATTAACAATAAATTTTTTTTTTACGTCAGTGGATGTACCCCTTTGAAATAAATTGTTAGCGTAATAATTGTTGAACTATGAATTTTTTACTGATACCCAAGACACTTCTAAAGCTTCTCTTAAAATCGCTGAGTGCTAGATAGCTTCAAAAATGCATAGTGAATTTTTAAGTTAACAACAAAATTTTTTTTAACGTCAGTGGATGTACCCCTTTAAAATAAATTGTTAGCGTCATAATTGTTGTTCTATGAATTTTTCACAGATATCTAAGACACTTTCAAAACTTCTCTTAAAATCCCTGAATGCTGGGTGGATTCAAAAATGAATAGTCAATTTTTAAATTAACAATAAAAATTTTTTTAACGTCAGTGGATGTACCCCTTTAAAATAAATTGTTAGCGTTATAATTGTTAAACTATAAATTTTTTACAGATACCTAAGACATTTCTAAAGCTTCTCTTAAAATCCCTGAGTGCTGGGTGGCATTGAAAATGCATAGTGAATTTTTAAATTAACAGTAAAAATTTTTTTAACGTCAGTGGATATTTTCCTTTAAAATAAATTGTTAGCGTTATAATTGTTAAACTATAAATTTTTTGCAGATACCTAAGACACTTTTAAAGCTTCTCTTAAAATCCCTGAGTGCTGGGTGGCTTTGAAAATAGTGAATTTTTAAATTAACAAAAAAAAATTTTTTAACGTCAGTGCATGTACCCCTTTAAAATAAATTGTTAGCGTTATAATTGTTGAACTATGAATTTTTCCCAGATACCTAAGACACTTTTAAAGCTTCTCTTAAAATCCCTGAGTGCTGGGTGGCTTAAAAAATGCATAGTGAATTTTTAAATTAACAAAAAAAAAATTTTAACGTCAGTGGATGTACCCCTTTGAAATAAATTGTTAGCATTATAATTGTTAAACTATGAATTTTTTACAGATACCTAAGATATTTCTAAAGCTTCTCTTAAAATCCCTGAGTGCTGGGTAGCTTCAAAAATGCATACTGAATTTTTAAATTAACAATAAAATTTTTTTTAACGTCAATAGATGTACCCCTTTAAAATAAATTGTTAGCTTTATAATTGTTGAACTATGAATTTTTTAAAGATACCTAATCTTCTCTAATCATTCAAAAACTCAAAAAAATAGTATTATAATCTGTCTGTCTGATCGTGCTATCTCCCTAACGTCTCCAGAATTCCGACCAAGAAAACTGCAAAAAGTGAAAAAGACACTAATAAATAATAATTTCAATAAAAAGGCTATCACCAAAATCATTAATAAACGAACATATAAATTTTATAATAACGTAATAACAAGAAACATAGAACAAAAACAGCAAAAATTTGTAGCATAACCTTACACTAGTGAGCTGTCAGAAAAAATAAAATACATTTTAAAAAAGCATGATATTATCGTATGCCACAAGACACATAATAAATTAAATACATTGTTCACAATTTTAAAAAGTAAAACTCCTCTCATGAATAAATCAAATGTTGTATATTCGATCCCTTGCATAAATTGTCCCAAAAAATATATAGGCATGGCGAGCTAATTGCTAAAGAACAGAATAAATGGCCATAAATATACGAAAAACGCCTCAATAGCGTTAAACAAACACACACAGGATGAAACACATACTTTTCAATATAACAGTACCATAATAAGAAACAAAGATATGAATTACCAAAAATTGCAGATAAAGGAAATGATGAAATATTCGATCCTGTTAATAAGAGTCAAAAATTGAATATCCTCTTAAACATAAAAGTAAACGTATACCTTATTTTGTTTTTTTTTGTGCATTGTAATATATATATATATATATATATATATATATATATATATATATATATATATATATATATATATATATATATAATTTTCAAAATCTATTCAGAATATTTACCTCCGTGAACATAGTATTTCCTAAAGTTCAATCTGTTCATAAGTTTATTAAAAAGTTGGCCAACTTGTCCTGGTCCCAAGCCTGGCCTGGCTGCGCCATCAGAAAATCCATACCCGGGTATTGAGGGCACGATCACTTCAAAGACAAAATCAGATCCTGAAAATATAAACACAAAATTTTGTTCTCGTTCTTGTAAGTCAAATATATTAATATTTTGGAAATTTCAAAGAAGGAGTAAGAATAAAGTGAGCTCCAAAATAATAGTGTGAAAATTCAATTCTATGAAATTTTTTCTTCTTACAATAAATAAAAACTTGACCTAATTCAAAGTCAACTATAATAATAAAAAAATGTTCAAAATAAAACAGTGCTACAAAGATTGAGGCAGTTCGAGTACTGAAAATAGTTTGAACTAGGCCAAGATCAAAATTCTCCAAGAACAGGATAGCTTTTAGCACCCATCACTTTTCATGGTTAGCATTTTAGCTAAAAAAATTAATTGGTAGATTAAAAATTAAATAATGCTCTTACCTTTTTGGGGAGTCGTCAAAATGGGTATCATTTCATAAAATTCTCTTACAGATCCAGGCCATCCATGTAAAAGCAACAGGGGTAAAGTCTGGACTTCTGGCGGGACATTTTTAGGTTTCACGTGAATGAAATGTATATTTAAACCCTAAAAAAATCAATATAAGGATTACTAAAGAATTTTATGTTGTTAAATAATAGTTTTGTTTTTTTATACATCTCTGGTATCTTATATTATACTATACTAGCGACCCGCCCCGGCTTCGCACGGGTGCAATGCTGATACTAAATACACTACAGAAAAACTGTGACTATTTATTTTATTTTTACAACAATTATTACATCGGCCTCCGACGCGCTATTTATAGGCACGCTGCCGCCGCCCCGGTCGGTCAGTACCGCCGCAAGCGCTACTTCCCGCAATTTTAAATCTGTAATATCTTCGAAAATATTCATTTAAATCTTGTGCTGTAAAGGACCATATAGATCTATATTAAATCAACAATGTATTTAAGCTATTTAATTGGATAAGGATTAATGCTGTATTGGTTAAAATCGCTTCAAAATTTGCCATTATTTGTCGTAAAAAGTAAATGACAAAAAAATGTTATTGTGGGATATCGATGAGAGATAGACATATACCATCGCGGAGTTTTCTGTAGACCTTTTCAATGTGTACAAATAATTAGTACATTATTTTGATAAATCTCGTAGGGTTCAGCCTGCGTTTGCAATGTAAGCGGAAAAAAATATGATAATTAACGACATCACATTAGAAACCTCAAAAATAACAGTATTTCTCCACTATTTAATGGATGTTATTATACATATAAACCTTCCTCTTGAATCACTCTATCTATTGAAAAAAACCGCATCAAAATCCGGTGCGTAGTTTTAAAGATTTAAGCATACAAAGGAACATAGGGACAGAGAAAGCGACTTTGTTTTATACTATGTAGTGATTTATGATCTGTAATGAAAAATTGTTTTGCCACATTCTGAACATGTAATTGATGTTTAAATTAAAAGTAATAGTTTACCTGGATCTTGGTTTTAAATTGTGAATATTGGTTTAAAAATGCTTGTCTCTGTTTCCAGTTGTATTTATTTTTCCAATAATCCACGATGGTTTCCACAAGCCTGGTGTTTATTCCATAATTATGGTTAACATCTTCTAGAGGGGGTTGAAATGGAAGAGCATTCTGAAGTCTATTTTGAAGATCCTTTATGACCTGTAAAAATAAACTTTTTAGGTTTTTTTGACCTTGTTTATGCTGTTCTAATTCCGCTGCTCCTTTTTTTAAAATGAAAAAAACACCCTTATAATGCTTATACAGGGTGATTCAAAAATCGATCACGAAACTTAAGGGGGTGATTCTACTTGACAAAATAAGGGTAGAGCTTCATATAATTTTTTTTCAAAATGTCATTCGTTTTCGAGTTACAAGCCGTCCAAGTTCAAGTTTTTATTTCTTGTTTTTTGAATTACTCGCTTACAGGAAAACCGATTTGACTAATATTTGAAAGATAGGCTAAGTCTTCTGCGCTTCATCATTTTAGTAACAATTCACATTGATTGTTTGTCGCTAGAGGGCACTTTACCTACATTGAAAATTGTTTTTTTGTCATAAATTTTTAGTGTTGACAGCTACAGTAGTTTTTGGCATAATTTCTGAAAGACTGATGCCAGGCCTTTAAAAAAGGTGCTCTTTATTTACATCGCTAAACCCAACGGTTTAGACGTAAATCACCCTTAAAAATTAAGTGGTAAATTTACTTTTCTCATTTCATTACCACCAGCTACCAGGTAAATAGCTATCAAAGTATACTAGAGCTGTCAGTTTAACATCAAATAAATTCGCTTTTTAAACTATTTAATTTATAATCTTAAAATAACTAATAATGGCTAATCAGTAAATATTCATATTATGGATTATTGCGATATACATTTAATTGATAAAAATTAATGAAACAGTACTAAACAAACTAAAAAAGATTCTCAAAATGTCCCCCATTTTCTTCCATACATTTCCTAACACTCTTCAAAAAATGTCGCCTAACTCGATGAAAAATTCCTGGTGTTTCTTTAATAATTTGGCACTTTTCGATTATCCTGAAGCGAAGATCCTCGACGTTGATTACTGGAATATCGTACACCAATTGTTTCAAATGACCCCAAAAGAAAAAATCCATAGGATTAAGGTCTGGTGACCTCGCTGCCCATGCCAATGGCCCACTTCGTCCTATCCATCGCTCAGGATACGTTGCATTCAAATACTGTCGGACACGTATACTAAAGTGGGGCGGAGCTCCGTCTTGGAGGATCCACATGTTGGCCCTTACTTCCAATGGCACATCTTCCAGATACAATGGGAGACGATTTTGGATAAAATCTAAGTATACGTCACCAGTTAATGGGCCATCAAAGAAATGAGGACCAATAAGGTAATCTCCTATTATCCCTGCCCACACATTTAGTGAAAATCTACGCTGATGTTTCGTTTCTACCACATTGTTTGGGTTCTCGTAAGCATATGTGTGGATGTTGTGTAGATTTGTTATGCCATCACGAGTGAAACCAGCTTCGTCAGTGAATAATATGACGCCAATTAATCGATTATCGTGTTCATACTTAGCTAGGATCTGATTGCACATTTCCAACCGTCTCGGCCGATCATCGTCATAAAGAGCCTGCACCTTTTTTGAATGAAACGGGTAGAGTTGTTCTTCTCTTAGTATCCTCCATGAACTAGCCTGACAGAGCCGCACTTCATTCCCAATTTTTCTAGTATTAATACCTGGATTATCTTCAATAATTTCAAGCACTCTTTCTTCTTGTTGCACGTTTCTAGCAGTTCTAGGTCTTCCCCTATTTCCATTATAACTTTTAAAGGAACCACATTCCGCAAGCCTCCTGTGCACACTGGAAAATGTTTGAGCATGAGGGATATTTCTTTCCGGATAACTCTCCATATAATATCTTCTTGCCAACTCTGCATTACCAGTTGCTTTTCCATAACAAAAATGGATATCACAATATTCGATATTTGAATATTGGTGATTAGCCATTATTAGTTATTTTAAGATTATAAATTAAATAGTTTAAAAAGCGAATTTATTTGATGTTAAACTGACAGCTCTAGCATACTTTGATAGCTATTTACCTGGTAGCTGGTGGTAATGAAATGAGAAAAGTAAATTTACCACTTAATTTTTAAGGGTGATTTACGTCTAAACCGTTGGGTTTAGCGATGTAAATAAAGAGCACCTTTTTTAAAGGCCTGGCATCAGTCTTTCAGAAATTATGCCAAAAACTACTGTAGCTGTCAACACTAAAAAATTATGACAAAAAAACAATTTTCAATGTAGGTAAAGTGCCCTCTAGCGGCAAACAATCAATGTGAATTGTTACTAAAATGATGAAGCGCAGAAGACTTAGCCTATCTTTCAAATATTAGTCAAATCGGTTTTCCTGTAAGCGAGTAATTCAAAAAACAAAAAATAAAAACTTGAACTTGGACGGCTTGTAACTCGAAAACGAATGACATTTTGAAAAAAAATTATATGAAGCTCTACCCTTATTTTGTCAAGTAGAATCACCCCCTTAAGTTTCGTGATCGATTTTTGAATCACCCTGTATTTTTACATTCCTCATTTGAATAAGATAGTCTATTTCTTACCTCGTCCGATACGTTTATTTTAAATGGTACAATGGTCTCATCTTCTTTTTGGGCTTCACCGGGCCCCCACCATTTTTCTTCAATATTCGGTACCGGGGTTTCTTGATTTACTTTTACGTAAACATAAATTGCACCTAATAAAATTAAAGTTAAAAAAATTTTACCCACTGCACCCATTTTGTGTGATATTTTTAAATTTCTAAACCGAAACCACTATAGAACTCTTATAAATAAGAAAAATGACGAAACTCTACAGTATTAATTACAGTACCACTATGATCATGCAAACGGCAATCAAGTGTCCCAACTTAAATAATATATATTTTTCTAATCATGCTGTTACTGTCAAATACGCCCGTTTGTTTACCAACTTCATGACTTGTATTTTAGCGGTAATAGTATATTAAAGAGACAGAGACGGACTAAGTCACAAATATGAAAAATGTATATTTTAACTTTGTTTCACCCATCGGAGTGAGACAGAGGGTTCTCCTGATTACTAGTTTCTCTCTCGCACCAAGAATCCCGTTCTTTCTAGAGGACCTGTGGTCAATTCTTGTAATATCCATGTGTTTTCATACGTTTCTTTGAATGAAAATGAGATAGTTTGATGAAACTTTGAACATGTTCTAAAGGAGATTCCGGGGTGGTTCTATAAAAATATTTCGAAGATTGGTTTACTAAAAAGGGGTAAAAACTGATCCTTATTAATCGATTTTTTAATTAGCGTTATGTTCAGGAAGTTGCTACGATGATTCCATATTATTTCGTTTGAAAATCAAGATGAAGTTGATAATATGGCGAACAGAAAACTAATTTTGTCCAATTTTCTCCAAAATTGATGTGGGGGAGTTTTAGGGGTTGTACACAATGAGTTTAAATTTATTTAAAAAAAAAATCCATATGACGAATCTAATATGGCAGATTAAAAATTTTACATCTGTCGATTTTTATCCAAAACTAGCGACCCGCCCCGGCTTCGCACGGGTGCAATGCTGATACTAAATACACTACAGAAAAACTGTGACTATTTATTTTATTTTTACAACAATTATTACATCGGCCTCCGACGCGCTATTTATAGGCACGCTGCCGCCGCCCCGGTCGGCCAGTACCGCCGCAAGCGCTACTTCCCGCAATTTTAAATCTGTAATATCTTCGAAAATATTCATTTAAATCTTGTGCTGTAAAGGACCATATAGATCTATATTAAATCAACAATGTATTTAAGCTATTTAATTGGATAAGGATTAATGCTGTATTGGTTAAAATCGCTTCAAAATTTGCCATTATTTGTCGTAAAAAGTAAATGACAAAAAAATGTTATCGTGGGATATCCATGAGAGATAGACATATACCATCGCGGAGTTTTCTGTAGACCTTTTCAATGTGTACAAATAATTAGTACATTATTTTGATAAATCTCGTAGGGTTCAGCCTGCGTTTGCAATGTAAGCGGAAAAAAATATGATAATTAACGACATCACATTAGAAACCTCAAAAATAACAGTATTTCTCCACTATTTAATGGATGTTATTATACATATAAACCTTCCTCTTGAATCACTCTATCTATTGAAAAAAACCGCATCAAAATCCGGTGCGTAGTTTTAAAGATTTAAGCATACAAAGGGACATAGGGACAGAGAAAGCGACTTTGTTTTATACTATGTAGTGATTAGTATAGGGGGGTTTTTGAGGGTGTAGATTACGAATATAAATTTATTTTTATAAAGTTCATATGGCGGATTCAATATAGAGGAGCACAAATTTCGATTTTGTTCAAACTTAAAATAGGGAATGTTAAGTGATTAATTTAAAATTGTTTAAAAAAATATCAATATGGTGAATTCAATATGGTAGGCTTAATATTTATAATCTCTCGAATTTGTGCAAAATTGGTATAGGGCAGTTTTGAGGGTGTTTATTACGAATCTAAAATTCTATTTTAAAAATTCTAGTTGGCGAATCCAAAATGGCGGACTAAAAATGTCACATCTCTCGATTTTCTCTAAAATTGATATAACCCTCCCCCATGCCAATTTATTGTTTTTTTTTAGGTGTCGGTACCATTATGTTATAATTTTTTTATTTTACTTTATTTGAATGATTAATAATTAATAAACTATGAGGTTGCATTTTAAGATAATTTTTAATATTCGTTATTTGTTGTCATAAGAGATAATACTCCAACGTGCTATCATTATTTTAAATTAAAATTATCTTAAGTGGACCTAATCAGTTCCAGGTTTAATTACCTTAAATGGCACCTTCATATATCGATAGTTTAAAGTCTATTTGCCTGCCATTTTTAGGCATTTTACTCAAGAAAACTGGTTCTTCTTGTTGTGTGTTATGTCTTCATATCAGAAAAATTACAATTTTATGGTTATGTGCAAAGATGTTTAATATATTTCCACTGAAAAAGCTCTTCAGGTCTTTGAGATTTGTTTCCAGCTAGCGAGATGGAAATTGGTCTTTTACCTTTCTTCACCATCACCTTTTAAAGGCGGTTTTGGCCTATTCATGAAATCTGTTTAAATAATTGAATGATCAATCTCCGGCAGATGGTGCAGCGTCGATTCGTGATACCTAAGTCATTCAGAATTGATAGTTTTGTTCTATTTATTCTTCTTATCATCTAGAGAAGGTACAACCATCTTCATCTAGCAGTTCCAATTCGGGCTCGTTTGAAAACATTAATGATCGAACTGAATTTATTTTCGTATATTTTATGATTTGTTTGTTTCTCATTAACATTGCTATGCACCTTTTTATTTTCTCTTCGTATCCTCTTGCGTTGGATATTAAGAATCTCAAGAAAACGAATTTATCGGCTATTTTGAAATTTGGAAGCAGTACAGGGTGAGTCAAAGATTGGTTGAAGTAGGTTTGTGCCTTTTCGGTGAAATTTACAAAGAAACTATATTTATTGTTTGATACAGTTTATTTTTACGCAGATTTTAAAAATATTTAGGACTCTACAGGGTGAGCCAAAAAACTAGGACAGCATAAAGTTGTATTTTTTTAAATAGAACACCCTATATACGAATCGCATTCTCGATTTAGCTTATAATTTTAAATCTTTTTTATTAAGGGTTTACTATAACAAAACTTTATAGTTTCTGAGATAATTAAGTTTAAAAAAAAAGTCACATTTTCAAGCATCAATTCAATCCTAAATAACGTTTTCAATTTTGTGACAAATATATTCAATTTGGAATTTAGCAAGGCCAAGGACAAGTTAACATAATTTTTACCTAATATTTGCAATAAAAGCTACAGGGTGTTTAACACATCGGCTCAAATTTGAACAAGTTTAAATGAATAAATATATTTTTTTTTAATGGTACACCCTGTATATTTTCATGTTATTTAATAGAGTAATAAAAACCCTAAAAGTTTTGTTCAATATAACCTATACCTATTTATAATAGTTTTTGAGATATTTCAGTTTTTCTTATTTTCCATACTTTTTTACAGAAATAGTCTTTATTATCATAGTAGCCATGTAAAATAATAAAAAGAAACTACAGAAACAAACACAATGTGGTTAAATATGATGAAATACATTATTCGTTATATTACAACGGCAATAGTTTAATTAAACATAATGTGAAAAAATTAACACAACAATAACGACAAGGCAAATACATATTTACTTTTATACTAAATTGAAACAAAAAAATTACCTATTAAATACTGAGATTAATTATTTCTTTTTAATAAGTGTTCGAATAAACGACCCTCTTGTGCAATGCACAAATTTAGTCTTTTTTGCAGATTTTCTCGGACCCTGGACAAAATTAGTGGCGTTATTGTTCTACAGGTATCCCTAATCCTGTTTCGCATATCTTCCACTGTTGTTGGTGGATTAACATACACCTTATTTTTAATATAACCCCATAGGAAGAAATCTAATGGGGTGATGTCGCAAGACCTTGGTGGCCACTCAATGAAACCCCCACGTCCAATCCATTTTTGCGGATATCGTTGGTCCAAAAACGCACAAACTTCACGATAGTAATGCGGAGGCGCACCATCGTGCTGGAACCACATACTGTCGAGCTCATTTCTATCGAGACCTTGAAGCAGTTGGGGTAGTTCTTCTTGTAGAAAGTTCAGGTAACTATGGCCATTTAGTGGTTCATTAAAAAAGTGGGGTCCAATAATTCGATTATGACGAATACCACACCAAACATTTAATGACCAGTGGTTTTGATGTTGCACCTCTCTAATCCAAAATGGGTTTTCTGTGGCATAATAATGCATATTGCGTCTATTTACGGCACCGTTACTTCTAAAAGTAGCTTCATCACTAAACATTACCTTGCATAATAAATTTGGATTTAATTGAATCTCCGCATTTATTGTACGACAAAAGTTTACACGACTTTCAAAATCCTGTCCATGCAATTCTTGGTGTAATTCCATGTGATATGGATGATACCTATATTTCTTGGTAGTACGGTTAGCGATGGATTGTGATGTTTCACATAATGCTGCTAACTGACGGCTACCAATATAAGGATTTTCCTGAACATTTAACAATACTTGTAGTTCGTTTTCTTCATTAGTTACTGGTTTGTTGACCACTTTACGTTTTGGATAATCAACAGTACCAGAAGAATCAAATCTTTGCATTAAGTTTTGAAAAGTATGGGTATTAGGCTGGCGTCAATCAGGATACTTCATTTTGTAAATTCTGTGAGCAAGAAGGCAATTTTTTTTGAGCCTCTCCTATTGTATAAATAATATCTATTAACTCATTCTTTGGAATATTCATTTTACAATATAACATGAATGCAAAAAAAACCAAACTACACTACATAAAAACCAAAAGAAGCGATTGCGGTTATAAATTTGACACACAGAAAAATGTTCTTTTACATTGTTTTTGCCATGGCTACTACGATAATGAAGACTATTTCTGTAAAAAAAGTATGGAAAATAAGAAAAACTGAAATATCTGAAAAACTATTATAAATAGGTATAGGATATATTGAACAAAACTTTTAGGGTTTTTATTACTCTATTAGATAACATGAAAATATACAGGGTGTACCATTTAAAAAAAAGATATTTATTCATTTAAACTTGTTCAAATTTGAGCCGATGTGTTCAACACCCTGTAGCTTTTATTGCAAATATTAGGTAAAAATTATGTTAACTTGTCCTTGGCCTTACTAAGTTCCAAATTTGAATATATTTGTCACAAAATTGAAAACGTTATTTAGGATTGAATTGATGCTTGAAAAATGTGACTTTTTTTCTTTAAACTTAATTATCTCAGAAACTATAAAGTTTTGTTATAGTAAACCCTTAATAAAAAAGATTTAAAATTATAAGCTAAATCGAAAATACGATTCGTATATAGGGTGTTCTATTTAAAAAAATACAACTTTATGCTGTCCTAGTTTTTTGGCTCACCCTGTAGAGTCCTAAATATTTTTAAAATCTGCGTAAAAATAAACTGTATCAAACAATAGATATAGTTTCTTTGTAAATTTCACCGAAAAGGCACAAACCTACTTCATCCAATAGTTGACTCACCCTGTACATTGATTTGATGTACTGTCTGACCCCTGTTATTTATCAATAGGTTTGTCTCATTGTAAGCTGATTTCTGGGTCTTTCCATGGTAAACAATTTAAGTGATTTATTGTGTAATGTTACCAACTTATAAAAACTAAAATTTTTTTTCCTCTCAAGCTAAATTTTTTAATAAGTCAAAATAGGCATTTAACTTCGTGAAAATTCGCATAGAGCTGAAAACGGATCTAGATCCTAAATATACTATTAATACACAAATAAAATATCAAAATTCCCCATCGATCTCACTGCTGCTAATAATTTTATTCAAGATCAAAAGTCAAAAATATCGTTTTTTTCAAATTTTCCATGTAAACAATAAGTGCTATCGTAAAAATAAGACAGTTGTAGATTTATCTAAACAAAATGTCCTTAGAAATCACCATTTTTGAGATATAGCGATTTCAATCATCGAAAATACTATTTTGCATTCTTACGCGGCCTGGATGTCATCAGACGTTCAATGTAAGTAAAAATGTGGAAGTGTTGGTTTATGTGACTTACACACTAAAATGCGTACAAATTAAATGATTCTGAATGAATATACACTCCTACAGTCCCTAATTCCGTTCACCCGTATAACCTTGAGCAAATTTATCTATATATCCAAAGGATCAAGCTCATATTTTATTTTTACATCCAATAATTGGCTGCGATACCTCATCAGCAATTTCCAAAAAGGGCGAAAATGAAGAAGAATTATTATTATCATTAACCTCACTAAATCTACACAAATAAAAACAATTGTATAATAATCATTTGAATGAACATATTGATCACGATCTGAGAAATACAGGGTGTCTCAAAAGAAAGTTCACATTTAAAAAATCGATTTAAAAAAAAGTCAGGACTTTATTGAAAAAATGTTTATTACATATAAAAATACATTGTTTGGGAATTTATTTCTTTAAAATGATATCGTCCAAATGTAATCCGTTGCGCTCACGGCATTCATTTAATCGAGCACTAAAATTGCCCATGACGGCTCGGCAGGTATTCTCCTTGATGTCTGCCATTTCGTTGCGGATATTTTCTTTTAATTGTGCCAGGGAAGTCGGTTTGTTGGCGTAAACTTTTGATTTGACATAATCCCATAGGAAAAAGTCCATAGGTGATAAATCAGGACTGCGTGGAGGCAAACTTATGTCACCTTTCTTTGAGATCAATTTGCCAGGAAAAATTTCACGCACTCGTGGCAGAGACATGTTGGACATGTGTGAAGTTGCTCCGTCTTGCTGGAACCATGTTCTTTGGTTATAGCCAGGAAAATTTTGCAGTTCAGGCACGAAGAAGTCGTCTAACATCTCCACGTACCGCTCTGAAGTCACTGTTACTGTGCGTTCCCTTTCATCTTCAAAAAAGTACATGCCGATAATTCCTCGCGCCGACATCGCAGCCCATACAGTCACTTTCGGCGAATGTAGAGGTTTCTGATGTTTGTGTTTTGGATTGTTTGCACTCCAATAGCGGCAATTTTGCTTGTTTACATGACCATTAAGATGAAAATGGACTTCATCCGAAAAGAAGATGTTGGTAAACGTTGAAAAGCGTTCAGTCATCTGGTTTACGAAGTCAAGCCTCTGACCTGCATCCTGAGGTTTCAATTCTTGCACCAACTGAATTTTATAGGGGTTCAGCTTTAAATCTTTGTGTAAAATGCGGAATAATGATGACCTATGCACATTTAAAGCAACAGCACGCTTACGAATCGAAACGTTTGGGTCGTCACGAACAGACTGAGTAACACTCTCTACGTTTTCGACCGTTCTCGAAGACCTCGGACGCCCGGATTTTGGTTTATCTATTGTTGAACCGGTCTCTTCAAACTTCTGAACCCATTTTCCAATCGGCCGAGCGCTTGGCGCATCATTTAAGTGACGAATATGTCGAAAATTGCAGAATTTTCTACGCGCTACAGTCGCCGAATTACCGTTTTTGTAAAACTCACGTACGCACAAAGCACGGCCCGCTCCCGAGAAACGCTCCATAGCGACTAAATTCCCAAGAGCCAGGCTACCGATTGACATACCCCCCGCGCCGCTCGGAATAGTTGCGTTCACGCAATAAGCAAAACAAATGTGTACTTTCTTTTGAGACACCCTGTATGAATTAAGTAGATGAATGGTGTCACCATAACAACTGTAGAAGGTTAGTTTTCTTTTAAAATAATGTTTTCTGTGACACAATCGAAAGCCTTTATAAGGTCTAAAAAGGTTGCAAGAGTGGCATGATATTTTTAAACCTCTTCTAAAATATTGCTAGTAAAATGACCAATAGCCAAAGTTGTAATCTTATTTTTTCGGAATCCAAACTGGTTCAAGGCAAATATATTGTTACACTCAAAATGTTCATTAGTCTGATTTTTCAAAATTCGTTCATAAAATTTTGAAAAGATTGACTACAAAGATATGGGGCGATAATCAACGGAGCCTTATTCTTGAAGACGGATACAACCTTGGCAATTTAGAAAACTTTATGAAATATACTGCCAACTATAGATTGGTTTATTAATATTTTTAGTGGCTGCATATTTTTTATTCTTTTAATGATTTTTGTGTTAATCACGTCAAGATCTTTGCTGTTATTATTTTTCTATCTCTGATATGGCTATATCAACATCACTAAAATTAACTGATTGAAATGTAAAGCTTGTGTGTGAAGTAGCATTTGAAGATCATTCCCGCAATCAACAATAATTACTTTCACTTTAATCAATACCAATAGTACCATTTTTTTAACCAATAGGATGCTCTTTAATAAAAATTTAATCACAGCAGGTTATGGAGTGTGCGTATTGAGGAAACCACGTTACAAAAATGCGTACACTATCTTACAGGTCGTGCAGAAATGTGTCCATTTATATGGTATACGACTATTGAACTCGCGATATCTCAGGAATGGTAATATGTGGAAAAAAATATAAGAATTTCTTTAGAAAATTATATAACAAAAAATTTTTTTTAATCTATTTTTTCAATAATACCCTTTACCAGAAAGATGTGAAAAACCGATATTTTTGACTTTTGATCTTGCATAAAATTTTTAACACATCTAGGATCGGTGAAAACTAACATTTTATTTTAAAGGAGTACATCCACTGACGTTAAAAAAATTTTTTTTTTGTTAATTTAAAAATTCACTATGGATTTTCATAGTTCAACAATTATAACGCTAACAATTTATTTTAAAGGGGTACATCCATTGACGTTAAAAAAAAAATTTTTATTGTTAATTTAAAAATTCACTATGGATTTTCAAAGCCACCCAGCACTCAGGGATTTTAAAAGAAGCTTTAAAAGAGTCTTAGGTATCTGTAAAAAATTTATAGTTCAACAATTATAAAGCTAACAATTTATTTTAAAGGGGTATATCCACTGACGTTAAAAAATTTTTTTATTGTTAATTTAAAAATTCACTATGGATTTTCGAAGCCACCCAGCACTCAGGTATTTTAAGAGAAGCTTTATAAATATCTTAGGTATCTGCGAAAAATTCATGGTACAACAATTATAACGCTAACAATTTATTTTAAAGGGGTACCTCCACTGACGTTAAAAAATTTTTTTATTGTTAATTTAAAAATTCACTATGGATTTTTGAAGCCACCCAGCACTCAGGTATTTTAAGAGAAGCTTTATAAATATCTTAGGTATCTGCGAAAAATTCATGGTACAACAATTATAACGCTAACAATTTATTTTAAAGGGGTACCTCCACTGACGTTAAAAAATTTTTTTATTGTTAATTTAAAAATTCACTATGGATTTTTGAAGCCACCCAGCACTCAGGGATTTTAAGAGAAGCTTTAAAAGAGTCTTAGGTATCTGTAAAAAATTTATAGTTCAACAATTATAAAGCTAACAATTTATTTTAAAGGGGTATATCCACTGACGTTAAAAAATTTTTTTATTGTTAATTTAAAAATTCACTATGGATTTTCGAAGCCACCCAGCACTCAGGTATTTTAAGAGAAGCTTTATAAATATCTTAGGTATCTGCGAAAAATTCATGGTACAACAATTATAACGCTAACAATTTATTTTAAAGGGGTACCTCCACTGACGTTAAAAAATTTTTTTATTGTTAATTTAAAAATTCACTATGGATTTTTGAAGCCACCCAGCACTCAGGGATTTTAAGAGAAGCTTTAGAAGTGTCTTAGGTATCTGCAAAAATTCATAGTTCAACAATTATTACTCTAACAATTTATTTTAAAGGGGAATATCCACTGACGTTAAAAAAATTTTTTACTGTTAATTTAAAAATTCACTATTCATTTTCGAAGCCACCCAGCACTCAGGGATTTTAAGAGAAGCTTTAAAAGTGTCTTAGGTATCTGTGAAAAATTCATGGTACAACAATTATAACGCTAACAATTTATTTTAAAAAGGTACATCCACTGGCGTTAAAAAATTTTTTTTTGTTAATTTAAAAATTTACTATGCATTTTTGAAGCCACCCAGCACTCAGGCATTTTAAAAGAAGCTGTAAAGGTGTCTTAGGTATCTGTAAAAAATTCATAGTTCAACAATTATAAGGCTAACAATTTATTTTAAAGGGGTACATCCATGACGTTAAAAAAAATTTTTATTGTTAATTTAAAAATTCACTATGGATTTTCAAAGCCACCCAGCACTCAGGGATTTTAAGAAAAGCTTTAAAAGTGTCTTAGGTATCTGGGAAAAATTCATAGTACAACAATTATTACGCTAACAATTTATTTTAAAGGGGTACATCGATTAACGTTAAAAAAATTTTTTTTTGTTAATTTAAAAATTCACTACGGATTTTTGAAGCCACCCAGCACTCAAGGATTTTAAGAGAAGCTTTAAAAGTGTCTTAGGTATCTGTGAAAAATTCATAGTGCAACAATTATAACGCTAACAATTTATTTTAAAGGGGTACATCCACTGACGTTAAAAAAAATTTTTTTTGTTAATTTAAAAATTCACTATGCATTTTTTAAGCCACCCAGCACTGAGGGATTTTAAAAGAAGCTTTAGAAGTTTCTTAGGTATCTGCAAAAAATTCATAGTTCAACAATTATAACGCTAACAGTTTATTTTAAAGGGGTATATCCACTGACGTTAAAAATTTTTTTTATTGCTAATTTAAAAATTCACTATGGATTTTCGAAGCCACCCAGTACTCAGGGATTTTAAGAAAAACTTTAAAAGTGTTTAGGTATCTGTAAAAAATTCATAGATCGGGTTAGTTCAGGTTGGTTAGTTCAGGTTAGTTCAGGTTAGTTCAGGTTAGTTCAGGTTAGTTCAGGTTAGTTCAGGTTAGTTCAGGTTAGTTCAGGTTAGTTCAGGTTAGTTCAGGTTAGTTCAGGTTAGTTCAGGTTAGCTCAGGTTAGCTCAGGTTAGCTCAGGTTAGCTCAGGTTAGCTCAGGTTAGCACAGGTTAGCTCAGGTTAGCTCAGGTTAGCTCAGGTTAGCTCAGGTTAGTTCAGGTTAGTTCAGGTTAGTTCAGGTTAGTTCAGGTTAGTTCAGGTTAGTTCAGGTTAGCTCAGGTTAGTTTAGGTTAGCTCAAGTTAGCTCAGGTTAGTTCAGGTTAGTTCAGGTTAGTTCAGGTTAGTTCAGGTTAGTTCAGGTTAGTTCAGGTTAGTTCAGGTTAGTTCAGGTTAGTTCAGGTTAGTTCAGGTTAGTTCAGGTTAGTTCAGGTTAGTTCAGGTTAGTTCAGGTTAGTTCAGGTTAGTTCAGGTTAGTTCAGGTTAGTTCAGGTTAGTTCAGGTTAGTTCAGGTTAGTTCAGGTTAGTTCAGGTTAGTTCAGGTTAGTTCAGGTTAGTTCAGGTTAGTTCAGGTTAGTTCAGGTTAGTTCAGGTTAGTTCAGGTTAGTTCAGGTTAGTTCAGGTTAGTTCAGGTTAGTTCAGGTTAGTTCAGGTTAGTTCAGGTTAGTTCAGGTTAGTTCAGGTTAGTTCAGGTTAGTTCAGGTTAGTTCAGGTTAGTTCAGGTTAGTTCAGGTTAGTTCAGGTTAGTTCAGGTTAGTTCAGGTTAGTTCAGGTTAGCTCAGGTTAGCTCAGGTTAGTTCAGGTTAGTTCAGGTTAGTTCAGGTTAGTTCAGGTTAGTTCAGGTTAGCTCAGGTTAGCTCAGGTTAGTTCAGGTTAGTCCAGGTTAGTTCAGGTTAGTTCAGATTAGTTCAGGTTAGTTCAGGTTAGTTCAGGTTAGCTCAGGTTAGCTCAGGTTAGCTCAGGTTAGTTTAGGTTAGCTCAAGTTAGCTCAGGTTAGTTCAGGTTAGTTCAGGTTAGTTCAGGTTAGTTCAGGTTAGTTCAGGTTAGTTCAGGTTAGTTCAGGTTAGTTCAGGTTAGTTCAGGTTAGTTCAGGTTAGTTCAGGTTAGTTCAGGTTAGTTCAGGTTAGTTCAGGTGAGTTCAGGTTAGTTCAGATTAGCTCAGGTTAGTTCAAGTTAGTTCAGGTTAGTTCAGGTTAGTTTAGGTTAGTTCAGGTTAGCTCAGGTTAGTTCAGGTTAGTTCAGGTTAGTTCAGGTTAGTTCAGGTTAGTTCAGGTTAGGCGCTCGAGAGGGAGGCGGAGCCAACGCCAACCCCAACCAACCGCTACTATCTGCGACCGCGTATAAAGCACGCTGCACGCTGACTTTTCTTTCAGTTGATCTACAACCACCAAGCACAGAAGATGCCAAATGGGATTTTGGCGAAACGTCTGCAAATTTCTACAACAAACCAAACCAACGAACGGATGTATTCCCGGATTAATACTGAATCACATGTTCCCATCCGTGAAACACTACGCAACAACATATATATATATATATATATATATATATATATATATATATATATATATATATATATATATATATATATATATATATATATATAAATATATATGAATAAAAAAATGTCTGCTTGTTATTAAAACGGTTCCAGCGTGAATCTGTCTATTTCTTTCCAAACTTCGCTGGCATATAATCGTGTTCCTATAGATAATCACGAAGAATATCCTTATTAAAAACGATAATTTTAAGTGATGAAATACGATAAATAAAATTGTTTTTGGCTAAATATAATCGAGTTCAATTAGGTTCACACAACATCCTTAACTCAAATAATTGTGATTTCCACTTATCTTGTTTGTCCTGTCGAAATAAATGTTATTATCTTTTAAAATAAACTCTAGTATATCAAGTGTTTAATTTACACAAAAACAATTAATTTTCAGGGAGACTCCTCTTATCGAATTTGTACTACTTGGCGTACGTACGTTCGGCCATTGGTACTAAAAGATTTTAGAGTTATATATTGTAAAAAATTCTTTATATATATATATATATATATATATATATATATATATATATATATATATATTATATTTCTTGATTCTTGAACCATATATTATATCATTTTTTCTTTATTTAGTATTTTCCTGGGTTTAGGTACTTTATTTAACAAAAAATACAAATAATTGACATTTCGCCCTTTATTTAAGGCATTTTCAAAATTTTTGATTTATTATCAGTCCTAAAAATATTTTTTATATAATTAAAACATTCACACAGGAACATATGTACAATTTTAAAAACAAACAAACACTCTAAAACAGTATTAAAATCTTTAAAAAATATTTAATTTTTCCGGTACATACCTTAACATTTTATTTATTAATTAATAACGGAATTCACCCTTTAACATCGTCTATTTACTTACTAAGGATACCTGAAATGCATACATTTAATTTTATGTTTAAGAGGATATTCAATTTTTGATGCTTATTAACAGGTTCGAATACTTAACATTTTTGTTTGGATTAGGCTGTTATAAATGTGGCTCAAATTTATTTGCTGCAGCAAAAATATGTAGCATTACCTTACACTAGTGAGCTGTCAGAAAAAATAACACACATTTTAAAAAAGCATGATATTATCGTATGCCACAGGTCACATAATAAATTAAATACACTGTTCACTAATTTAAAAAAGTAAAACTCCTCTCATGAATAAATCAAATATAGTATATTCGATCCCTTGCGCAGATTGTCCCAAAAAATATATAGACATGACGAGCCAATTACTAAAGAACAGATTGAATGGCTTTAAATATACGAAAAAAACCTCAACAGCGTTAAACAAACATACACAGGACGAAAAACATACTTTTGATTATAACAATACGATAATAAAAAACAAAGATATGTATTACCAAAAATTGCAGATAAAAGAAATGACAGAAATTAAAAAAGATTAAAACACTGTTAACGACAGAACGGATATAGGAAATTTGAGCCACATTTATATACCAGCCTAATCTAAACACAAATATTAAGTATTTGATCCTGTTAATAAGCATCGAAAATTGAATATCCTCTTAAACATAAATTTAATTTTTAGGAAGGAAAATAAATCAAAAATTTTGAAAATGCCTTAGATAAAGGGCGAAACTTGAATTGTTTGTATTTTTTGCTAAATAAAGAACCTAAACCCAGGAAAAGACAAAATGTAGATAAAATTATATATATATATATTAAAAATAAACAATTTCTCGATCTATGTATTTCGAAAAGTTATTTTATTCTCCTTAAGAGCGTTAATAAAGGGGACAGACAATACTCTGGTTCTCTCTACATACTAGTTTCAATCACCTAATGGCCTCATCAGTGGAGCTGTATCGAACCGAGAGCAAAATGCACAGAAAACAACTGTCTACTTAAAATCCCCATATCGTAAAATATCGGTAGGATATTACCCGCAGAACTTGATTCTGCGTTACTAACGGCGCTTTTGTTGGTTTTATAGTTTAAAATGTATGTACAATTTATGAAATCGTATTTCTTGTAATCGGGATTTGGCCTGTTAGAAATATATTGTAAAATAAATAAATAAAAATAAATCTTAAGTTAACTAGAACGAAAGAGACAGCTAATACAGTTGTATTGAAAATGTCATGATATTGGTTGGAGATACATTGCTATAACTAATCGATAAGACGTTGTTCCACCCCCATTTGGTTTCCATAATTCCAGTGCTTCAGATGCGTCAACTAGATAGTTAACATCATGGCTGTCGTACTCGTCGGCTGTTGGACTTCATCAGTGGATCTATCAGCACCTTACCTTGCCCAGACACCCTCGTCATATTTTCTATACGTTGTAACTAATATTTGAACTCAAGATTTGATCGGAACATGCCGGTAAGATGTACCGACATGTCCCGTTCATACGACATGCCCTCCCTCCTTCTAAGGCACTTGCTTTGTAGCATTGAGACCTAACAGTCTCAATGTATAGAAAGCGAGGGACTGATAGAGAAACGAACATCCATTAGCGACTTCAGATTCGAGTGCTAAGAATAGCACTTTACCCAGACACCTTTGTCATGCTTTCTATACGTTGTAACTAATATTTGAATTCATATTTGATCGGAACATACCGGTAAGATGTACCGATATGTCCGTTCATCGACACGGCGCTGTGATAACAAAAAACAATTCCATATTTTTCTCCGCGCGTTTATAACGTTTTCTAGGCTCAGACGCACTGGATAATAAATATACTTCATTAAATATTTCCGATGAATGTGTCATGCGTTGTGGTTACGTGTGGTTTACATTACATACTTGCACTAAAATCACGCGGTTTTGCAAGTAAAATTACTCACCTAAATATACCGAAGCAGTGCAGTTTTTCTTTGTATTCTTCGCTATTCAGAAAGAGAAAGGAGAAAGTGGGTTCAGTACCCAGATTGCGAATTTTAGTACTATTTTAAAATGACGCTAGTACTCGAAAGTTTCATGTAAATAGATACAATTCTCCAGTACGTGATTGACCGTGACACTAGTTGTTTTTGTGTTTCTCGATTTGTTGTTCAAACCACAGCGTTTTATTTATTTATTAAATTTTTTTCTGGTAAGAAAAAATGAGCTGTTCTTCTAACGGTAAGTAAAAAGGATGTTTACTATTTAATTTCTTAAGACTCTACTGGATGTAATTCTCTGCCGGTAAAAAATATTAGGCTTTAAACGTCGTTGAGGGTCTAAAGCAATTCTTTCAATTTAAAGCCAGTTATAAAAATTCCGAAAATAATGATTTCGAACGACTCTAAAGCGATTTGCTTTTTGAGAAAATATTTATAATATTACCTTTAGTAAAATTTATTTAATATTGGTTATATTTAGATTTATTTGGCTTAGTAACAAAATGAATATATATTTAGTCATGATAATTAGTACCACTTTGATTTCAACTCGTCATTATTATAAGTGAAAAGTATATCATTGAAAACATTTTTTTCCGGTATTATTTTAAATCTTTGCAGATATATATATATATATATATATATATATATATATATATATATATATATATATATATATATATGAGGGCGTAAAGTCTGGAAAATATTTTCCTTAAAAAATATAAAAATTAACACCCAAGTCCACCTAAGAAGGTTTAGGACTTAAACCAGGTCTAGATGCCATGAAATTTAGAACTTCTAATTGTCTAGTTTTGTTTTACTTACGACATTGTTATAATTTGTATTGCATATATAAATAAATAAACTTTCACATAGGGATATTAAGGATAAAATTTGGAGATTAAGCCTTGAAAAAAATAAAATTTTCTATTTTTGCCGATTAGGTAAAAAAGATTAAAGTAAATTTTATAAATCTGCATAGAAATATTTATTCAGCACTTTTTCGAAGCCCACGCTGCTATGGCTACGGGGTTATTTTATAAATTAATTCCGTATCATTATGACATTGCTTTTTTATATTTTTGGACTTGCATTCCATTATTTTTTTTCTTAGTTAATAATGACTCTGCCAAAATTTGATGAATTTCTTATCACATACTTATGTTCCTACATTACCTAACACTTTATTGCGACGGTATGCTCCATAAAAGGGTCAAGTGGCATCAAATTCGGAAAGTGAGGAGATTATTCAATTTATATCTTTTGCAGCCCAAATTTCGGAAAGTCACTCTTGACTAAGGGAAGGAATTTAAATCAAAAGGTAGGAAGAAGCAATGTCATAATGATATGGAATATGTGCGAATTAATAGACTACCTAAGTCTGACTACACGCTTTTTAAGATTTCCAAACAAATTGAGAAAAACTATAGATATAAAAGTTAAATATATAGATTGAGGATACTATAGAAACAAGTTGGCTTACGCGTAGAAAGAAACACAGACTTTTCGACAACTTGTATCTCTTTTTCTTATGTTTATATCATTTTTTTAAATATCATTAAGTCTTTTTTGGAATACATAATACTTTTTATAGTCCTTATAAAAAATTATATATATATATATATATATATATATATATATATATATATATATATATATATATATAAAGTGCCTTCATTTCAAAACGAACCATCCTTAATAACTTTCTTAAATAGAAAAATTGTAAAAAAAAGAAAAAACACGTCAATTTAGATATACAGGGGGAAGTTTAATTTTGCATTTGTTAAAAGTCTGTCAATCACCTCCTCAACTCCAGCTAACCTCACTTTGATATGTCAAATGGGAACCCCCACCTTGTGACACATCATTGTAAGCAGCATAAAATTGTCTATCCAACCGTATAAAAAAAATTAAATCGGTTGACGTACAAGCGAATAGTGTGCAAAAATGTCTTGTAATAATGCATAATATATCGGCCTCGAACTTTGGTATGTCAAATGATTACCCTATAGTGTGATACATCATTTTAAAGGACGTACGATCTGCTATCCAACGATGTCAAAAAAAATTAAGTTAATAGACGTTATAGGCAATTAGGATGCAAAAATGTGTGTTAAATATAAGCAGTTTATTCAGTTTTATTCAGTTGAAGAAAATTATTTTATTAAATGTTCAAAATGTGCGCCGTTATTAGCGAGACAATAAAAAAGCCTATTTTGAAATTCCCCACGAACATTGGCAAGGGTTTCTCTGCTAATTCCTCTACATTCCCGAACAATTCGATCCTTTAAATTGTCAATATTTTCAGGTGGGGTTTTATAAACCTTGCTTTTTAAATACCCCCAAAGAAAAAAGTCTAGAGGGGTTAGGTCTGGAGACCGTGCTGGCCATTCAATTGCACCACGTCTGCCAATCCACGTCCCTGGAAAATGTTCATCAAGCCACTCTCGAATTGCCAAAGCGTAGTGCGGGGGAGCTCCATCTTGCTGGAAATGCAAATTATTTTCATTTAGTACCATAACAGCATTTTCATCCACTTGATTTTCTAAAGATTGCACAATGGCAGGGTATATTGTGTTTTCTAAAAGGTTTAAATAAATTTGCCCAGTTAAATTATCTTCCAAAAAAAATGGCCCGATGATTTCATTGCCATAAATTCCTGCCCACACGTTAATTTTTTCGGGATATTGAGTATGCCCTTCTCGGAAAAGGTGCGGATTTTCATTATCTCAGTATCTGCAGTTATGTCTGTTAACCAGTCCATTTAGAAAAAAAGTTGATTCATCACTAAAGCAGATATTCTTAGGTAAATGGGGGTCCTCGTCAATTCGTTGGCACATTAATTCGCAAAATTGAATTCTCCTATCAAAATCGTCTTCTCCGAGTTCTTGAAGAATTTGAATTTTGTAGGGAAAAAACTTATTTTGTTTTAAAACTTTATGCACAGAGCCAGCAGAAATGTTGGTTAAATCTGCGACTTTTGAGATGGATAAAGTTGGATCTATTGCAAACTGTCCTAGTACCTCGATTTGGCATGCTTCATCTACAACCCTTTTCTCAATATATTTTTTATTACAAACGGATCCCGTTTCTTCAAACTTTCGTACCAATTCGAGTACATATTTATGGCCCACGTTTTTGTCTTGATGCCTCTCGTTAAATGCTCTGGCGGTTCTACGAGCGCACCGATCTTCAGCTCCATAGAGAAAAATTATTTCTATTCTTTCGGCTAGCGTATACACCATTTATATTCACGTTTCAACTACGCGTCACAATGACAATTTTAACAATAATAAACAACTGGTGTTTAAAGATCTTAAAAATTTTATTTATTGCAGTGATTTTTTGTACCTATCAGGTATCGCAAAAAATATCATTGAAATAAATACACTAGATTGATTAGACTGCAATGAATTTTGCGATGAATTTTAAAACAGGCTTAGTTTTTTTCTCGCAAATATTTTAACTGTTTATTATTTAAAAAAAAAATATTTATTTTAAATTTAAAATAATATTTTACTCTATGAAGTAGCCATTTGACATAATAAAGTTTAATGTGATAAGGTGTCTATTATTACCACACATCTTTTCTTACCATCCGCTTGTACATCAACAGATTTTGTTTTTTTTTATTGGCTAAATAGGAGATAGTATGCCCTTTAAAATGATGTATCACACTATAGGGTAATCATTTGGCATACTAAAGTTCGAGGCCGATATATTATGCATTATTACAAGACATTTTTGCACACTGTTCGCTTGTACGTCAACCGATTTAATTTTTTTTATACGGTTGGATAGACAATTTTATGCTGCTTACAATGATGTGTCACAAGGTGGGGATTCCCATTTGACATATCAAAGTGAGGTTAGCTGGATGTGAGGAGATGATTGACAGACTTTTAACAAATGCAAAATTAAACTTCCCCCTGTATATCTAAATTGACGTGTTTTTTCTTTTTTTTTAATTTTTCTATTTAACAAAGTTATTAAGGATGGTTCTTTTTGAAATGAAGGCACTGTACATATATATATATATATATATATATATATATATATATATATATATATATATATATATATATATATATAATTATATTTTCTTGATTCTTGAACCATATATTATACAATTTTTCCTTTATTTTGACTTTTCTTGGGTTTAGGTTCTTTATTTAACAAAAAAATACAAACAATTGACGTTTCGCCCTTTATTTAAGGCATTTTCAAAATTCTTGATTTATTTTCCTTCGTAAAAATATTTTTTATATAATTAAAACATTCACACAGGAACATATGTACAATTTTAAAAACAAACAAACACTCTAAAACAGTATTAAAATCTTTAAAAAATATTTAATTTTACCGGTACACACCTTGACATTTTGTTATTCTATTACTAAATAAAATTTAATCTTTACAACGTCTACTGAGTATACATGGAATGCGAGTGTGTTTTCTTTTTATAAATTTTTTATATTTTACAGTGTACAAAAAAATAAAATAGCGCATTCATTTAATTTTATGTTTAAGAGGATATTCAATTTTTGATGCTTATTAACAGGATCGAATATTTAATATTTTTGTTTAGATTAGGCTGGTATAAATGTGGCTCAAATTTCCTATATCCGTTCTGTCATTAACTTTATCTATAATTTTTAGTAATTCATATCTGTGTTTTTATTATTATTATTTCGTCTTGTGTGTGTTTGTTTAACGCTGTTGAGGCGTTTTTCGTATACTTATGGCCATTCAATCTGCTCTTTAGCAATTGACTCGTCATGCCTACATATTTTTTGGGACAATCTGCGCAAGGGATCGAATATATGATTAGGGGGAAGCGAGGAGACCAACCAGACAGAACCAAGGTATAACCAGCGCAAGCACCAAGCTATAAAAAGGAAGAGTGTTATATTATCAACATCCTACCGCTATTCCCCAATCAGAAATGACTTCAAATAGTAGTATCGAAGTTATAATAAGTACGACAGCGAGTGTCTGGAGTAGGTATCAATAGCCGTACTGTGGAGTCTAACAGTGATACCGAGACTAAACATCTAAATTTTTAGAGAAATTCGACCTAGAAAGCTAGGGAGCACCATGGACCAGAGGTTAGGGAGCCGAACAGGAACATCAGGACTCCGGACATATTACAACATGGCTTCCCTGGCATGGACCGTTGCAGACAGGGGTCTGCGTAGAGCATTGGTTATAACGCTAAATCCACGATATTGAAAATACATGGTTTATAGGGATTAGTCCCTGCAGTTCTCTGGGTTTCCAACATTTGAGGTTCGTGCGAAATCAGGGATTAGAAAATCTTAAAGAGCGACAAAGTTTTCGGGTTTAAAAAGTATTGTATTATTAACATCTTACCACCATTCCCCGGGCAGAAATGTCTTCAAATAGTAGTACCGAAATAATAATAAATATGACAATGAGTATCTGAGGAAGATACCAATAGCTCTAATGATGAATCCAACATTGGTACCGAGACGAAACATCTAAATTTTTAGTTAAATTTGCTTGTATATGACGAAGTGTGACCTCGAAAGCTAGGGAGCACCGAGGGCCAGAGGCTAGGGAGCCGAATAGGGCAACAGGACTCTGGACATATTACAATAAGAGAGAGGACCAACACGCTTATACCGGCCGTCAAGGAAACGTCATGAAAATTTTTCTATTGACAAACGCATTGTAAACCAGAAAAACACCAGTGCACACGCATATATAATATATATATATATATATATATATATATATATATATATATATATATATATATATATGTATATATAACGTAGTTTTCTGATCCAGTTGAATAGATTCTATTCAGTTAGTTTCATAATAAACGGTTCTGACTAAATCTTCTGTCGACTTTTCACCAACTATTCATTTGGCATCTTCGGTTCTTGTTGGTTTAAGATCAACTGTTGATAAAGTTTACATATTCTTAGGATGAATTATAACATTAGATCAAAACTGATTTATTTCTTTTCCTTATGGCCTTTTTAGTATAATGTTATTTTTAAAAATACCAAACATATCTGTACTTATTTATTAACTTCACTTAAAATTTCGTCTTTCTTTGGATATATATATATATATATATATATATATATATATATATATATATATATATATATATATATACTCTGGAATTTACAGTTATTTATGATAATGAGTGAAAATATGTGACATTTTCTGAATGAAACTTAATAAAGTAAAAATGGTTATTTTGGATCTCTAACAATATTATTTCTTTACATCAGGTCCTGGATATGCCTCTCCTTTGGATGCCATGGAAAATGGCCCTAAAGAAAAACTTTTATATGTCTGCTGTGTTCAACCAGACCAGTCTAGTGGTAAAAGCGACATTCTGGCAACCGTGGATGTAGATCCCGATTCTCCAACGTATTGTCAGGTGAAAAAGAAAATCAACATAATATTGAAATTTTATACTATTTATCACAATTTTATCATATCCATCTGTAAGTCATAACTTTGTAATTTCGTAATTTTACAGTCTTTTACGATGCATTTTACAGACATATGTTCTGGAAAGAAATTTCGGGTATCTTGCCATATAAAATAATTTACTTTTACAAAAACACTATACCAACTTCAAAAAATTGTAATAAAGAGTAAAAAATATATACTAAATTGTTTTAAATTGCAATTAATTCTTTATTTAATCATTTATTTAGTACTAGTGAGCTACATTAGATATTAGTTAAGGTGTATTGAGAAAATCAGTTAATCTAGCTTTAGAAAATTATGCAGAAAAGCAACAAAAAACATTAAAAAATTGTTTCAACTTTCTGTTAATTTAATTATTACAGATTACACGTTTTAATAGAAGGTTTTTTAAAATAATTTATTATGTTTTTTGTTAGATTGTTCATCGCTTAAGAACTGGCCGACCAAATGACGAACTTCACCATAGCGGATGGAACATCTGTTCCAGTTGCCATGGAAAGAAAGATTGTTGTGAAAGGGACAAGCTCGTATTGCCTGCCCTGGTTTCCAACCGAATTTTTATCGTAGACACAGGAAAAAATCCCAGATCACCTTCAATATATAAGGTAGAGTAAAATTCCAATAAAAACTTTAATGTGACAAGTTCTCTTTTATTAAGCTTTGGCGATGAAGGAATTAAAATCTATACGGTTATCAAGTGCTGCACCAAAAAAAACATACACCCGTATGTACTAGTTGGATACTGTAATGCTTTGGACATGTCAACAAAACATAAATATACTCTATTCAAGAACTAGAGAGAGTAATAAAACTGTCACCGAAACTTCACACGTACCTGCTGCAATGCTGCTGGTAACTGAGGTCTGCCATAAATCTAATTATATTTAAATATTATGTGCTTTTATAACTTTACTGCAATAATAAAATATTTTATAAGTATTTATATTATAACTTAAAATTTTTTGAGACAACAAAGCTACGTTTTAGTCTAAATGTGTCTTAAACAGTTTCTATGCCAAAATTAAAAATAATAAAAATATATGTGTGATTTGTGTCAAATATTGCAAAATCATCTATTTTGTAATGTATGTAAATTATTAAGAAATCATTAGAAATGAAATATTATTATTATAACAACTTAGTTCTATTTGAGCTTATGAACAAAATAATGTTCTATGTCATCAATACTTAGTGATAAAATAAACCGTCTTTCGACGCCTATGACAATGATTAAAATCCTTTTTAACACTTCACACTTCCAAATATCTATTGTTATCCAACCCAAATAGTTCACTATTATAGACCGATATTTTCGATTATAAAATTTCTAATCCATTCCTATAATAAATATATGTATTTAACAGATTTTGCCAAAGACACCGGACTAAAGAACACAGGTAGTTTACGAAGAAAAAAAGGGTCAAAAATGATTTATTACTCTCTCTAGATCTTGAATAGACTATAGTGATATATTTAATAATTGATATATATATATATATATATACATATACAGGGTGATTCAAAAATCGATCACGAAACTTAAGGGAGTGATTCTACTTGACAAAATAAGGGTAGAGCTTCATATAATTTTTTTTTCAAAATGTCATTCGTTTTCGAGTTACAAGCCGTCCAAGTTCAAGTTTTTATTTTTTGTTTTTTGAATTACTCGCTTACAGGAAAACCGATTTGACTAATATTTGAAAGATAGGCTAAGTCTTCTGCGCTTCATCATTTTAGTAACAATTCACATTGATTGTTTGCCGCTAGAGGGCACTTTACCTACATTGAAAATTGTTTTTTTGTCATAATTTTTTAGTGTTGACAGCTACAGTAGTTTTTGGCATATTTTCTGAAAGACTGATGCCAGGCCTTTAAAAAAGGTGCTCTTTATTTACATCTCTAAACCCAACGGTTTAGACGTAAATCACCCTTAAAAATTAAGTGGTAAATTTACTTTTCTCATTCCATTACCACCAGCTACCAGGTAAATAGCTATCAAAGTATACTAGAGCTGTCAGTTTAACATCAAATAAATTCGCTTTTTAAACTATTTAATTTATAATCTTAAAATAACTAATAATGGCTAATCACCAATATTCAAATATCGAATATTGTGATATCCATTTTTGTTATGGAAAAGCAAATGGTAATGCAGAGTTGGCAAGAAGATATTATATGGAAAGTTATCCGGAAAGAAATATCCCTCATGCTCAAACATTTTCCAGTGTGCACAGGAGGCTTGCGGAATGTGGTTCCTTTAAAAGTTATAATGGAAATAGGGGAAGACCTAAAACTGCTAGAAACGTGCAACAATAAGAAAGAGTGCTTGAAATTATTGAAGATAATCCAGGTATTAGTACTAGAAAAATTGGGAATGAAGTGCGGCTCTGTCAGGCTAGTTCATGGAGGATACTAAGAGAAGAACAACTCTACCCGTTTCATTCAAAAAAAGTGCAGGCTCTTTATGACGATGATCGGCCGAGACGGTTGGAAATGTGCAATCAGATCCTAGCTAAGTATGAACACGATAATCGATTAATTGGCGTCATATTATTCACTGACGAAGCTGGTTTCACTCGTGATGGCATAACAAATCTACACAACATCCACACATATGCTTACGAGAACCCAAACAATGTGGTAGAAACGAAACATCAGCGTAGATTTTCACTAAATGAGTGGGCAGGGATAATAGGAGATTACCTTATTGGTCCTCATTTCTTTGATGGCCCATTAACTGGTGACGTATACTTAGATTTTATCCAAAATCGTCTCCCATTGTATCTGGAAGATGTGCCATTGGAAGTAAGGGCCAACATGTGGATCCTCCAAGACGGAGCTCCGCCCCACTTTAGTATACGTGTCCGACAGTATTTGAATGCAACGTATCCTGAGCGATGGATAGGACGAAGTGGACCATTGGCATGGGCAGCGAGGTCACCAGACCTTAATCCTATGAATTTTTTCTTTTGGGGTCATTTGAAACAATTGGTGTACGATATTCCAGTAATCAACGTCGAGGATCTTCGCTTCAGGATAATCGAAAAGTGCCAAATTATTAAAGAAACACCAGAAATTTTTCATCGAGTTAGGCGACATTTTTTGAAGAGTATTAGGAAATGTATGGAAGAAAATGGGGGACATTTTGAGAATCTTTTTTAGTGTGTTTAGTACTGTTTCATTAATTTTTATCAATTAAATGTATATCGCAATAATCCATAATATGAATATTTACTGATTAGCCATTATTAGTTATTTTAAGATTATAAATTAAATAGTTTAAAAAGCGAATTTATTTGATGTTAAACTGACAGCTCTAGTATACTTTGATAGCTATTTACCTGGTAGCTGGTGGTAATGAAATGAGAAAAGTAAATTTACCACTTAATTTTTAAGGGTGATTTACGTCTAAACCGTTGGGTTTAGCGATGTAAATAAAGAGCACCTTTTTTAAAGGCCTGGCATCAGTCTTTCAGAAAATATGCCAAAAACTACTGTAGCTGTCAACACTAAAAAATTATGACAAAAAAACAATTTTCAATGTCGGTAAAGTGCCCTCTAGCGGCAAACAATCAATGTGAATTGTTACTAAAATGATGAAGCGCAGAAGACTTAGCCTATCTTTCAAATATTAGTCAAATCGGTTTTCCTGTAAGCGAGTAATTCAAAAAACAAAAAATAAAAACTTGAACTTGGACGGCTTGTAACTCGAAAACGAATGACATTTTGAAAAAAAATTATATGAAGCTCTACCCTTATTTTGTCAAGTAGAATCACCCTCTTAAGTTTCGTGATCGATTTTTGAATCACCCTGTATATATTAATTTTATTTATAGGTAATAGAGGCGTCCGAAGCAAACAAATTTGACTGCACGGCTCTTCATACTAGTCACTGTTTGGCAAGTGGAGAGGTAATGATTTCAGCCATGGGAGATATAAATGGAAATCCGAAAAGTGAATTTTTATTGGTCGATGGAAAAACGTTTACAGTGAAAGGTAAACATGAAAGTTAATTATTTAATTACTTACGTAGAAATTTATTATTTAAATAAATTTGATAATTCTTAAAATTTTTAGAGACCTGGGTTCAGGGTAAAGCGGCACGTTTCAATTACGATTTCTGGTACCAACCTTACCACGACATCATGGTCTCGACGGAATGGGGAGCCCCAAAGATTTGGAAACGAGGTTTTTACCCTGAAGATGCTCAAGATCCTGATGCGTATGGTCAAAATTTGAATTTCTATTCTTGGAGTAAAAGAGAGCTAATACAGACGATTGGTAAGACTCCTAAAACATCCCTATTCATTTTAATATGAAATTATTTTGTATATATATATATATATATATATATATATATATATATATATATATATATATATCTTCGAACATACCCCTGTAGAAGTAGCATAACGTCAGAACTAGGGCCCGGTTGTTTGAACGCTGAATAACGTAATAATATTTTTATTTATATTTGAAAAAGTGTTGATAAACAGTAAATATTTAATTTCTTGGTACAGACATACCGATTTTATGCTATCCTTTTCTAATTGCTTTATTTAAACGAGTATCATCGGTACGTCCTTCAAACATACCCCTGGGTACGTCAATTCTGAAAACAAAGTATAAATATATGGTTGCCTAAATTTTTATTATTGTTATTTTCAATATGTAAACAATCTAACAATATTTACCGATAAAAATAAGTTTTTAAATCCTCTTTTTGTTAATATTAATTGTAAACTTCGCATTTATAGTAATTTCCAACACTTAAAAACACCGAAAAAAGTCACGACAAGCAATTAAACTGAAAGACAAGATAAGTTTGATGTTTATGTCTGTCAAACATCAAAAAAGCGTCTCCCCCACCGACCATAAACAGCCTTCAGACAAATCTATTGTTGTTTAAATCTAGAGTATGATCGAAGATATATATATATATATATATATATATATATATATATATATATATATATATATATATATATATATATATATGTATTTAATCTCATGCATTTAATATCATATAGTGATTTGTATATCTCTCAGTGTCATTATTTTTATAATGATTTCTTTTTATGTAGATTTGGGAGCCGATGGCATAGCACCGTTAGAAATTAGATTTTTGCACGACCCCAAAGAAAGTCAAGGTTATGTCGGCTGCGCTGTTGGTTCTACAGTTTTTAGGTAAAATTTAGTTCAGTGTTAAAGTTTATGTATCATCATTTCCTTGAAGATGGATTGCTTTTGCTACTCCTTTTGCAAAAGTTCTTTAGGGAACTTTCGATACATACACACCATCACACACAGTTGATTCAGTGAACGTTATTACAAACTAGGGATAAGAAAATCTTACACTGCAGACTGAAGGCTTACTGTGTTGTTTCTTACATTATTATCGGGTTTAAAAACCTATTCACTTGTTTGTTCTCTTAGTGGAATACCCTTGTGTAGCGCTAACCCTTAAATAATTAATCTCATTGCCATTTTGTCTATTGTAGGTTTTATAAAAAGGAAGATGGCACGTGGGCAGCAGATAAAGTTATTACAATACCCCCAAAGAAAGTATCTGGCTGGATAAGCGATACAATTTCAGGTATACAATTCAATCTATTATATATACACACAATGTTTATAATTGGTCATATATATATATATATATATATATATATATATATATATATATATATATATATATATATAATAAAATTAAATTAAGTTAATAAAAAAACTGGCGATTTTTACACTAAAACCGATTAATATCCACTCCTTCTTTTACTTTTCAAAATAAAAACTGAAAATATTGATGTTATGTTACTTTTTATGAACCAGACTAACGATGTTTACTGTACAAGTGATGGACCTGTACTTCTTTAAAAAAAATGAATTTTGGCTTTTATAGTAAGTGGTGACGCAGTGTAAATTTTTGTTTCTTCTGATTGGTCTGCCATCTAACGTAAAGTACCAACTAGATGAAATTTCAAGCTTTGAAACACAAAATCGGTTATCAAGTGCTGCACCAAAAAAAACATACACCCGTATGTACGAGTTGGATACTATCAAATGCTTTGGACATGTCAATAAAATTTAAATATACTCTATTCAAGAACTAGAGAGAGTAATAAAACTGCCACCGAAACCTCCGACGTACCTGCTCCATTGCTGCAGGTAACTGAGGACTGCCATAAATGAAAATTATATTTAGTTATATTTAAAAATTATAAGATTTTATGATTTACTGCAACAATAAAATTTCTCATAGTTCAGTTTAATTTCTGTCAGTAAGCAAAGTGCACCTTACGTTGTGTCCTTGGTGATTTATCTTGTCAATATCAAAATGGATTCCTAATTGTTAATTTATGATAAAATTTTGATATTTTATTGATATTATGAAATAAATATTTTATTTGATGACAATAAATCATGATTTATGTTAATTTTGGACTTTTCCTGACATTTTGATATATCCACACTTTATTTTTGGTTGTTATTTAGCACATTTTGATAAATACCTACAATTAGGTACTATTTTATCCTAGTTTCTTATTAAAATTAACTTATAATCTATATTTTCTTATACTATTCTTACCCATTTACAATATTTTTGATAAAGTTTTAATAAATACTGTTGTTGTAATAAGTAGAAACTTAAAATATATTATAAATAACTATTGATGAATAGTGTTTATATTTCACTAAATAGTTATTATTTGACGCTTATTTTCACTAATATTATCTTTACCCGCACTATTTATAAAATGGGTGATTGAGATTCTCATTTTTGTGGATTTCACTATATTGTTTTAAAATTCCTTTTTTAGTCACTATCTCTGGACAATAACACTTCACACCTCATTCAAAATATCACTTACTTCTTAGTTTATAATATTTATGTCTTTCCGAGTGCAATATGTTTATAATTCTTACTTTATATGCACTGATGTCCAACCCTTCACAATAATTTTTACCCATTTTATCATGTTATTACACAATTATAGGCATTTTATGTCCTTTTAAAACATGATTCAAATATAAATTCTTACATACTATTAACTAATATCTATCTTACCATCTGCACTTACCACATAAATGCATTAATTAATTATTTATGTCCATTTTTGTTTAACATTTTCATAATCAAAAACTTATCACACCTGAGAAAAAGTGACTACCTATACAATACATATATATATATATATATATATATATATATATATATATATATATATATATATATCAGAAATATTTTCCATTTTAGGTATGATAACCGATATCCTAATTTCCTTGGATGACAGATTTCTATATTTCTCTAACTGGTTACAAGGCGATGTCAGACAGTACGATATTACTGACAGAGCCAATCCAAAATTGACAGGTAAGGAAAGAACATGGTCACAAGCGATACATAACACCCGATAACTTGGGGAGTGAGATCTTGGTGACTTAGCTGGGCTTATTATACCAATGAATGCTCAAAAGAAAAAAATACAGTAATAAACAGTTTTTAAAAGTTTATACTTATTTCAGAAGAAAAAGGAAATTTCTCTTAGTGTACACTGCTCAACGTATTACAATAGTTCTACATTTATTCTGTTTCTACTTGTTTTAGGGCAAATATATTTGGGTGGAAAACTGGTGACTGACTCAAATGTCAAGCTTCTCGATGATCCAGATTTAAAAGAACCCATCAAACCTGTATATATTAAGGGCAAGAGATTCTTTGGAGCACCTCAAATGTTACAACTATCGCTAGACGGAAAGAGGTAGAGTAGTTTAATTAAAAGTTTCTAAACGACCTCAGAAAAGAAGGAGGGTCTCTACTTAATATATATATATATATATATATATATATATATATATATATATATATATATATATATATATATATATATATATATATATATATATATATATATATATATAAATTTTTTTTCTAGATTATATGTGAGTACAAGTTTATTTTCCCCGTGGGATAAAGAATTTTACCCAGAAACAATTAAGGAAGGGGGAAAAATTGTCAAACTAGACATAGATACCGAAAAAGGAGGAATGAAATTAGACGAAAACTTCTTGGTCGATTTTTCCGAAGGGGTAGATGGGCCCATTTTGCCTCACGAAATGAGGTGAGTTGAGAAATAATTCTAGTTCATTAATAAAGAAGATACAGGACAAAGAGACGTTGAAACACTCGTATTATTTTTTTTTCAGATATCCTGGTGGAGACTGCACTTCGGACATCTGGATGGTGAATGATGAACCCTGAACTTAAAGAATTAGCGGCCTTATGAATAAGTATCAATCAGCGTTGCCAAATGCCCTCCTTTTAACGAGATATCCCTTAAAATTGGCAGTTGGCAAGGCAAGAAACAATCAATATTCAACTTTTATATGTAAATAAATAAATTTGTCGTTTTGGTGTAATAAAAATCCAATTTAAAATAAAATGTTCTACTTATATTATTGTTTTATTTCATCTAATAAATCCTCCCTAGGATATCCAAAGATTGCCCTTACACTTCTAGTAGGAATTATCGTAAATTTGTTGGTACCACCTGGCTTGAAAATAATTTTAAAAAGTATATGGGGCGTTCTACTTTTCTACCGACAATGACGTGTCCCCTCCGGAAAAAAAATCGGTATTCTTCCAAAATTGCAGTTTCTCAAATTTTATTTTGACAAGCTTTTTTTGGACAAAAAAGTCATTATAATAATACTAAAATTCTGTTTTTATTGTTTTTGCTCTTTACAAAATCATTGTGACATAGTATTCGAAATGTGTGACAGAGGTGTTTTACATACAAATAAAATGTGTCTCTTTGCGCCGCCTAATGTTACAAAATGCGCTCACATAGAACCCTTTAATATAAAATTATTTATTGAACTTCTGAAATATTATCATTAAATTTATAAGAATAAAATAAACGTAAAGGTTCATACTATTAAACAAAAAAATATTTTATCGTTGGGTCCGGCTGTATATGTTTTTTCTTGCTATCTTCCGTCACGCATTTTGCAAAACAAAAAACGCGCTTTAGCTGTTTGACCTTCAACACTAAGCAACAGAACGGTTTCCCCTCCCCCCTTGAGGCCCCACCCAGGAATGAGCCGAGTTAGCCGCCCGCAGGTAGTGAACAGAGGTGCGTGTATTTATTCGGCGACCCCTCTGTCACGTAAGTTACTACTTTGAAATCTTATTGTAGTTCCCATTAATATACGTAATATTATTGTTTGCCAGTAAATCTGTCATATTCACCCACTTTTACGAACAATTCGTAATTAGGTGAACGCTGAGATCCTCGAACACTATTATTTTACACCTCTGTCACGAGGCACCTCTGTCACAAAAAAACTGTGACGGAGTGGCATAACTCGTGACGGAGTGGTAATTTTTGTCTGGAACTTTGCCTTGATTGATTTTCACAATAGTTAATTAATATTTTTTGTGTTCTATACATTACATAATCAATTATTTTATTCATTTAAGGTATTATCATCGGGGCGTTATCTGCGGAGGAAAGGCAGCGACGTTGTCGTGAAAAAAGGAAACAAGACTCCGAAAAAGTTGCAGAAGTGAAACCTAAAGACTTAGAAAGATACCATGCTCGCAAAAAGTAGTCAAAGATATAACACCAAGAGAACACAGACAAATGAAAAGAAAATGACAAGTTAAAAACTACAAGAGAAGAGAACAACAAGAAGCTTTGTAGGACGTTTTAATGAATACTCCGGCTTCCACACCTGTTCCTTCAAGCTTCAAGTCACTTCCTTTAAATTCTAGATCTCGTTCACTGACTCCAGCCTCATCCGCTGCTAGCGCAAGGGGAAGAGAAAAAGTTAGACGAGACAGATTAAGCAATACAGATTTGAAAGTTCAACCTGGAATTTTTTTGAATCTGTTTATGGTAAGGGAGCAGCTGACGATATAGGAGGGTCTACTAAACGTTTAGCTGACCATTTCGTCGCCAGTGGACACGACATTGTCGACGCTTTACAATTTTATGAAGCACTTAAAGACCGCAGTAAGATAAAGCAGTGGAAAAAAGTGGAATTAATCCGTTGAAAGGCACTATGGACGTCCACCAACTAGTGGCTCAGCAACCTGGAGTGCTGAGCTACCGAACATTGAGTTGTTTTTGCAACAAATTTTGTGATTGTTACAATTTGAAGACTTATCGCCCATTGCCTGAACATGAGATAGAAGTTAGCGACAGCCCAACCTCACATTTAGAAGAACCACTGGCTGATATAACCAATATAATTAGAGTTCCTACAAAGAGATTTTATGAGACTCTTTATACTTCTAGTTCAGAAGATGAAGATGGTCAGCCCCTTGTTAATCCAAGAAAAACTGTGCACATAAAACCGGGTACTTCATATGACCTGTCTGTAGACAACATCCACCCATTATTAATAAAAAATGGTACACATATGTTAGTAAAAGTACCCAGTAAAAACAAAGTAGAGTACACCTACTTAGGAGTTGCAATAAATTGTGTGGATGAAGATGGAGATGTTCGGGTGATGTTTTATAATGTTTGAAAAATTGATAAAAATAATTCCAAGTCCTAAAGAAGTCAAAAGAGGAAGGCGTGTTTATTGCGAATTTGTTGAACCAATAGAAGTATTTGAACAGTAGAATAAGAGAAAAGAGAAGATTGGTCTGATTTTACGTGTACCAAAGGATGGTTCTACTAAGAAATAATATTTTATGTAGCATTATAAGAGAAGTATTATGTTTTGTTATCGGTTTAAAAACTTTAGAAATGTTAAAGGATTAAGGTCAAATATTGGCTAATTAATATCTACCACTCTGTCACAATTTTGTCCCTCTTGTAATTAAACGTCGAAGTAGCATATGATTCAGTTTAATGAAAACATATACTAAAATAACGTATTATAATATTATATATTGACCATACAATGTATTAACAGAATTTCAGCTATGTTTATTGCAATTATTTGCAAAATATTTCAAAGTTTGTTGTCTTAATAAGCAAAAATGTGACAGAGTGGTATTAAATGTCATTTTTTATATATTTCTAATAAGATTTTCGATAAATCGAGCTAAATAATAATAAATGCTCATATTCTAGTTAAGCAAAGTTAAAAAAAAACTGAACACTTGATTTTACATAATAACTAATAAATTTTTTTTTTTTTGTGACTGAGGTGTTTATTTTTTCTTACTATTCCGATAAAACTTGAAATAAATAAAAGGTATAAAATAAAACTTCGATGCATTATACGTTTCTGAAATCTCCGATAACTAGACAATAATTTAAAATACATTTTATAAAAGAATATACACTTTTATTTTTTTTACAAATCTAAAAATTTATCACTCAGATTGTCGGTAGAAAAGTAGAACGCCCCATATATCTTTTATATGCTTTAAGCTGTAATAGGGCGCCATCTAGCAACACTTATGACTATTAAACCACACACAGCAAATACGAACAATACAGTAACCCTTCTTCAAGTTTGCTTTATTATACATTGGTTACAGATCGCTTCTGGCTGTGCGTCATCTAGCGGCACCTCAACAAACTACCAATTCCGTGTTATTGATTATTTTGAGATCCACCACGATATTGCATGTAGCTTGGTACAATTTCAATTCAGTAACGTTTGCATGCTGTTAAAGTGACGAGACGATCGTCTCGCTCGACAAGACTTCGATCGCAGGTTGATTTTGACAGTTCGTGCGAGAGCCAAAAAAATATTCGTTTCGAGTGTTGTGTTACTAGTGTTATTATCAAAGTTTTAGTGTTTGGATTTTTGTTATTGAGTGTTAATTGTTTGAGCCAAGGAGAACTTGACCTATTTCGTTTGGATTTTGAAGGTTTGTTGTTATTATCAAAAAATCGATATTTTGTCCTAATGATCTTATTGAAAATTAATGTTTCTATGCGGGTGTTGCGGGTGCTAGTACTCAATATTACATATTTCTCTTTGATTATTATTAAACACATCTTGCTTATTTCCCAGAATTTCAGAGTTGTACCTGACTATTTATCTAAATCTACCTGTTAAACCCCTTTTCAAAATGACTTTTTAAGAATTACCGCAGTTTTCCTGATACTTAAATTTTTAATTTACCAATTTTGTTTTTTATGTCTTTCCTGCTTTAATGGTAAAAGTATTTTTTGAATTAATTGATGGTTAAAACAAAACGTTATGTATATCATACAGACGGACGCACTGGCAGACACGACGAAATTCTTAAAATGGTTTTCCTGTAGGTTTATCAGTAATCCACAAAAGTCTTGGTACAGGATATTGTGGTTTATTCAAAAATCTAAATATATTGAAATGAACGCATATTTTAATTCTAGTAGATTTTTTTTATTATTTTTATTGATAATAACAATTTTTAAAATAAATTTGAAAATGTAAACTTACTCAGTTTTAATTTATCGCAAAAATTATATATGCAGAAGTTTTGGTGCATCTTATATTCATACCACGTTTACATTTGCTGATAAAAATGCGTTTTTTTTTGGTTATTCACTGATAAGAACATTTCTTTTCACTTATATTCTCTCCCTTCATTGTTACTAAGCAGAATTAAATTTTGTTGAACGTAAAATAATTGTTATTTCAGATAAAGCAGGAAAATCAAGCAGTGAAGTGGGAAATATTATATGAAGGTATAGTTCTACCATTCAAAGAGTAGTAAACTGCTTCAAAAAAGGAAAACAGGATTGCAAATAAAAACTATTTTTTTATAATATCAGTTTGCAATTCCAGTTAATTGAAATAACAAAAATAAAAATGATCATCTAGCGATTTACCTTAATATCCCAGGAAAAGTGTTAAGAAAACCTCAAATACTGCCTGCGATCTGATTGCAGAAATGGGTAGGGAAAGGTAGTAGAAATGACGTTTCATCACGTGTCTCAACAAATCTTGGTTGGAACATTGTTTTTTTTTTAACAAATAGGTTGAAAAATGATTATTCCCCGGTTTTTTGGATTTTACGGAAAATCTAAGGGATTTAGAGAAAAATGTTCTAGAGACGAATTGTATATCTTGAAAATATCTTCAAAATGAGTTTGTTTGTCCAAATCGGCCTGTAAACAAAAAAGTTATTGCAAATTAAATATTAAAAATGGCTTATTTTTCATTTGTTAATAACTTTCTTAATATTTATTGAATTGTTTTCAACTTTTATCGGAATGTGTTTTAAAGTGCTTAAAAAGTGTGCTGAAGTTGGGCGCTGTCGGTCCAATAGTTTTTGTAAAATTGCAATTGTTTATTAGAAAAACGAAAAAAGTGACTATTTTTGATTGGCTGTACCGTCGTCTAGGAAAGTGCTACAGAGTTTTGTCAGTGCTCATACTCTTCGTAAAGACTTACGCTATTATGTAGTAAAAAAAAGTGGATGTATACTCCCGAGAAATTAGGAAATACTTACCGGATACTTCGTATATTAATTGGTAAAAAGGTAGTACAAACAGGGTGAGCTAAATGAGAAATAAATTGTAGTCACAAGTACAGGGTGAGTCAACGATTGGATGAAGTAAGTTTGTGCCTTTTCGGTGAAATTTACAAAGAAACTATATTTATTGTTTGATACAGTTTATTTTTACGCAGATTTTAAAAATATTTAGGACTCTACAGGGTGAGCCAAAAAACTAGGACAGCATAAAGTTGTATTTTTTTAAATAGAACACCCTATATACGAATCGTATTTTCGATTTAGCTTATAATTTTAAATCTTTTTTATTGAGGGTTTACTATAACAAAACTTTATAGTTTCTGAGATAATTAAGTTTAAAGAAAAAAAGTCACATTTTCAAGCATCAATTCAATCCTAAATAACGTTTTCAATTTTGTGGCAAATATATTCAAATTTGGAATTTAGCAAGGCCAAGGACAAGTTAACATAATTTTTACCTAATATTTGCAATAAAAGCTACAGGGTGTTGAACACATCGGCTCAAATTTGAACAAGTTTAAATGAATAAATATCTTTTTTTTAAATGGTACACCCTGTATATTTTCATGTTATTTAATAGAGTAAGAAAAACCCTAAAAGTTTTTTTCAATATATCCTATACCTATTTATAATAGTTTTTGAGATATTTCACTTTTTCTTATTTTCCATACTTTTTTACAGAAATAGTCTTCATTATCATAGTAGCCATGTAAAATAATAAAAAGAAACTACAGAAACAAACAGAATGTGGTTAAATATGATGAAATACATTATTCGTTATATTACAACGGCAATAGTTTAATTAAACATAATTTGAAAAAATTAACACAACAATAACGACAAGGCAAATACATATTTACTTTTATACTAAATTGAAACAAAAAAATTACCTATTAAATATTGAGATTAATTATTTCTTTTTAATAAGTGTTCGAATAAACGACCCTCATGTGCAATGCACAAATTTAGTCTTTTTTGCAAATTTTCTCGGACCCTGGACAAAATTAGTGGCGTTATTGTTCTACAGGTATCCCTAATCCTGTTTCGCATATCTTCCACTGTTATTGGTGGATTAACATACACCTTATTTTTAATATAACCCCATAGGAAGAAATCTAATGGGGTGATGTCGCAAGACCTTGGTGGCCACTCAATGAAACCCCCACGTCCGATCCATTTTTGCGGATATCGTTGGTCCAAAAACGCACGAACTTCACGATGGTAATGCGGAGGCGCACCATCGTGCTGGAACCACATACTGTCGAGCTCATCCCTATCGAGATCTTGAAGCAGTTGGGGTAGTTCTTCTTGTAGAAAGTTCAGGTAACTATGGCCATTTAGTGGTTCATTAAAAAAGTAGGGTCCAATAATTCGATTATGATGAATACCACACCAAACATTTAATGACCAGTGGTTTTGATGTTGCACCTCTTTAATCCAAAATGGGTTTTCTGTGGCATAATAATGCATGTTGCGTCTATTTACGGCACCGTTACTTCTAAAAGTAGCTTCATCACTAAACATTACCTTGTATAATAAATTTGGATTTAATTGAATCTCCGCATTTATGGTATGACAAAAGTTTACACGACTTTCAAAATCCTGTCCATGCAATTCTTGGTGTAATTCCATGTGATATGGATGATACCTATATTTCTTGGTAGTACGATTAGCGGTGGATTGTGACGTTTCACATAATGCTGCTAACTGACGGCTACCAATATAAGGATTTTCCTGAACATTTAACAATACTTGTAGTTCTTTTTCTTCATTAGTTACTGGTTTGTTGACCACTTTACGTTTTGGATAATCAACAGTACCAGAAGAATCAAATCTTTGCATTAAGTTTTGAAAAGTATGGGTATTAGGCTGGCGTCGATCAGGATACTTCATTTTGTAAATTCTTTGAGCAAGAAGGCAATTTTTTTGAGCCTCTCCTATTGTATAAATCATATCTATTAACTCATTCTTTGGAAAATTCATTTTACAATATAAGATGAATGCAAAAAAACCAAACTTCACTACATAAAAACCAAAAGAAGCGATTGCGGTTATAAATTTGACACACAGAAAAATGTTCTTTTACATTGTTTTTGCCATGGCTACTATGATAATGAAGACTATTTCTGTAAAAAAGTATGGAAAATAAGAAAAACTGAAATATCTCAAAAACTATTATTAATAGGTATAGGATATATTGAACAAAACTTTTGGGGTTTTTATTACTCTATTAAATAACATGAAAATATACAGGGTGTACCATTTAAAAAAAAAAGATATTTATTCATTTAAACTTGTTCAAATTTGAGCCGATGTGTTCAACACCCTGTAGCTTTTATTGCAAATATTAGGTAAAAATTATGTTAACTTGTCCTTGGCCTTGCTAAATTCCAAATTTGAATATATTTGTCACAAAATTGAAAACGTTATTTAGGATTGAATTGATGCTTGAAAATGTGACTTTTTTTCTTTAAACTTAATTATCTCAGGAACTATAAAGTTTTGTTATAGTAAACCCTTAATAAAAAAGATTTAAAATTATAAGCTAAATCGAAAATACGATTCGTATATAGGGTGTTCTATTTAAAAAAATACAACTTTATGCTGTCCTAGTTTTTTGGCTCACCCTGTAGAGTCCTAAATATTTTTAAAATATGCGTAAAAATAAACCCTATCAAACAATAAATATAGTTTCTTTGTTAATTTCACCGAAAAGGCACAAACCTACTTCATCCAATCGTTGACTCACCCTGTATATGCTTCCAGGGAACTCAAAAACAACTTGAACAGGCTTCCATCCATTTTAGTTCCATACATCCTCAATCCAATTTACTCTAGATATACAAAAAATTATTGAATAAACTTCTTAAATTTTAAAATATTGAAAAAAAATATATACGAATAATCTTCTTCCAGCGCTCATGATTCCTTACACTCTAAAACCCCTAAAATGGCAGCATACACAGTATTCAAATTCTGACGCACTTGACCAAGTTTCTTTTAAATAATTTATTAAAAAATAATTACCATGGTCTTATTTTTATCGAACAAATAATGGAGGCCATTAAGTAACGACAGTCCGCATCATCATTTATTGATAAAACTTATCCGACAGATTTACTAAATTGAAATTTTATTACCGTATGCGGGTAGGTTTTCTTCCAGCCAATTAAATTGAGAATTGCTGTCTATGGATCCCTGAAATATTGGTTTTTATTTGTTTCCATTGACGTCAATGAGAATATAAATGACAGAGAGACAATGAACGACGAAAATATTCCTGAAGGACACATGGAAAATATTATTTTCAGTAATGTTCGTTCATTAATAGCAGTAGTTGTTACGTAGCAGCAGTTGTTTTCTCCTTTTTTGTCCTTGTGTTAATTGAAACCATATGTTGATAAGATTTCTTTGGAAAAGAGGCAAAAATTACGAACTTCTAAGGTTACGACGTATGGAAAATTAAAAAAAATATATATATTGGCTTTACAAAGTAAAATTTATTAATGAGAAAATCAGGTCAGCGACCGGCGCGGTGCCAGTTTTTTCATTTATTATTATTTTGACGTGTATTCTCCTTATTTAGCTCCAACAACATCTGTGGCAGTGTTGTCGGAATACTTTTAAATAAAAATTATGCGGTTTTCACCAAATGCGCACTATTATACCATACATTGTTTTCGCATATATAGCTGTACATTTCAAAAACACTGATCAAACCGATTACGACGTATACAGGGTGCTCAAAATATTCAAAAATTTAGAATTAATTTCAAGTAAAACACTGGTATTTGTATTTTTTTGCAAATTTCATTTAACTAAGTTGCTTCGAGATAGAAACGTAGTTTATTCAAAAAATAGAAAAATTGATATTATCTTTGATTCATTTTTTAAACAATGTTGTGACACCTTAACAACCCAAATAGCACACTTCAGTCCACTGGATATCCATCGTTTATCCAACGCTGGACATACTGGGTATCCATGGGATGTCCAGAATTTGTTCACCAACATCCTATGGATATCCACTGGACTATACGATTGTCCCACTCATGGATGTCTTTTTGGGTTACATATATTGTCCAAGTATGGATCATTTTTGGATATTAACTGGACTAATTTTGGATGTCCATATATTGTATATTCTTGACCCGATTGTGGACATATTATCCGATGGTATTGTGCTTTTTGGATAAATAGGTCATAATCTATTGTTCCCTCTTCTTGACGTTCCGCTAATGTGAATGGTAGATATTTTCCGAATTTGCTTAAGGTCCGAGAGCTTACAGTACCTAACTAATCTGCACTTCTGAAGATACAGACCACTCATGTCATCAAAACGTCGATAACAAGTAACCATAGATGGCCCTATTAGTCCCAAAAATTAAAAAGATATAAATTACATTAGCGAACCAGGTAACAGGAACTGGATCCACATATTACACTTATTGATTACAATTGTCAAGTTTTTAATACAATACTATATAAGAATATAAAATTTTATAATTAGTCGAATTGCAAGTGCTACAAAATATAGCTTCAATTGATTTAAATTGTTCAAGCTGTAGAAGGATCGCTATGAATAAGTTATCTGGTTCCATAGTAATAGGTACAATTTCAATTGGGTAATAGAAAATATACCAATTATTTAAATAAAGACTTTTTATTGTTACAATGATTATTTTTTTCTAGATTTATTTCTGTCGTTTATTCTCTTCAGCCATTGTCTAATCTCGTCTTTGGCTGTTTTTTATCGGCCCCCCATTCTTCTACCGCAGCTGAAAATTAATAAGGTTTAACGTTAAATGATGCAGTATTTTATGGTTTTGTAGGAATTTAAATCTCTCTCTCTCTCTCTCTCTCTCTCTCTCTCTATATATATATATATATATATATATATATATATATATATATATATATATATATATATAACAAAATGCATCGTTATTGCTTAGAGTGCTTAAACCAACAGACCAGAAAAAAAATTTTAACACACTTTTTGTCTGGGTATTATCAGAACAAGAGGATCTAGAGTTCAACGTGTGAAATCTGACACCCAATTTGTTCTTATTATTTACGAGTATGACAAATAAAACAGATTTTTTTCATCAAATTTTTATATTTAAGTGATAACTTACCTACAAATAGTGAACATAAGTTCTTTAAAGGGCACTTTACTGTTCCATCATATGCATAATTTTTTGAAAGGCTATCTGTCATTGTTACAATAAAATATCTTTTAACAAGTTAATAGGTATAATTTCCTCCAATTTTCGCTAATTGTAAAACCTAAAATTATATTACATTATTGAGATAATTAAACGTTAATTCCACATATGCTAAGCTAAGAATATTTTTGACTTTAAGAATCAAAGTAAAAAAATATAGATAGACTCATACACATAAAGAAGCATTACTCGAATAAGTTTCAGCTCTTATTTCAGGAGAAATGTAATAAACTTACTGCATCTTTAAAGTTTAAATTGTCCTGAAGAGCTTATGTGACTTGAGGCAGCTGATTATTTTCTTAAGTAAAAGGATAGTTGAACTCCTGCAGAAAATTCTTTGTAGATACTTGTTGTTTTTTCCCTATTTAAGATTACCTGAATATCCTCTCTAATTTGGTACAAATTGGCTTTCACATAGGAATTTTATTTGGACCAATCTGTGGAAAATTCATCTAAAAAATAATTAAAATAAATTAAATTATAAGTCTAAACCTAGAGTCGAACTGTCAAAACTTTATTATATATTTTTTAACAATTATACTGCACAAAAATACACATCAATGTAAACTTTTACTAGCGTTTAATCCAAAATTGTCATAAAAAAATTAATATAATTATTCAAATTTGCTATAGCTTTTATTCCATTATAAATTTTGATAACATTTATTAATGCCAGCAATCTTATGAGACTGATTACTCAATAATGACTTTGTCAGAGAGAATTTTCTCTAAAATTTACAATTTTATTATTACACAAATTTACAACTCTATCTGTTGCTCCATTTTAACCAACAAGATACAAAATTCATTGGCCTATCAAAATATTTGCACTTATTTGTAGTAATTTCCATTTAAATAAGTAATTGTATGAAAAAGTATAGCTACAAAAGCTATATTTTAACATACGTGTTTTGATACTGAATATCTTGTTCACTTTCAAATTTGTGCGAGTTTGATACTAAATTATCAGCTTTTCGTCGGGCATGTCTGTAGTTTCGTTCGGTAATTTTTGGTATAATTAAAAAAGTTAAATTAAAAATAACTATACTTACCTTTAACGGTGGCATCTTCTTCAAATAAAAAGCACACTTGATTTTAGCTCAACTAAAACTCCAAAGGTCTTTTTTAGCTCGACGTCAACACAATAATGGGCACAAAATATCTGAAGGGATATTTTGTGATCATGGCGGGCCGGCGGGTTAAGAAATGACAATTCTACAGGCCGATATTACAGTATCCGATTTTACCGACAACCCGAAATTTAATTAATGGACGTCTGATGGACTTACACTGGACATCCAGATATGGACGTCCATATAGATTACAGATTATCACATCTAATGGACATCCATAAACGGTCCATGGACATACAGGACATTATATGTACCTATTCTGGATATCCAATGGAAATCTTGTGCTATCTGGGAATACGTTTGATATTAAAAAAATTCGACCACTTTCTAAAACATATTTTTCTAAATTCTTTGTATATATAAGGGAATATATATATATATATATATATATATATATATATATATATATATATATATATATATATATATATATTCCCTTATATTTTTCTTGGATTTTCCTATTTGTGTATATTATCAAGTTGTGGTTTTCTTGGGGATAAAATCCATTTTATTAATCAAAACTGCATATGTTTTAGTTATTATGCATATTTATTGACGTTTCGGTCACACTGGACCTCCCTCAGAATGATTTTTTTTTTAAGTGTAACAGGCAATTTTTTTTTGCTATATTATGACATAAAATTAATAAGTTAATTTTAAAACATACCTTATATATTTAAAATTGTCATAAGGAACAACATACCAATACCACAGTACAAATACAATTACCAATATGTAGTTATATTGTTCCTTATAAAAAGGATATATATATATATATATATATATATATATATATATATATATATATATATATATATATATATATAAGTGTTTATTATAATAATGATATTTTTTTGACATTCTTCCATGCCCTTATGTTTTTTTTTGTAAGTGATGCATATTGAAATAAATAAAGACTTATTTATTTAACTTTATGTCAAATTTTCACAAACAAGTAACAGAATGGCAACGTTGGAAGTAAACACACGCAAATATATTTTATGTAAAGTATTTTTCATACACACCTAATTATTAGGTATCGCCGTCATAGATCTTCTCTGTAAACTTTCTATTTGGAATTATTAACAGTGCTGCCAAATCTATTCAGTGTGTATTAATTGAGAAGAATTATGTAAAGATACGTTATTAAATCCCTCCTAAAATATCAGGCTTAAGAATGGCATGAAAAACGTTTTTTTGTCACCATGTTGGTAAAAGTGTAAGAATGTGATTCCTCATTCGTGGCTAGATCAAGACTTGGCTGCTGCGCGATACTCTCTTCAGTTCTTAATATTTATAACATTTAATAACTTTTTCACTAAGTTTCACTTATATTTAGAAAATATAGTTATTCTTTTGCATATGTTATAAGTTTCAAGTGTTAATTAAGGGTGTTTTTTATAGAGGTATAGAACTTTAAATTGGCAACACTTTTTTAACTGGCGGCCATTTTGTCAGCTGTCAAGTGATTTATGTTTAGTTTGGTTTGGCATTTCAACATGAATAGACTGACGCCTGAACAACGCTTCCAAATTGTGCAAATTTATTTTGAAAATCATGGTTCTGTTCGAAATACGTATCGCGCACTACGTCCATTTTACGGTCAACATAATCGTCCATCAGAGCAATTTATTCGATTAACTGTGGAACGTTTTCGCACCACGTTTACTCTAAATGATAATACGCATCCACAGAGACGTCGTACAGTACGGACAGAAGAAGTCATTGCTGTTGTAGAGCGTAGCGTAGAGGAAGACCCGAATCAGTCTATCCGCCATCGTACACAGGAATTGGATATGTGTACATTCACTTTATGGAAGATTTTGCGGAAAGATCTTGGTTTGCGTGCTTACAAAATCCAACTCGTGCAAGAATTGAAGCCACACGATCACCTAGCAAGGCGCAGATTCGGTGAATGGGCCCAAAACAAGATTGTCGTTGATCCCGATTTTCATAAGCGAATTTTGTTTAGGGATGAAGCTCATTTTTGTTTGAATGGATACGTCAATAAACAAAACTGCCGTATTTGGAGTGATGATAATCCTCAAGTGTATGTTGAGACACCGTTACATCCAGAAAAACTGACTGTTTGGTGTGCTTTAGGGGCTGGTGGAATCAATGGTCCGTACTTCTTTAAAAACGATGCTGGTCAGAACGTTACAGTCAATGGTGACCGCTATAGAGCCATGATTACTGACTTTTTCGTTCATCAATTGAACAACCATGATGTGTAGGAGCTGTGGTTTCAACAAGACGGCGCAACATGTCACACAGCTCGTGCCACAATTGATTTATTGAAGGAAACGTTTGGTAACCGCATAGTTTCACGTTTCGGACCCGTGAATTGGCCTCCAAGATCGTGCGACTTAACGCCGCTAGACTATTTTCTGTGGGGATATGTGAAGTCGCTAGTCTACGCCGATAAGCCCGAAACGATTGATCACTTGGAGGATGACATTCGCCGCGTTATTGTCGATATACGGCCACAAATGTTAGAAAAAGTCATCGAAAATTGGACCTCCAGATTAGACTACGTCCGAGCCAGCCGTGGCAGTCATATGCCCGAAGTCATACTTAAATTATAATGCCAGAAGGTTATCTTTCGAATAAAGTAAATTTCATGTCAATTTAAAAAATTCATCTTTGTTTTATTCCATTTATAAGTTCTATACCTCTATAAAAAAATACCCTTTATAAATAAATAGAGGAGCAGCAATTTTTTATTGATCCAGGAGAAACAAGTACCTATACGTTTTGGCTCATATATATATATATATATATATATATATATATATATATATATATATATATATATATATATATATATATAAATATGCCCCCTCTACATTCTAAGCCATTCTAATTTCTGTGAAAATTTATTTCAAGTTTTAAATCGGACAATTAGGCAACTTTAAACATCGAATTTATAAACTTTGTTTTAAATGAACATTCTGTAAGGAAGATTTTTAATGCATCATGGCAACATTGCAATTCTACCAATTTTAAGCCACCTCTCATTCTGAAGCTTTAATAGGCTGCGTCTCTCTTCGACTTCCTTGTAGGCACAAAGTGAATAAAAAAATCATACGAATGCGTACATACGGTGGGCGAGAAAGAAGCTTTAGATGGTTCAGTTTGATAGTTCTAATTAAAATAATTAACTTTAACTCGTTTTAATGAGGCACGGTTTATATTAATCAAGGAAATTGTCTCAATTTTTTTTAATTTAAGGAAGTATATTAACGATGTAACAGCTGGCGAGGATAAAAATTCAAGTAAAATGTGGTAATTTGTAAAAAAGTCTTGTGATTGTATGTCATAAGAATTAGTGGGGTATCATGTGCAATCATAATTTTTATTAAATATGACAATTCTGTTTAAAAATCTTTGCAAATTTCAGTATCTTGAATTTTCCTGTTTGATTTAACTTGCACCAGCACGATTATAATCAGAAATTGCTGCTAGCAATTAAAAAAAAATTGAGAATCTGCTTGCATCAATTTTTTATGGTCATATTTCGCACTCATAGATAGATAGATAAGTATTTATTTATTCCAATAAGTATCACTTACAAAAAACCCACAAGGGCTTGGAACAATGTCAAAAAAAATATATCATTATTGTAATAAACATCATAATAAAAATTATAATTCATTCTCACCTATAAATGAAAAAAGAAAAAATAAATAAAAGGAAAAAACCTCAACAATTATTATACAGTTTTAAATACCTTTCTTGAATAATGCTATCAAATTAGTGTAGTAAAAACTATACAGTTAAAACTTAAGATAAAGGGCAATACTATAAATGAAAAAAAAAATTAAATAATAAGGAAATTTACACACATTTAAAATTTAATAATACGACCAACAACAAAAATTTTACTTCGAGACAATGCTGTCTTTATCACACTCATAAAACTCTTCCAATGTATAGAAGGCTTTTTTACACAAAAAGATTTTTTAGGACACACTTTAATCTATTTCTCGGTAGTAAATGTACATTTTCAGGTAAAGGATTAAAAACTTTTATTATAGAAAACTCGAAATTTTTCTGCAAATAACTAAAGTTATATTTATCAGAAAGCAGATTTGTTTTATTTCTAGTTATGTAGTTATGTTTAATAGATGCACCCTCAAAAAGATCCCTGTTATCAATAATAAATATCACCGAATCCAAAATGTACATACTTATAACTGTCAAAATATTTTTACCAATAAAGTTATTGCTACAACTGTCTTGTTGTTTCATTGCAAAAATAACCTCTTTTTTGCATAATCAAAATTCTATTTATATCGCAGGAATTACCCCAAAATATCAAACCATATCTGAGTCTGGACGGTACAAATGCATGGTAAGCTGCATCGATTCCAACTCTCTCCGAAATAATTCTTAATGCAAAACAATACTGAAATATTTAGTAGCAATTCTCTCGATGTGCGCCCCCCAGTCCAACCTTCTATCGATGTTTAGTCCCAAAACAACTGCGCTCTCAACTGATGCACTGTATCTTGAAAATTTTGAACGACAGGCTGTTGGACCGAAAGTACCCATCGAGAATGCCAATCACAAATTGAACCTTCATCGATAGCAAGTCCGCATTGATTTCACTGAATATAAGCGATGTATCATCAGCATAGAGTACAGTTTGCTCTCTAGAGATTTCGAGTAAATCATTTGTATAAAGAATATACAAAAGAGGTCGAAGTATTGAACCCTGAAGGACGCCTCTCTTCATTTTAACCCTCTGAGATCAGACTCCACCACACACTGAGTTCTGTCCGTCAAATATGATCTTATTAATTCCAGAGCATTACCCCTTATACCATACATTTCAAGTTTTAACAATAATGTTTCCTGATCCACAGTGTCAAAGGCTTTAGACAGATCCAGGCAAATGGCCAATGTTTGCTTTTTTTATTTAGTGATTCTGGAATTTGTGTGTTTGATACAAAGCTTTTACTGTGGATTTCCCTTTTCTAAAGCCATTTTGTTTATCTGATACTACAGAAAACGTATCCAAAAATGTTACAATTCTCTGGTATAAAACTTTTTCACAAACCTTGCTTATATTAGGCAATAGCGAGATTGGTTTATAATTCTTTTTTTCAGATTTCTCCCCTTTCTTATAAATTGCTCTAATACGGGCATTTTTAGCTTACTTGTTGTAAAACACAAATTGACAACAAAAGATAAAGGTTCAGAAATAAAGTCACCTACATCTTTTAAAATACAAATATTATATCTGATCATCTCTAACCGACTTCTTGTTTTTTAAACCCTTTACAACCTATAATATCTCCTCAGAATTAGCAGGAAACAAATAAATGGAATTTGTTACTCTCCCTTCAATTTGTGAACTATGACATCGAGAGTCAACGGTAGGGAATGAATTTATAAAATAATTATTTAAACTATTGACTATCTTAAAAGGATCATTAAATTTGGAAGAAAAATGTTCAATAACTACTGGTTTTGTCGTTTCGATCAGTAATTTGTTTAACAACTTACCAGATAGCCCTACCTTTTTTTTCTGAGGAATTAATGTGGTTTCTATTACTTAACTGTTTAGCTTTTACAATAAGTATTAAAATATTTAGCTGTAATTTGTCCTCTTATTTTTTTAAAGTATAAAACACATTTGTGTCTCCAGGACACTCTAATGCTTGCAGTAATCCAAGAAACCGATCCCGAGGGAGAGTTATACTTCTTAGTGACAAAAATCGTATCTAAAAGAACTGAGAAAATACCCAAAAAATTATCATATGCCACATTTGCTGAATTTGAACTGGTGACCAATCAACATTGTCAAACTCCTCTCTAAAATGTTGCACCTTGTTCTTCGTAAAAATTCTTTTAAATACATTGTTACTGTGTCTTATGATTTAAAAGTGCAGCATTAATCACCTAGCTTTGAAAACCCCTATCTGAATTATAGAAAATATTGTCAATAAGTGTTGAAGCATCATCGGTTGTGCGATATACCAAGCAACTAGGCCCAAGTAATCATGGTATTCAAATAGCCAACAACACCTTTCATGTAATCACTACATAGTATAAAACAAAGTCGCTTTCTCTGTCCCTATGTCCCTTTGTATGCTTAAATCTTTAAAACTACGCACCGGATTTTGATGCGGTTTTTTTCAATAGATAGAGTGATTCAAGAGGAAGGTTTATATGTATAATAACATCCATTAAATAGTGGAGAAATACTGTTATTTTTGAGGTTTCTAATGTGATGTCGTTAATTATCATATTTTTTTCCGCTTACATTGCAAACGCAGGCTGAACCCTACGAGATTTATCAAAATAATGTAGTAATTATTTGTACACATTGAAAAGGTCTACAGAAAACTCCGCGATGGTATATGTCTATCTCTCATGGATATCCCACAATAACATTTTTTTGTCATTTACTTTTTACGACAAATAATGGCAAATTTTGAAGCGATTTTAACCAATACAGCATTAATCCTTATCCAATTAAATAGCTTAAATACATTGTTGATTTAATATAGATCTATATGGTCCTTTACAGCACAAGATTTAAATGAATATTTTCGAAGATATTACAGATTTAAAATTGCGGGAAGTAGCGCTTGCGGCGGTACTGGCCGACCGGGGCGGCGGCAGCGTGCCTATAAATAGCGCGTCGGAGGCCGATGTAATAATTGTTGTAAAAATAAAATAAATAGTCACAGTTTTTCTGTAGTGTATTTAGTATCAGCATTGCACCCGTGCGAAGCCGGGGCGGGTCGCTAGTTAATAGTATATACATCTAATATTCTGTGGCCAGTTTTCCGAGGAAGAAAATCCGTTGTTAGCGGTAATTTAAAGCAAAACTCCAATGCCAACATGGTAATCGAAAGCACGGTTCTTAGTCTTTACAACTCCTCTCATTTAAAAACAGATACCGTAGTGCGTTAATGTAACCGAGACGCAGAACCAACCAATCGTGAAAAAATTGCTATTAAGAGGAATACTTCACTTCTTTCGTTATAAAGTTTTCTTGCCTTCGAAGAATTTGGCAGGGCTTCACCATAAATTAAATGCACATCAGCCTAAAAATATCCTTCGATTTTTTAAAATTATTTTTACTTTAACGCGGTTTTGACAAGTTTCGTCAACAGTAATTCATTATGTAGGTATTAACAATAACAACCTGATTTTTACCTGTTCGTTCTTAGCATCACTAAACTGATTTTTTGTTGGCACTGCTCTGTTAATACTTCTACTATTAAAATCTTCTATAAGAAACTTGACCAATATTTGTATTGTTTTATATTAAAATAACTTATTGTATGTGAAGATTTATGCAGCGTTTTATTTGGCAACCTAAAATATCAACTCTCCTTTCCAAAAATAGATTAACTTTTGAACTTTTAATAACTAACTACTTTAAGATTGTAACTACAATGTTATAATCAAGTTCTGTTAGTATAAAAATCTTACTGAGATTATTTTATGGGAAAAAATGTTTTCTAAAGTATGCACCGTAAAATATGATCGCCGCCATGTTTAGGAACTTTTAAATGCAAATATTATGTCCATGGTTACATAAAATTGAATAATAAATATTTCTCTTCTTCAGGTGCCATCTCCTATCGGAGGTTGAATATCATCATTGCCACTCTCACTCTATTTGCCGCTACTCGAAAAAGTTCTACTGAGCTACAATTGAACCACGCTCTCAAATTTCTCAACTATGAAATTCTTCTTCTTCCGATATTTCTTCTTCCTTCTAGTTTACCCTGCATGATCAATCTAAGCAACTCGTATCGCTGGCCTCTCATTTTATGTCCAAGATATTGCAGTTTCTTTATTTTTATGTTGTTAATTATTTCATAGTTTTTGTCCATCGCTAACAATACTTCTACGTTTGTTTTTCTCTCCGTCTAAGATATTCTCAACACTCTTCTATAACACCACATTTCAAACGTTTGCAGTTTATTTATGTGTTCTTGTTTTAGTGTACAGGGTGAGTCAACGATTGGATGAAGTAAGTTTGTGCCTTTTCGGTGAAATTTACAAAGAAACTATATTTATTGTTTGATACAGTTTATTTTTACGCAGATTTTAAAAATATTTAGGACTCTACAGGGTGAGCCAAAAAACTAGGACAGCATAAAGTTGTATTTTTTTAAATAGAACACCCTATATACGAATCGTATTTTCGAATTAGCTTATAATTTTAAATCTTTTTTATTAAAGGTTTACTATAACAAAACTTTATAGTTTCTGAGGTAATTAAGTTTAAAGAAAAAAAGTCACATTTTCAAGCATCAATTCAATCCTAAATAACGTTTTCAATTTTGTGACAAATATATTCAAATTTGGAATTTAGCAAGGCCAAGGACAAGTTAACATAATTTTTACCTAATATTTGCAATAAAAGCTACAGGGTGTTGAACACATCGGCTCAAATTTGAACAAGTTTAAATAAATAAATATCTTTTTTTTTAAATGGTACACCCTGTATATTTTCATGTTATTTAATAGAGTAATAAAAACCCTAAAAGTTTTGTTCAATATATCCTATACCTATTTATAATAGTTTTTGAGATATTTCAGTTTTTCTTATTTTCCATACTTTTTTACAGAAATAGTCTTCATTATCATAGTAGCCATGGCAAAAACAATGTAAAAGAACATTTTTCTGTGTGTCAAATTTATAACCACAATCGCTTCTTTTGGTTTTTATGTAGTGTAGTTTGTTTTTTTTTTTGCATTCATCTTATATTGTAAAATGAATTTTCCAAAGAATGAGTTAATAGATATGATTTATACAATAGGAGAGGCTCAAAAAAATTGCCTCCTTGCTCAAAGAATTTACAAAATTAAGTATCCTGATCGACGCCAGCCTAATACCCATACTTTCCAAAACTTAATGCAAAGATTTGATTCTTCTGGTACTGTTGATTATCCAAAACGTAAAGTGGTCAACAAACCAGTAACTAATGAAGAAAAAGAACTACAAGTATTGTTAAATGTTCAGGAAAATCCTTATATTGGTAGCCGTCAGTTAGCAGCATTATGTGAAACATCACAATCCACCGCTAATCGTACTACCAAGAAATATAGGTATCATCCATATCACATGGAATTACACCAAGAATTGCATGGACAGGATTTTGAAAGTCGTGTAAACTTTTGTCGTACAATAAATGCGGAGATTCAATTAAATCCAAATTTATTATGCAAGGTAATGTTTAGTGATGAAGCTACTTTTAGAAGTAACGATGCCGTAAATAGACGCAACATGCATTATTATGCCACAGAAAACCCATTTTGGATTAGAGAGGTGCAACATCAAAACCACTGGTCATTAAATGTTTGGTGTGGTATTCATCATAATCGAATTATTGGACCCCACTTTTTTAATGAACCACTAAATGGCCATAGTTACCTGAACTTTCTACAAGAAGAACTACCCCAACTGCTTCAAGGTCTCGATAGGGATGAGCTCGACAGTATGTGGTTCCAGTACGATGGTGCGCCTCCGCATTACGTTTTTGGATCATCGATATCCGCAAAAATGGATTGGACGTGGGGGTTTCATTGAGTGGCCACTAAGGTCTTGCGACATCACTCCATTAGATTTCTTCCTATGGGGTTATATTAAAAATAAGGTGTATGTTAATCCACCAACAACAGTGGAAGATATGCGAAACAGGATTAGGGATACCTGTAGAACAATAACGCCACTAATTTTGCCCAGGGTCCGAGAAAATTTGCAAAAAAGACTAAATTTGTGCATTGCACAAGGGGGTCGTTTATTCGAACACTTATTAAAAAGAAATAATTAATCTCAGTATTTAATAGGTAATTTTTTTGTTTCAATTTAGTATAAAAGTAAATATGTATTTGCCTTGTCGTTATTGTTGTGTTAATTTTTTCACATTATGTTTAATTAATCTATTGCCGTTGTAATATAACGAATAATGTATTTCATCATATTTAACCACATTCTGTTTGTTTCTGTAGTTTCTTTTTATTATTTTACATGGCTACTATGATAATGAAGACTATTTCTGTAAAAAAGTATGGAAAATAAGAAAAACTGAAATATCTCAAAAACTATTATAAATAGGTATAGGATATATTGAACAAAACTTTTAGGGTTTTTATTACCTTATTAAATAACATGAAAATATACAGGGTGTACCATTTAAAAAAAAGATATTTATTCATTTAAACTTGTTCAAATTTGAGCCGATGTGTTCAACACCCTGTAGCTTTTATTGCAAATATTAGGTAAAAATTATGTTAACTTGTCCTTGGCCTTGCTGAATTCCAAATTTGAATATATTTATCACAAAATTGAAAACGTTATTTAGGATTGAATTGATGCTTGAAAATGTGACTTTTTTTCTTTAAACTTAATTATCTCAGAAACTATAAAGTTTTGTTATAGTAAACCCTTAATAAAAAAGATTTAAAATTATAAGCTAAATCGAAAATACGATTCGTATATAAGGTGTTCTATTTAAAAAAAATACAACTTTATGCTGTCCTAGTTTTTTGGCTCACCCTGTAGAGTCCTAAATATTGTTAAAATCTGCGCAAAAATAAACTGTATCAAACAATAAATATAGTTTCTTTGTAAATTTCACCGAAAAGGCACAAACTTACTTCATCCAATCGTTGACTCACCCTGTCTTAAAATTCTCATTCTTAGTTCTAGAGTGATGTCTCTGCTGCACAGAATGGTTTTCAGTTTTACAAACGCACTTCTTGCCATTTCTATTCTCGTTCTTATTTTTGTTGTTTGTTCATTATTTGCTGTTACCCATGTGCCCAAGTATTTGTATTTTTGCACTTTTTCTAAATTCACACCTCGCAACTTTATGCTTGTTTGCATGTTTTGTTTTTTAGTTATTACCATATATTTAGTCTTTTTGGGGTTCATTTTTAATCCGTGTTGCTCGCCAACGTTATTTGTTTCGTTCACTAATTCTTGGAGTTCTTCAGCGTTCAAACGTAATTAAAGTACTCCTTTAGTATTTAGCTTGTTTTCACACTATATTCAATAGAAACAAGTAATTAAATTAGAAAAAAATGAATAAAATTCTCTCAAAATCAACACAATACGAGGATGATTCGATAAGTTCTCGGTCTGAAACAGAGAGGGCGTTAGTAGTACAAAGGGACTATCTTGAAAAATAAATAAAAACATTTTCAAAAATTTTTTGTTTTCTTTATCAGGCCGAGAACTTATCGAACCATCATCGTAAAATTGTTAGAGTCAGCGACATGATTCAATAAATGCAGAGAAGTTTCATAGGCTTGCAGCCCGCTATGCTATATTCCCGCTTTTATCCTCTACTAGCGACCCGCCCCGGCTTCGCACGGGTGCAATGCTGATACTAAATACACTACAGAAAAACTGTGACTATTTATTTTATTTTTACAACAATTATTACATCGGCCTCCGACGCGCTATTTATAGGCACGCTGCCGCCGCCCCGGTCGGCCAGTACCGCCGCAAGCGCTACTTCCCGCAATTTTAAATCTGTAATATCTTCGAAAATATTCATTTAAATCTTGTGCTGTAAAGGACCATATAGATCTATATTAAATCAACAATGTATTTAAGCTATTTAATTGGATAAGGATTAATGCTGTATTGGTTAAAATCGCTTCAAAATTTGCCATTATTTGTCGTAAAAAGTAAATGACAAAAAAATGTTATTGTGGGATATCCATGAGAGATAGACATATACCATCGCGGAGTTTTCTGTAGACCTTTTCAATGTGTACAAATAATTAGTACATTATTTTGATAAATCTCGTAGGGTTCAGCCTGCGTTTGCAATGTAAGCGGAAAAAAATATGATAATTAACGACATCACATTAGAAACCTCAAAAATAACAGTATTTCTCCACTATTTAATGGATGTTATTATACATATAAACCTTCCTCTTGAATCACTCTATCTATTGAAAAAAACCGCATCAAAATCCGGTGCGTAGTTTTAAAGATTTAAGCATACAAAGGGACATAGGGACAGAGAAAGCGACTTTGTTTTATACTATGTAGTGATAAAGTATTTTTTTAACTAATAAAACGCACATTTTCAAAAAAAATCTATGGTTATTACTTTTAATACTTTTGTATCTGACGTGTTTCCCTTAATAAATCTAAGCACGCGCCCATTTATTATGCCGAAAGAATCATTTTACGTAATGTACAGCGTGTTTGTTTGTTCAGCAACTTTTAATTACCATCCATAACTCTTCGTTTACACTACCACCATTGTTATGTAAGACCATTATTTACTCTAATCACGCAAGAATGGAATTAATCTAATCTTAACTTGTTTAAAATCTTCTTCTTCATAGATTTTGCTGGAATGTGTTCATTTTGGCATCCTATAAAACATATCTCGATGGTAACTCTGAAAGACCTGTGCAAAAAAAATGGCGGAGCAAAAATGGTCACGATTTTCGGTTTTTTGAGTTTATCCCAAAAAGTAAAAGTTGTATCGAAAAATGTTTCAAACAAAAGTTGTAGAGAATTAAAAAACCTATCGACTCATGTAATATAAGTTATAGGTGGCGCTACTAGTTATCGAGATATATTTTTTTTTTTTGAAAAAATTTACGGTTTTTGTTTTTTTTTTTTTAAAGGGATTTATTAACAAATTACCGATTTAAAATTTAACGTAAATATAGGTATTATCATTCTAAAAAAGTACGTCAAACCCGGAATCTGAGAGATTTTTGAATTTTCCGAGAAATTCGATGTCAAAGTTGAAAATTCAACCTCAGTTTTCCGATTTCCTAATTAAGATACAATGCTCAATTTTAATGGAAATTGTTTGTTTTTAATTTTTTATATCGATAGGTTTTTTAATTCTCTACAACTTTTGTTTGAAACATTTTTCGATACAACTTTTGCTTTTCGAAATAAACTGTGAAAAAACCGAAAATTGTGACCATTTTTGGTCCGCCATTTTTTTTGCACAGGTCTTTCAGAGTGACCATCGAGATATGTTTTATAGGATGCCGAAATGAACACATTTCAGAAAAAACCAATGTGCCATTTTTGTTAACCAAACAGCTTTTTTTTTGATATAATTTCCAAGGAGTAAGAGAAAATCTGCAAAATGAGAGTCTGTATTTCGATTTTGCTCTTGAAATTAGAAATTTCTATGGAATAGCAATCCCACTTCTTGTAAAATGGATCTCACACATTATTTTGTATTTTATGAAGTGTTTTGCAACAAAAAATGAGTTTAGTCAAATTTTTAACAAAGAAATTTATAATATTTTTTAGTCTGGTTTTTCTGTCTTGGAGAATCTGTTAAAGCAGCCTGTACTTGCCGTTGCGCATTACTTATCATCAATATGCCATCCTTCTATCTTTAACAGTGATCTCCACTTCAGGTTTTTTTCGTATTCTTTCCATTACTGTTGCATCTGTGATGTGGTACGTCCACACTTCTTTCAAGCGTTTCATGGAATTTATTTCATACTATAATGAATTATCGATATTTAATTGAAATGGATGATTCACTCCTGATTAGCCATATGCAATAACATTTTCTAATAAACTGATATACTCAATACATTATTGTTACATTTACAATGGCTTACGTCATGTTAAAAAATCAAATTAGTAGGAAATTATTAATTTCCATCTTTGTTAATATCGTCATTTTCATAATTTTAATATAACTGTAGAATAAATACTAAGAATAATCATTTTTTTTTATATTGACGTCATTCTTATTATTATTAATTGTGCATTATTAATACCGTTATAAAGTATTTATCAAAAAATTGGTCTCTCTTAAATATTTTCACGGTCTTTCTAGTTTTCTCTTTTCCCTGGATTAACAGTTTAATTCTGTGCGCTGTGCGTATACGAATCAGACCGATTGTTTGTTTTTTATGTTGTGTGTGATAGTGTGTGTGACTTCTATCATTTCTCTGATTCGCTGGTTGGTGATTACTCTTTCTCTCCGGGATTTTCTTGCTGCTTTCCTCCAAATGTCCATTTCTGTTGCTTTTAGTATGTTTTTCTGTAGATTTCCATAGAGATTAGATTTCTGATCACTAGGTAATTATGGTTTTGATTAAGGTATTGATATGGCGTTTTTATTTTCGTTTATAATGCGTGTGTCTCTGAGGATACTGTTCAGTAGTACAATAGATCTTCTTTCTAGTTCATTTACCTTCTTAATGTCTGCGTGAAGCGTTCCATCTTGTACTATTTGTATGCCCAGGTATATATCCTCGATTGTATGTTTGATAACGCCCATATCTTCTAATATAAGATCTTTGTTATGTGTTAATTTTATAAACTTTTAATGGCTCCAATAGGAGATGTTCAATATTCATATTTGTTTTTCGTCACTCTGCCAACGCATTTTTCACTGTACTAGGCCTTTTTAAGATCTAGGAATATATATTTTATATATATATATATATATATATATATATATATATATATATATATATATAGAACCAGAAAATAGAAAACGTCAAACACTATATATACTTGGGTCATGACATCAGACTAGGGAAATCAAACCAGGATGCTGAAATAAAAAGAAGAACACAGCTCACATGGGCCGCTTTCGGCAAGCTTGCATACATCTTGACAAATAATTCAGTTCTCATAAATCTAACATCTAGCAGTGGATGGACAGAGGTTGACGAAGAGAGAGAGAGAGAGAGAGAGAGAGAGAGAGAGATCAATATCATTAAGACCTAAGTGAAAAAATAAATTAATTAAGTGCCATTTATCTGGTTATATTGTCAAAATGATAGCTGAAAAGTTGTCTTTATAGGAAAAAATTGAAATAATTTTAATTTATGTCGAAAATTATCACAATTTTCGTGAGATAGCACGTATTCTACTGTATTGAGTATTGAAAATAAATTTAGAGAGAGTGGATTGGTGGAAAATAAATACAAGTTTTCCCATCAAAAATCTGTAACTACTAAAATCATTTAGATGTTATATTATCGGTAAGTGAAGTTTCTACGATGCCTTTGTCTGATGAAAGAGAAGAAGAAGTAGGTATTTCAGAGAAGTCGATTAAAAGAATTTTAAAAAAATATATACCTACCATACACGCCTAAATTTATCCATACACTTTAAGAAAAGGATTTAGATGCTTGGATTTTGCTTTTGGTTTCAAGGCAAAAAGGAGCATGATTCACATTTTGAAAATCACATAATGTTTGCGGACGAAACACCTTCATAAGCGACGGTATTTGTAATTTCCCCGAATTGCAAGTAGTGGGCTGACCAAAACCATAATTTTATAATTCATTGTAAAGATTAATATTCATTTAAAAACCAACGTTTGGTGTGGTATATTAAATATTCAAATAGTGGTGCCATATTTCTTCGGGGAAAATTTAAATGCAGCTAGATATTTAAAATTCTGATCTGCCTTTAAATTTAAGAGAAGTTCTTCATTTTCAACAAGATAGTGCTTCTCTCCATAGCATTTTACAAGTATAGAAATTGTTAAATCATCAATTCCTTAACAAATGGATCAGAAGATTATCAGAAAATCCTTGGCCTCCAAGATCACCGGCCATTTTCTGGGATTACTTAAAAAATCGAGTTTATAAATATCGATCTTTTGACTCTCCCTTGTGTACTATAAGACTTTCACAGGATTTGATGGGTCCTATTTGGATTTGGGGACATGCAAGACTTTTCAAAATAAAATCTATTAATATATATATATATATATATATATATATATATATATATATATATATATATATATATATATATATATATATATATTAGTTGAGTATTTTCTTGGGAATATGGTTCATTTTTATATTGAAACTACATATATAAAGTAGTCATACTTATTGTATATATATTTTTATTTTTCAGGACGTTTCGATTCTTTCGAATCTTTTTCAACTGAGGGTTTCGGCGCATTCTACAAAAATGTATATTTTTAATATTATTATATATGAAATAAGAGGTTAAAAACTTACCATTAAGAACAGAGATTTTTGTTTTAAATAAAAATTAAGTACATCACAAACCAATTATAATCACACACTCTCTTGTATATTAACTTTTCAAAAGTATTTTTAAAAGTCCAGCTAGAAGAATGGACACTACATTTTTAACCCTATAACTGCCTTGACTTGACTGAATGTGGAACCCAGATGGTGTATGTTTAGGTACTTTAAGTGGCGTAAAAAGTTTGGCTTTTTTAATTGAAGTGATATCTTTCTGAAAAAATATCATTGATTCAATTTAGAAGAATTGAAAGCGGAGAATTATTCTTATTTATTGTTTTATTTATTTTAGAAATTCCCTTATATTGGTTTATTTTAATATGTTGAAATAAATTTGATTTAGATTATTAATGTCTGTTTTATCGTTTACGGCATTCGGATTTTTTTTATGGCGATCATTTCGTAAAATTCTCGTTTTCCTTTGTTGATTTCAATTTTCAAAATTTTTGTATTTTCATAATCAAAAGTGTGCTTGTGTTTCATTTCGTGTTTTTTTAGGGCTGTAATATTTTTTTTTGTTATATTTATGTCCATTTAGACGATTTTGCAGATACTGACTAGTTTGGCCGATATTAACATCAAAAAAATTGTCTTAAAAAGCTTCGTTTGGTGCGGCACGTGGCTTTGGCTGCTTAAATAGCGGTATGCTTGCTTGCCAGTACCGAAAAATGCGACCCCTATCTTTTGGGCAGCGCGTTTCGTGTACTCGATTTTACATATTTCTGTTTTAATTCACCGTCGCGCCACCATATAACGGTTCTCTTACAAACTTTGTTAATCTGTATGGTTCTTGTATTATCAAGTGGACCATCGAGATGTCGCCTTTGTCGTCTTATTTGCCGTATTTTGATTATAAGTATGGCTTATACGATGCAAAAGCGAGATGATGGTTTGTACCGACTGCGGTGGCCTGACGAGTCCCATATTAGGACGAAACAGCGCTGTCGCCATCTGTCGGACCCGGAGTTATTCCATACTTTGGAGTGCTCCGCACTTTTTAATACGAGAATCATGTAGATTGACAAATTTTCACGTCCGCTTCGCCAATATTTTATTCTATTTTATTATATATATATATATATATATATATATATATATATATATATATATATATATATATATATATATACTTGGGTATTTTCTTGGGAATATGGTTAATTTTTATATTGAAACTACATATATAAAGTAGTCATACTTATTGTATATATATTTTGACTTTTCAGGACGTTTCGATTCTTTCGAGTCTTTTTCAACTGAGGGTTTCGGCGGATTCTACAAAAATGTATATTTTTAATATTATTATATATGAAATAAGAGGTTAAAAACTTACCATTAAGAACAGAGATTTTTGTTTTAAACAAAATTTAATTACATCACAATCCAATTATAATCACACACTCTTTTGTATATTAACTTTTCAAAAGTATTTTTAAAAATCCAGCTAGAAGAATGGACACTACATTTTTAACCCTATAACTGCCTTGACTTGACTGAATGTGGAACCCAGATGGTGTATGTTTTAGGTACTTTAAGTGGCGTAAAAAGTTTGGGTCTTTTAATTGAAGTGATATCTTTCTGAAAAAATATCATGATTCAATTTAGAAGAATTGAAAGCGGAGAATTATTCTTATTTATTGTTTTATTTATTTTAGAAATTCCCTTATATTGGTTTATTTTAATATGTTGAAATAAATTTGATTTAGATTATTAATGTCTGTTTTATCGTTTACGGCATTCGGATTTTTTTTTATTGCGATCATTTCGTAAAATTCTCGTTTTCCTTTGTTGATTTCAGTTTTCAAGATTTTTGTATTTTCATAATCAAAAGTGTGCTTGTGTTTCATTTCGTGTTTTTTTAGGGTTGTAATATTTTTCTTGTCATATTTATGTCCATTTAGACGATTTTGCAGATACTGACTAGTTTGGCCGATATTAACATCAAAAAAATTGTCCTAAAAAGCTTCATAGATCCGCATTCTATTTTTAAGTGAACAGACTTGAAATACTTGGATATATCCACTATAATAATTTGATAAATTTCTCAAAAATCTTACTGCAACGTCACATTCCGCTAAACCCACTCGCATATTTCCTATTTCAACACGAATTTCCTTATTTGTGTTCCACATTATTCACCACGTTATTATTATAATTAATAAATTTAATAGAAATACTTCATGTACCGCTAATTAAAAATTATTATTGTACATAGCGTAAGAGGTAATTCAACTTGATCAGCTGTCTGTTCTACATCAATTTCTATAAATAAATAAAAACGGTATTCTTGTAATTTATACTGTATTTATTACTTACTACGCCTTGCAGCATATAACAATGGTTTTTAATTAATAGATAGTTGTGTGCGTAACCATGTTAATGGTAATAATAAAAATATTTTATTAATTTACTATAATAGTAAACAAGTAGTGAATTAATTATTGTAAAATATATTTAAAAGAAATTATAGTAATCATATGTGTTGTGCGTAGAAATAGGGTCTGTATGCTGCGACCTGGTAGATCTATTGTGCCTCCTTACTGCTGCCCAGTTGTAAGACTTACCTTGTCGGCTCGAGCAAGTCCTCCAGTCCCATTTCCCTCAGGAATCTTAAGATGTTGGATGGCTTCAATTAAACGTCACCTAAGTGGAAAGGCTAATCCCCCAGAGGGCATCCTCTGGTGGTACAGAGTGCTATAGTGTTCTGTCCTAGCAACCATAACTAAATCTTCGAATATTTATAATTTCTTTTGAAAAAATAAATTTTGAGAAGTTAACTCATCTATATAGTTTATTTAATTATATGCTTTTACGAGAAGAAAATGGTGAAAAAGTATGCTAAATGTTATAAAAATTATAGGTATGTACTCAGATTCAGTAGAACGCTGTCAGCTTTAAAATAAACAAATGAATTTTGCAATTGTGCACCGCAAATTTCTTAGGTGTGAAAATCCAAACAACTTTATATTCAACACCTCTTCTTATTTCGTATTCTGTAAGAAATGAACGAACTTCACACAAAGAAATTTAAATTTTTGCCAAAAATACATGCTGAGAGTGTGCCAATGTCACTTAAAAATAAATTAAGGTATCCAAGGCGACGTTATTATTTTAAGGATGTGTAGGCATTTTCTTTGTTTCGGTGTAGTTACAAGGTTGGTAGAAATAGTAGAAAGATTTCTTGGTATTTAGACTAATTAAATAATTATGGTTCGTTGGAATTTGGTTACTGCTTCAAACTCTTCCGAAACTTAAAGGAATGTGAAGTGAAGCTCGAACTAGGTAATGTGTATTATTAAAAAAGTTAACAAACTTACAACACTACCATCAAGCAATTCAAAAATTTCACGTCATTATATGTTACTAGCTCAAACTAATTTTACAGACTTTTCGTAGCAGCAAGCCTGGTTGCCTAGTACCCAATAATGCGACCCCTATCCTTTGGGTAGCGCGTTTCGTGTACTCGATTGTACAGATTTCTGTTTTAATTCACCGTCGCGCCACCACATGGCGGTTTTTACAAGTTTTGTCAATCTGTGTGGTTCTAGTGTTATCGAGATGTCGCCTTTGTCGTCCTATTTGCTGTTTTTAATTTTAAATTCAGCTTTATAGGATGCAGAGGCGAGATGATGGTTTGTACCGACTGCGGTGGCCTGACGAGTCCTATATTAGGACGAAACAGCGCTGTCGCCATCTGTCGGACCCGGAGTCTTTCCATACTTTGGAATGCTCCGCACTTTTTAACACGAGAATAATGCAGATTGACACATTTCACGTCCGCTACGCCGAGATTTTATTTTATTTTTGTTTTATATATATATATATATATATATATATATAATATATATATATATATATATATATATATATATATATATACTATATATATATATATATACAGGGTGATTCAAAAATCGATCACGAAACTTGAGGGGGTGATTCTACTTGACAAAATAAGGGTAGAGCTTCATATAATTTTTTTTCAAAATGTCATTCGTTTTCGAGTTACAAGCCGTCCAAGTTCAAGTTTTTATTTTTTGTTTTTTGAATTACTCGCTTACAGGAAAACCGATTTGACTAATATTTGAAAGATATGCTAAGTCTTCTGCGCTTCATCATTTTAGTAACAATTCACATTGATTGTTTGCCGCTAGAGGGCACTTTACCTACATTGAAAATTGTTTTTTTGTCATAATTTTTTAGTGTTGACAGCTACAGTAGTTTTTGGCATAATTTCTGAAAGACTGATGCCAGGCCTTTAAAAAAGGTGCTCTTTATTTACATCGCTAAACCCAACGGTTTAGACGTAAATCACCCTTAAAAATTAAGTGGTAAATTTACTTTTCTCATTTCATTACCACCAGCTACCAGGTAAATAGATATCAAAGTATACTAGAGCTGTCAGTTTAACATCAAATAAATTCGCTTTTTAAACTATTAATTTATAATCTTAAAATAACTAATAATGGCTAATCAGTAAATATTCATATTATGGATTATTGCGATAATACATTTAATTGATAAAAATTTAATGAAACAGTACTAAACAAACTAAAAAAGATTCTCAAAATGTCCCCCATTTTCTTCTATACATTTCCTAACACTCTTCAAAAAATGTCGCCTAACTCGATGAAAAATTTCTGGTGTTTCTTTAATAATTTGGCACTTTTCGATTATCCTGAAGCGAAGATCCTCGACGTTGATTACTGGAATATCGTACACCAATTGTTTCAAATGACCCCAAAAGAAAAAATCCATAGGATTAAGGTCTGGTGACCTCGCTGCCCATGCCAATGGTCCACTTCGTCCTATCCATCGCTCAGGATACGTTGCATTCAAATACTGTCGGACACGTATACTAAAGTGGGGTGGAGCTCCGTCTTGGAGGATCCACATGTTGGCCCTTACTTCCAATGGCACATCTTCCAGATACAATGGGAGACGATTTTGGATAAAATCTAAGTATACGTCACCAGTTAATGGGCCATCAAAGAAATGAGGACCAATAAGGTAATCTCCTATTATCCCTGCCCACACATTTAGTGAAAATCTACGCTGATGTTTCGTTTCTACCACATTGTTTGGGTTCTCGTAAGCATATGTGTGGATGTTGTGTAGATTTGTTATGCCATCACGAGTGAAACCAGCTTCGTCAGTGAATAATATGACGCCAATTAATCGATTATCGTGTTCATACTTAGCTAGGACCTGATTGCACATTTCCAACCGTCTCGGCCGATCATCGTCATAAAGAGCCTGCCACCTTTTTTGAATGAAACGGGTAGAGTTGTTCTTCTCTTAGTATCCTCCATGAACTAGCCTGACAGAGCCGCACTTCATTCCCAATTTTTCTAGTACTAATACCTGGATTATCTTCAATAATTTCAAGCACTCTTTCTTCTTGTTGCACGTTTCTAGCAGTTCTAGTCTTCCCCTATTTCCATTATAACTTTTAAAGGAACCACATTCCGCAAGCCTCCTGTGCACACTGGAAAATGTTTGAGCATGAGGGATATTTCTTTCCGGATAACTCTCCATATAATATCTTCTTGCCAACTCTGCATTACCATTTGCTTTTCCATAACAAAAATGGATATCACAATATTCGATATTTGAATATTGGTGATTAGCCATTATTAGTTATTTTAAGATTATAAATTAAATAGTTTAAAAAGCGAATTTATTTGATGTTAAACTGATTATTTGATGTTAAACTGACAGCTCTAGTATACTTTGATAGCTATTTACCTGGTAGCTGGTGGTAATGAAATGAGAAAAGTAAATTTACCACTTAATTTTTAAGGGTGATTTACGTCTAAACCGTTGGGTTTAGCGATGTAAATAAAGAGCACCTTTTTTAAAGGCCTGGCATCAGTCTTTCAGAAATTATGCCAAAAACTACTGTAGCTGTCAACACTAAAAAATTATGACAAAAAAAACAATTTTCAATGTAGGTAAAGTGCCCTCTAGCGGCAAACAATCAATGTAAATTGTTACTAAAATGATGAAGCGCAGAAGACTTAGCCTATCTTTCAAATATTAGTCAAATCGGTTTTCCTGTAAGCGAGTAATTCAAAAAACAAAAAATAAAAACTTGAACTTGGACGGCTTGTAACTCGAAAACGAATGACATTTTGAAAAAAAATTATATGAAGCTCTACCCTTATTTTGTCAAGTAGAATCACCCCCTTAAGTTTCGTGATCGATTTTTGAATCACCCTGTATATATATATATATATATATATATATATATATATATATATATATATATATATATATATATATATTCAGATTAATACTACTATTCTATGCTTGATATTTCTCCTAAAATAACTTTTTCAAGAGTATAATCTAAAATAAAAGCAAAACACAACTACCATGTTTACATGACTTAAATTAACACTTAAACGATGAAAAATAAAAATTATTCCCAATACGCACCTGAATTTACTTTTATCATGTTTTTTAATGAAATATTTCAAGATTCCTTCGGTTACTATCAATTTGTTATTTTTTTTTATTTGGATACCTTTTTATTTAGTTTTTTCTGATTTGTAAATAAATTTTATCAATATTAACTATATAGTGTGTTGCAAACAATAAGGGCTACAAAAGGTGGTTTAGTTTATTAGGTTATAATATATTTGGCTCAGCTTTTTGATATCTTGTTTGTCATTGATTGCTTGTTTTTCTTTTTTTATATGTAGCATTTCCTTTATTTGAAGTTTATGGTAGTTTCCTTCCTGGGTTAGAATCTTTGTGTTTGGAAAATGAAATTCATGTTTAAAATTTGTCTCATGTTTGTGTAATGCTGTCCTTGCATTTTCTGTGTATTTGTGTCCGTTCAATCTGCTGTCTAGATATTGTGTTGTCATTCCACATATTTCTGTGGACAATTTAAACATGGTATGGAATAGATAACGTTACATTTCTTTTTATGGGTCACCTTACCTTTTAACTTTGTAAACAGTGGTGACAAGTGATTGTGTGTTTTGTTGCAAACTATAATATTGAATGTTTGAGGATGTGTGTAATTTTTTCTTGACAATGAATTAATGTATGGTATTGCAACATATGTTCTTGAGTTGTTATTATTATTATTTGTGCAAGGACGTTCTTATCATACCGTTTGTAAATTCGTTGTTTTATTATTGTGTTTGTGAGGTTTTCGGGGAAATTATTCTCCCTTAGATTTTGTCTGACTTTGTTTAAAGTTTCTTGACGATATTTTGGAGAAGTTAGGGTTAAAGCTCTATCAGCCAAACCTATTATTACGCTGTTCTTTGGGATTTCGGATGATGTGACTGTAGTTGAGGTAACGTCCCGACCATGTATCTTTTATGTACCACATCGTCTCAATCTTTTTATTTTCATAATTTCGCACTAGTGTGAGGTCAAGGAAATTTATTTTTCCATTTTGTTCGACTTCTGATGTAAATTGCATCTTTTGGTGGAAATTGTTGAATGCAGTGTCAATTTCATTTTCGGGGACAGTGTTTTGCAGCAAACTATATAGTTGATATTGATAAAATTTATTTACAAATCAGAAAAAAACTATATAAAAAGGTTTCCAAATAAAAAAATGATAAGTTTTTAAGAAAAATTTTAGTAAATTAAATATATATATATATATATATATATATATATATATATATATATATATATATATACATATATATATATATATATATATATATATACATATATATATATATATATATATATATATATATATATATATATATATATTTATATATATAAAGGGTGTTTTTTATAGAGGTATAAAAACTTTAAGTTGGCAACACTTTTAATTGGCGGCCATTTTGTCAGCTGTCAAGTGATTTATGTTTAGTTTGGTTTAGCATTTCAATATGAATAGACTGACGCCTGAACAACGCTTCCAAATTGTGCAAATTTATTTTGAAAATCATGGTTCTGTTCGAAATACGTATCGCCCACTACGTCCATTTTACGGTCAACATAATCGTCCATCAGAGCAATTAATTCGATTAACTATGGAACGTTTTCGCATCACGTTTACTCTAAATGATAATACGCATCCACAGAGACGTCGTACAGAAGAAGTCATTGCTGCTGTAGAGCGTAGCGTAGAGGAAGACCCGAATCAGTCTATCCGCCATGGTGCACAGGAATTGGATATGTGTCCATTCACTTTATGGAAGATTTTGCGGAAAGATCTTGGTTTGCGTGCTTACAAAATCCAACTCGTGCAAGAATTGAAGCCACACGATCACCTAGCAAGGCGTAGATTCGGTGAATGGGCCCAAAACAAGATTGCCGTTGATCCCGATTTTCCTAAGCGAATTTTGTTTAGCGATGAAGCTCACTTTTGTTTGAATGGATACGTCAATAAACAAAACTGCCGTATTTGGAGTGATGATAATCCTCAAGTGTATGTTGAGACACCGTTACATCCAGAAAAACTGACTGTTTGGTATGCTTTATGGGCTGGTGGAATCATTGGTCCGTACTTCTTTAAAAACGATGCTGGTCAGAACATTACAGTCAATGGTGACCGCTATAGAGCCATGATTACTGACTTTTTCGTTCATCAATTGAACAACCATGATGTGCAGGAGCTGTGGTTTCAACAAAACGGTGCAATATGTCACACAGCTCGTGCCACAATTTATTGAAGGAAACGTTTGGTAACCGCATAGTTTCACGTTTCAGACCCGTGAATTGGCCTCCAAGATCGTGCGACTTAACGCCGCTAGACTATTTTCTGTGGGGATATGTGAAGTCGCTAGTCTACGCCGATAAGCCCGAAACGATTGATTACTTGGAGGACAACATTCGCCGCGTTATTGCCGATATACGGCCACAAATGTTGGAAAAGTCATCGAAATTGGACCTCCAGATTAGACTACGTCCGAGCCAGCCGTGGCGGTCATATGCCAGAAGTCATATTTAAATTATATTGCTAGAAGGTTATCTTTCGAATAAGTAAATTTCATGTCAATTTAAAAAATTCATCTTTGTTTTATTCCATTTAAAAGTTCTATACTTCTATAAAAAACACCCTTTATATATATATATATATATATATATATATATATATATATATATATATATTTATATCGATAAATTTCGAACACTAAAGATGTCGAAGTATGAACCTGTCGTAATCATAACCTTGAAAAATTGCATTGTTTTTAAAACTAATTGAATCGGTCTTTTTTATTCGAAATCCGCCAGACCGTAAAATAACTTTTAAATTTAGACAGATTAATAAAACGGTACTTTCAACCTTTATAACATTTCGGAATTCGTAAGATAAATTAGAAATGAAGTTGAAATATTTGTGCAATCGGAATATTTTATTTTTAGCGTTCTGAACAAAATTTCGAAAAAACGACAGACTTCTTTGGAGTCTGTCCGAGGTTTGTGTGTCTGTCTTCTTGTACAGGGTGAGTCAACGATTGGATGAAGTAAGTTTGTGCCTTTTCGGTGAAATTTACAAAGAAACTATATTTATTGTTTGATACAGTTTATTTTTACGCAGATTTTAAACATATTTAGGACTCTACAGGGTGAGCCAAAAAACTAGGACAGCATAAAGTTTTATTTTTTTAAATAGAACACCCTATATACGAATCATATTTTCGATTTAGCTTATAATTTTAAATCTTTTTTACTAAGGGTTTACTATAACAAAACTTTATAGTTTCTGAGATAATTAAGTTTAAAGAAAAAAAGTCACATTTTCAAGCATCAATTCAATCCTAAATAACGTTTTCAATTTTGTGACAAATATATTCAAATTTGGAATTTAGCAAGGCCAAGGACAAGTTAACATAATTTTTACCTAATATTTGCAATAAAAGCTACAGGGTGTTGAACACATCGGCTCAAATTTGAACAAGTTTAAATGAATAAATATCTTTTTTAAAATGGTACACCCTGTATATTTTCATGTTATTTAATAGAGTAATAAAAACCCTAAAAGTTTTGTTCAATATATCCTATACCTATTTATAATAGTTTTTGAGATATTTCAGTTTTTCTTATTTTCCATACTTTTTTACAGAAATAGTCTTCATTATCATAGAAGCCATGGCAAAAACAATGTAAAAGAACATTTTTCTGTGTGTCAAATTTATAACCGCAATCGCTTCTTTTGGTTTTTATGTAGTGTAGTTTGGTTTTTTTTGCATTCATCTTATATTGTAAAATGTATTTTCCAAAGAATGAGTTAATAGATATGATTTATACAATAGGAGAGGCTCAAAAAAATTGCCTTTTTGCTCAAATAATTTACAAAATGAAGTATCCTGATCGACGCCAGCCTAATACCCATACTTTTCAAAACTTAATGCAAAGATTTGATTCTTCTGGTACTGTTGATTATTCAAAACGTAAAGTGGTCAACAAACCAGTAACTAATGAAGAAAAAGAACTACAAGTATTGTTAAATGTTCAGGAAAATCCTTATATTGTTAGCCGTCAGTTAGCAGAATTATGTGAAACATCACAATCCACCGCAAATCGTACTACCAAGAAATATAGGTATCATCCATATCACATGGAATTACACCAAGAATTGCATGGACAGGATTTTGCAAGTCGTGTAAACTTTTGTCGTACAATAAATGCGGAGATTCAATTAAATCCAAATTTATTATGCAAGGTAATGTTTAGTGATGAAGCTACTTTTAGAAGTAACGGTGCCGTAAATAGACGCAACATGCATTATTATGCCACAGAAAACCCATTTTGGATTAGAGAGGTGCAACATCAAAACCACTGGTCATTAAATGTTTGGTGTGGTATTCATCATAATCGAATTATTGGACCCCACTTTTTTAATGTACCACTAAATGGCCATAGTTACCTGAACTTTCTACAAGAAGAACTACCCCAACTGCTTCAAGGTCTCGATAGGGATGAGCTCGACAGTATGTGGTTCCAGCACGATGGTACGCCTCCGCATTACCATCGTGAAGTTCGTGCGTTTTTGGACCAACGATATCCGCAAAAATGGATTGGACGTGGGGATTTCATTGAGTGGCCACCAAGGTCTTGCGACATCACCCCATTAGATTTCTTCCTATGGGGTTATATTAAAAATAAGGTGTATGTTAATCCACCAACAACAGTGGAAGATATGCGAAACAGGATTAGGGATACCTGTAGAACAATAACGCCACTAATTTTGTCCAGGGTCCGAGAAAATCTGCAAAAAAGACTAAATTTGTGCATTGCACAAGAGGGTCGTTTATTCGAACACTTATTAAAAAGAAATAATTAATCTCAGTATTTAATAGGTAATTTTTTTGTTTCAGTTTAGTATAAAAGTAAATATGTATTTGCCTTGTCGTTATTGTTGTGTTAATTTTTTCACATTATGTTTAATTAAACTATTGCCGTTGTAATATAACGAATAATGTATTTCATCATATTTAACCACATTCTGTTTGTTTCTGTAGTTTCTTTTTATTATTTTACATGACTACTATGATAATGAAGACTATTTCTGTAAAAAAGTATGGAAAATAAGAAAAACTGAAATATCTCAAAAACTATTATAAATAGGTATAGGATATATTGAACAAAACTTTTAGGGTTTTTATTACTCTATTAAATAACATGAAAATATACAGGGTGTACCATTTAAAAAAAAAAGATATTTTTTCATTTAAACTTGTTCAAATTTGAGCCGATGTGTTCAACACCCTGTAGCTTTTATTGCAAATATTGGGTAAAAATTATGTTAACTTGTCCTTGGCCTTGCTAAATTCCAAATTTGAATATATTTGTCACAAAATTAAAAACGTTATTTAGGATTGAATTGATGCTTGAAAATGTGACTTTTTTTCTTTAAACTTAATTATCTCAGAAACTATAAAGTTTTGTTATAGTTAACCCTTAATAAAAAAGATTTAAAATTATAAGCTAAATCGAAAATACGATTCGTATATAGGGTGTTCTATTTAAAAAAATACAACTTTATGCTGTCCTAGTTTTTTGGCTCACCCTGTAGAGTCCTAAATATTTTTAAAATCTGCGTAAAAATAAACTGTATCAAACAATAAATATAGTTTCTTTGTTAATTTCACCGAAAAGGCACAAACCTACTTCATCCAATCGTTGACTCACCCTGTACAGTTTCGATGCAAAATAAGGAAGAAAATGATATTTATGCTGTTGATTGTTGCACTTTAATAAGTTCATTGACATGTCGAGTTTAAACCCACAACATCTGGTACTGTATCGTATGTGGGAAACACGAAATACCTTAAAAGTAGACAACTCTTCATGTTTACGTAGGTTTATCCCATCAAATGCGCTTTATTTATTCTCTTAACGATATATTATTTCAAATCCGAAAATCCTACGAAACATAAAAGTTCGAGTTTTAAGTTTATAGAGCTTGTGTTAGTTCACACCTTTAGACCCACATATACACATTTTTATCTCTAATCTTTACACGAAATTTTATCTAATTTTCATGAAAATATTTACCTATTTTCACGGAGATTTCTTTCTTCAAATATTTCGAACAAATATTGACTTTGGTATTAGGATCTAACTAGGTATACACACCTAGAATTATCAGTTTTACTTTTATAAGCTCACACCTGCTTTATGTTGAAAGAAATCTATAAAAAAAATTACAGTTAGTGCAATCGGATTTGCCATATATATATATATATATATATATATATATATATATATATATATATATATATATATATATATATGGCAAATCCTAAAAGAGGTGTTTCGTCCTAGCTACCGACGGGGACTCGTCAGAGTGGGTCCGTCGGAGCTTTCTGCAGACACCTTTGGTACACTTTCTACATCTGCATATTCATATTTAAACCTTTCTGCGTCGGAACTTATAAACCAGATTCTGAGTGTGCCGCCATCTGCGACAGTTTCTACGTAGTCAGAAGTCTACTAACACTAAGTTTTTTTCCAGATGATAATTCCGTCGGCCAATTTGTCTCTTTAACACTACGAAAACTCACTGTGACGCCGTAGTATTTGCTTTTATCGTTGAAAATTACTTCTTACCAGAACGCAAAAAATTAAAGTAAAAAACTGAATATAATTCTAAAACTACTTAACATTTCTTAAGCAAACATTCAATTTTCATTTAACCATCGAAAAGAAAAAACTCACATTATAAATAAGTTAAATTACTTGACCAATTTAAATGACCCTCTTTTCATCTAGATTAATACACCATAAACTGTATGTAAACCATTTTATTACAAAACTAATAAACCGAGTTGACATCTTAAATCGAGTTCAAACTTCTGTTGTCTTGCAGAGAAAGAACCTGTTGTCTGACACAGATTCCTCGGAGAAACTTCAATCGGTTTGTATGTTATTTATAAGGAATTTTGAAATCGAGCCTGCCATAAGTATTTATCATTATATTTTAGTGGAATCGAATTTATTATTTTCTGTTATCTGTTTATATTTCTGTTAATTAGAATCGTAAAAACGAGTTTTAAGGTCAGGGCCTTGCAAATTTAACCTTTTTTATTATGTAGAAAGTAAACGGAGGACTAGATGCAGATTTAGTCAGACATTGTGATACTTTAACTGCCCCATTAATGTCGGAATTAATTTATATTTTGTGAGCTTATATTACCAAATAATAAAAAGCAAATTATCTTGAAAGAATATAAAGATATACAAAATATAAATATACCGCAAGTCACGGTTGATTTGCAGTCAATTCTCCGGATAAATATATTTGATATTAAAAATATAAACCATAAAGTAGAATTTATTAACTATAACATAGCTACCTTACTAAGTCTTCATGCTTGCATATATATATATATATATATATATATATATATATATATATATATATATATATATATATATATATATAAGTTAGAAATATTTTTAGTTTAAATTTCGCACACTTGTTGTATGCAACAAGATGCTCCTTTCGGTGCAGTATAAAGTTAATTGAATTGAAAAAACAGCCATTTTCGCACGTTTTTTTGCAATAACTAACGAACAAATTATCAGATTTAGATAGGCCTTCTTCTTCTTCTTCTTCTTCAAGTGCCTTCTCCATTGCGGAGGTTGGCAATTATAATAGCTATTTTAATTTTTGAGGCAGTTGCTCTAAATAGTTGTTTTGAACTGCATCCAAACCATTCCCTTGGGTTTTCTAGCCATGAAATTCGTCGTCGTCCTACGCCTCTTCTGTCACTTATTTTGCCCTGGATTATGAGCCGTAAGATGCTGTACTTTTCTCCCCGCATAATGTGTCCGAAATATTGCAGTTTTCTCTGTTTTACTGTTATCTCGACTTCCTTTTCTTTCCCCATTCTTCTCAACAGCTCGGCGTTCGTAACTCGATCCACCCACGAAATCCTCTGAATTCTTCTATAGGTCCACATTTCAAAAGAGTTAAGTCTTCTCATTGCCTCTCGATTCAGTGTCCATTCTTCCATTCCATAATATTGAACACTGTATACGTAACATTTAGTCAGTCGTATTTTCAGGGCTAACGTTAGATCTTTGCTGCAGATAACCTTTTTCATTCTGATAAAGTTGACACGTGCTTTCTTGATTCTGGTTTTTATTTCGACGGTATAGTCATTATTTTCTGTTATTAGGGTTCCCACGTACGTGTACTTCTTAATTCTTTCTATGTGCTGGCCTCCTACCATTAGGGTTTCATTATTATTGGTGTTGTTTTTACTAATTATCAAGAACTTGGTCTTTTTCGTGTTAAGAGAGAGTCCATATTCTCCACTAACTCTTGATAATTTATTCATTATTTTTTCTAGGTCTTTCAAACTATCAGCAATTATTATGGTCTCATCTGCATACCTAATATTGTTGATTAAAACTCCGTTTACTTTTATCCCTGCTGTTTCAGATTCAAGACTTTCCAATATGACCTCTTCAGAATAAGCGTTAAATAGTAAAGATGATAATATACACCCTTGTCTGACTCCCCTTTGTATTTTCACATCTCCGGATATTTCCTGTCCAATTTTTACTGCCGCTCGCTGATTGTAATACAGAATTGATATCAACCTTAAATCTCTTTCATCCAAGTTTTTGTTTCTGAGAATCTCTATCAGTTTGTCATGTTTGACCCTTTCGAAAGCTTTGTTGTAATCTATGAAGCAGACATAGAGGTCCTGATTGATATTTAAGCATCTTTGAGTAAGCACATTGGCTATATTCTTTTGAGTAATTATCAATTGATCAAAGTGAACAAAGTGAAACTGATAACTTCATGTTCTTTTGAATATGCATTTACTTGTTATTGGGCTGAAGTGATCATGATTACTTCAAGTGATAGAAGTGAAAGTGATAATGACTCAAAAGAATAGCTCTATTATAAGCAAATAATGCTTCTCTTGTATCCACCCCGTTCCGGAAGCCAAACTGTGTGTCATCAATATCCAATCCAATTCAAAGTATGTGACATGAGACTGATTGTTCGATAGTCACTGCATTCTTTTGAATTTGCTTTCTTTGGTAAACATATGAATGTTGATGTTAACATTTCTTGGGGGATAGTTCCTGTCGTGTAAATTGTATTAAATAATCTCACCAATAAATCCAAATTTTTGTCATTGATCAGCTTCAACAACTCACCTGGCATTTCATCTGGACCAACAGCTTTATTAGTTTTTATCGACCTTAATGCATAAATGACCTCTGCTTTAGTAATTTCAGGTCCTACGTCACCGCTCAGACTGTTTATAGAAGAATTTTCGTGTCTTTGATCTTCAAATAGTTTTTCTATGTATTCTTTCCACCTGCATAATTTTTGTTGTGTTTCCATAATAATGGGCTTTAGGTATTTTTAATGCGCACAACTTTTGTTTAAAACTTTTTTACTGAAAAGCAATAGCTTCTCCTAGAATTCGAAAAAACTGTTTTTCACATCTTAATTGTTAAATAACAAATTTTCCCCAAAAGAGAAAATAAAACATAAGATACTACATAATTACTATTATCATTCTGAAGATTTCTACGTAATCAGTAATGTTAACGATAAATTTCAAAATCACCTTAATTTTTAGGCTAACTTCGCCGGCTATGAACAAACAAATTTTTTTTGGTAAAATAAAAAATATTTCCGTGTTCCTCAGCCAGTTCTAAGCAAAAAGTGTATCTTGTAATTCTTCCGTCTGATGATAGTTTTTAAATTAAAAATCATTTCATTTGAAAATGCTGTTTAACACAGCTTAAAAAAAAATACTGTTTAGCATACACAAATTGTAATATCTGTTATCGCGCTACTTTCTAGATTGCAAAATACAAAAAATTTACAGGTGTATAAGTACCTTAACGGCGCCTTTTATTTACAATGTGATAAAAACTCAGTTTACAGTTTCATGGTTTTATGTAATTTAATCAGATTAAAAAATATATCGATGCTCAATAACAAACGTGCACCTTGTGTACTCGTTATAAACAATCAAAACCACAAAATACTGTTTATGTTGCGTGGAAATATGTTACTTTATACCACTGAATTAAGAGCGTTTATACGCAACACAAAACATCGTAGAATTATATATATATATATATATATATATATATATATATATATATATATATATATATATATATATAATGCACTTGAACTAACCTTAAATTCCACATATTTCATACACAACCGAAAATTTTATGCGCAATAGGAGCTTCCATTTCCAATGTTATAGCACATCTTTTGTTCGAAATTCTTAAAGAAACCGTAACACAAAACCTTGAGTGCTATATGCCCTTTTTCTATAGGTATGTTGACGACTGTATCACAGTAATACCCAAAAATTTATATGGCTCAGTACTAAAAAAAATTAATACCTACCATCCTAAACTACAGTTACAGAGAAACAAAATAAAATTAATTTTCTTGATCTAATCCTACACCACATTAACAACACCTTAAAAACAGAATGGTACACTAAAAAAACATGGTCCTCCAGATATTTACATTTTAAATCTCAACACTCTCTATCTCACAAGAAAACAGTTGTTTGATCCCTCGCCGACCGCAGCATTAAACTCTGATCCTGAATACCAGGCAATTCAGAAATAAAAGAAGCTTTAAAAATAAACAGCTATCCCAAAAATCTAATAAACAATGTATTTAAAAAATATTTCATAAATTTAATAACAGAAATTCAACACATACTAGTACAAAACAGAAAAACGGAAAATACATATCACCTCCATATATCCCAGCATTTTTTGAAAAATTCCAAAATGTTTTTAAGCACCATATTGCAACTGTTAACCATAAGGGTCACAATCCCCTAAAAAAATGCTATAGCAAACTAAATCTGAAATACCAAAATATAAAAAACTCATTTCGTTTACAATTTTCAACGCAAAGATTTCAATGGTGAATACATAGGACAAACAAGCCAGCACTTAGAAAACAGAATAAACTAACATAAATACGACAAAAAAATAAAACGGCATTAGCAACCTTTAGCATAGAAAACCACCATTCCTTTCATTTTGAGAGATTCAAGATTTTAAAAATTCTGGAAATAATAGCAATACAAAAAAGTAAACATGCAGATACCAAGCGACTTAGCAGAATGGATAACAATATTATAAAATTACCACTAAAACCATAATTTTAAAATCAAAAACTCATTGCACTTTCGAAATAGACCCCTTAAACCCTCAAAAGACAAAACAATCTTTATTACCTTACAAAAAAATCCCATCTGGTTCTTTCAGTACTACTCTAACTCCAAGATGACACACATGGTCATCTTTATACTGTTATTTTATGAAAACTAATTTCTCAATATTATATAATATTAAATTATTGTGTACGCGGTGTGCAGTGTTGCTCTTGAAATTTTTGTTCAAGATAAATGTATAATATGTTTTAAATAATTTAAGTTATATCAAAAAAAATTTTTATTATGTTTAACTTCACTCTGTAAATTCTGAAGAAGGTAAAATAAATTACCGAAACGTCAATCGTAATATATATATATATATATATATATATATATATATATATATATATATATATATATATATATATATATATATATATATATATATATATATATATATATATATATATTTATATATATATATATATATATATATTTGAAAAAGTTGTTTTATTCTCCTTACGACCGTTAAGAAAGGGGACAGACAGTATATTCTCTGCGAATTCCACTCTGGTTCACTCTCCATACTAGTTTCGACCACCTAATGGTCTCATCAGTGGAGCTGTAACGAACCGAGAGTAAAATGCACAGAAAACAAATGTCTACTTAAAATCCCCATATCGTAAAGTATCGGCAGGATATTACCTGCAGAACTTGATGCCGGACTGCTATCTTAAACAGTACAAACGAACATCTGAATATACCCCGGAGCGGTAGGAAATTTATTAAAAATAAACAAATTCACGGTCTATATATTTGAAAAAGTTGTTTTATTCTCCTTACGACCGTTAAGAAAGGGGACAGACAGATTAAAAATAAACAAATTCACGGTCTATATATTTGAAAAAGTTGTTTTATTCTCCTTACGACCGTTAAGAAAGGGGACAGACAGATTAAAAATAAACAAATTCACGGTCTATATATTTGAAAAAGTTGTTTTATTCTCCTTACGACCGTTAAGAAAGGGGACAGACAGATTAAAAATAAACAAATTCACGGTCTATATATTTGAAAAAGTTGTTTTATTCTCCTTACGACCGTTAAGAAAGCGGACAGACAGCAATTTGTTTATTTTTAATAAATTTCCTACCGCTCCGGGGTATATTCAGATGTTCGTTTGTACTGTTTAAGATAGCAGTCCGGCATCAAGTTCTGCAGGTAATATCCTGCCGATACTTTACGATATGGGGATTTTAAGTAGACATTTGTTTTCTGTGCATTTTACTCTCGGTTCGTTACAGCTCCACTGATGAGACCATTAGGTGGTCGAAACTAGTATGGAGAGGGAACCAGAGTGGAATTCGCAGAGAATATACTGTCTGTCCCCTTTCTTAACGGTCGTAAGGAGAATAAAACAACTTTTTCAAATATATAGACCGTGAATTTGTTTATTTTTATTATATATATATATATATATATATATATATATATATATATATATATATATATATATATATATATATGAAGTAAAATGCGAACAGTAAATGCAAACTTCGTTTTAACCATATCCTTTCCGTGTTAGAGGTTGCACAGTTTGAACAAATTGCTAAGGAACACAATTTATCCTATTCCACCACCATCGAGATGATGGCCTACCTGTACCACCATACCGAGAAGAAAGTCAAAAACTTACCCTCCTCGCCACAGTGATACGGCAGAGGTACATGTTTCGTCTCTACTAGACTCATCAGGGTACCGACATGCACCTGGCTGTGCAAAGGACAGATCGGAAGGAAGCATGCAAATACTGAACGCGGCTTCGCCGACCTCCCGCCGGATGGCGTATATATGTTTATGCGGCTTTCACGGATTCCTCCGTGTGAGATGCAATAGCAAGTGGATATATCCACAGGATATGGTTAGAACGAAGTTTGCATTTACTGTTCGCATTTTACTTCATTCCTACACGGAGCTGCATATAGTTGTACGTTTGCTGAATGTGATTTCAGCACTACAACGGCATAATGTGGATATATCCACTTGCTATTGCATCTCACACGGAGGAATCCGTGAAAGCCGCATAAACATATATATATATATATATATATATATATATATATATATATATATATATATATATATATATATATATATATATATAAAATATTTTCCAGATGTTTGAACCATAGTTTATATTATTTTCTTTTTATTTTGTCTTTTCTTAGGTCTAGGTTCTTTATATAACAAAAAATTAAAACAATTTGGCGTTTCGCTCTTTATTTAAGGCATCTTCAAAAATTTTTTGTTTTTTATTTCTTTATCTTCCTAAAAATATTTTTTATATATTTAAAAACATTTATACACAAACATATTTGCAATTAAAAAAAAACACTTTAAAAAACTATTCAAATTTCTAAAAAAGTATTTCATTTTACCAGTACATACCTTGATATTGTGTTTATTTATTAATAATGAAATGTAATTTTTCCATCGTCTATTTAGGTATTTAGTATACATGGAATGCGAGTGTGTTTTATTTTTTTTGTATTTTAACAATGAACCAAAAAACCCGAAAGAATGCTTACATTTAATTTTATGTTTAAGAGGATATTCAGTTTTTGATGTTTATTAACAGGATCCAATACTTAATATTTTTCTTTAAATTAGGCTGGTGTAAATGTGGCTCAAATTTCCTATATTCGTTCTGTCGTTAACAGTGTTTTTATCTTTTTAAATTTCTATCATTTCCTTTATCTGCAATTTTGATAATTCATATCTTTGTTTTTAATTATGGTACTGTTATAATCGACAGTATATTTTTCATCCTGTATATGTTTTTTAAACGCTGTTAAAGCGTTGTTCGTGTATTTATGGTCATTCAATCTGTTCTTTAGTAATTGGCTTGTCATGGCTATACATCTCACAAGGATGCATCCGTGAAAGCCGCATAAACATATATATATATATATATATATATATATATATATATATATATATATATATATATATATATATACAGTGCCTTCATTTCAAAACGAACCATCCTTAATAACTTTGTTAAATAGAAAAATTTTAAAAAAAGAAAAAACACGTCAATTTAGATATACAGGGGGAAGTTTAATTTTGCATTTGTTAAAAGTCTGTCAATCACCTCCTCACCTCCAGCTAACCTCACTTTGATATGTCAAATGGGAACCCCCACCTTGTGATACATCATTGTAAGCAGCATAAAATTGTCTATCCAACCGTATAAAAAAATTAAATCGGTTGACGTACAAGCGAATAGTGTGCAAAAATGTCTTGTAATAATGCATAATATATCGGCCTCGAACTTTGGTATGTCAAATGATTACCCTATAGTGTGATACATCATTTTAAAGGACGTACGATCTGCTATCCAACGATGTCAAAAAAAATTAAGTTAATAGACGTTATAGGCAATTAGGATGCAAAAATGTGTGTTAAATATAAGCAGTTTATTCAGTTTTATTCAGTTGAAGAAAATTATTTTATTAAATGTTCAAAATGTGCGCCGTTATTAGCGAGACAATAAAAAAGCCTATTTTGAAATTCCCCACGAACATTGGCAAGGGTTTCTCTGCTAATTCCTCTACATTCCCGAACAATTCGATCTTTTAAATCGTCAATATTTTCAGGTGGGGTTTTATAAACCTTGCTTTTTAAATACCCCCAAAGAAAAAAGTCTAGAGGGGTTAGGTCTGGAGACCGTGCTGGCCATTCAATTGTACCACGTCTGCCAATCCACGTCCCTGGAAAATGTTCATCAAGCCACTCTCGAATTGCCAAAGCGTAGTGCGGGGGAGCTCCATCTTGCTGGAAATGCAAATTATTTTCATTTAGTACCATAACAGCATTTTCATCCACTTGATTTTCTAAAGATTGCACAATGGCAGGGTATATTGTGTTTTCTAAAAGGTTTAAATAAATTTGCCCAGTTAAATTATCTTCTAAAAAAAATGGCCCGATGATTTCATTGCCATAAATTCCTGCCCACACGTTAATTTTTTCGGGATATCGAGTATGCCCTTCTCGGAAAAGGTGCGGATTTTCATTATCCCAGTATCTGCAGTTATGTCTGTTAACCAGTCCATTTAGAAAAAAAGTTGATTCATCACTAAAGCAGATATTCTTAGGTAAATGGGGGTCCTCGTCAATTCGTTGGCACATTAATTCGCAAAATTGAATTCTCCTATCAAAATCGTCTTCTCCGAGTTCTTGAAGAATTTGAATTTTGTAGGGAAAAAACTTATTTTGTTTTAAAATTTTATGCACAGAGCCAGCAGAAATGTTGGTTAAATCTGCGACCTTTGAGATGGATAAAGTTGGATCTATTGCAAACTGTCCTAGTACCTCGATTTGGCATGCTTCATCTACAACCCTTTTCTCAATAGATTTTTTATTACAAATGGATCCCGTTTCTTCAAACTTTCGTACCAATTCGAGTACATATTTATGGCCCACGTTTTTGTCTTGATGCCTCTCGTTAAATGCTCTGGCAGTTCTACGAGCGCACCGATCTTCAGCTCCATAGAGAAAAATTATTTCTATTCTTTCGTTTTTTTTTTTTTTTTTTTTTTTTTTTTCCTGGAGGGGAAATCTTGCATAGACACCTACACTAAGTGTGTAGGTAGTGCCGGATTCCTACCGGCTAAAACCCCCCCGGACTGAAGGTCCCCGCGTCTGTGAGTTATAGTGCGTACTATAACTCACAATGTGCGTTGCGGGTGTCCCATCGGTTTCCGGGCCGAAGCCTTATAAACCTCCGGTCATCACGCATTGGTGTTTCCGCTCCAGGTGCCTTTTGCACCTATTGCTTCGCACTGCTCTATTCTTTCGGCTAGCGTATACACCATTTATATTCACGTTTCAACTAGGCGTCACAATGACAATTTTAACAATAATAAACAACTGGTGTTTAAAGATCTTAAAAATTTTATTTATTGCAGTGATATCTTGTACCTATCAGGTACCGCAAAAAATATCATTGAAATAAATACACTAGATTGATTAGACTGCAATGAATTTTGCGATGAATTTTAAAACAGGCTTAGTTTTTTTCTCGCAAATATTTTAACTGTTTATTATTTTAAAAAAATATTTATTTTAAATTTAAAATAATATTTTACTCTATGAAGTAGCCATTTGACATAATAAAGTTTAATGTGATAAGGTGTCTATTATTACCACACATCTTTTCTTACTATTCGCTTGTACATCAACAGATTTTGTTTTTTTTTTATTGGCTAAATAGGAGATAGTATGCCCTTTAAAATGATGTATCACACTATAGGGTAATCATTTGACATACTAAAGTTCGAGGCCGATATATTATGCATTATTACAAGACATTTTTACACACTGTTCGCTTGTACGTCAACCGATTTAATTTTTTTTATACGGTTGGATAGACAATTTTATGCTGCTTACAATGATGTGTCACAAGGTGGGGGTTCCCATTTGACATATCAAAGTGAGGTTAGCTGGAGGTGAGGAGGTGATTGACAGACTTTTAACAAATGCAAAATTAAACTTCCCCCTGTATATCTAAATTGACGTGTTTTTTCTTTTTTTAAATTTTTCTATTTAACAAAGTTATTAAGGATGGTTCGTTTTGAAATGAAGGCACTGTATATATGTATATATATATATATATTATATCATCAAATCAGAGTCTTCATTTCACGGTCAACAGCAATAACTTCACTTTCAATCAGAAGTTTTCTATAAATAAAGTAAACTAGCGACTGTTGCCACTCGAACAATGGAGTAGCAGACAGATGTTGTTCAAAGTTATACGGACGAACGGAATTAGGGACTGAATGTATTCAGAATCATACAATTTGTACGTATTTTAGTGTGTGAGTTACTACAAACTAATACTTCAATATTTTGACTTATATTGAACGTCCGATGACATGGGTTTTTGAAGTCACGATATCTCAGGAATGGTAATTTGTGTGAAAAAAGTATAAGAGCAATTTCTTTAGAAAATTACAATGTCGTCAACTTTTGCCTGGCCTATTTTCACGATAGCACTTTCATTTTACGAGAAAAATACCTTTTATAACATTTTTTTAGCAAACTAAGATCTTTGCGGACTTTTACGCCTACAACTTGATACCTCGATATTTTAATACAATTCCCACTGTTACCCAGAGGAATAATCGAGAAAACTTTTCGTGTATTAACAATTAAAACTACAACAAAAGCAAAACGAGCCTTCGAGCCCGGATCAGAGAACAATTGTTAATTAAATCAGCATTTATCAATTACCCAAGCTATTAATCACGCAACGAAAAACGTTAAAATACAAATGGAAGCGCCTGTTTGGGTATTCCGACGACGAAAAATACGTTACAACGGTTAAACAACAAAACAATTGATTATTATTTAAACAATATGTCTAGGTCAACTTGACATTCATTCAACGAAATCGCCGAGTATACAATGTGTGTATTAAGTGACAAGTGTTCGTTAGAAAAACATATCGTTACTTTTTATTTAACACATTCATTATAGTTAAATATATATTTTTTTTATTTGGTGTGACATATAGATGGGTCTATTTTTAAGCTGTGTTATTGTTGTTAATAGAGTAAATAAATAAATAGCACGTCTGTGCTTTATTACATCTATAGGCAAATCAAAAGATATTTTTTCGTGACAAGCATACCTACCGTTTGTTATATATGTAATTCTCCTTTCAGACAGAGAATATGAAAAATATATGTACAAACAGTTTATTTCCTGCAAATATCGCTCTGGTCCTCTCTACATACGCGTTTCGATCACCTCATGATCTCGTCAGTGGAGCTGTATCGGACCGAGAGCAACATTAGCAGGAAATAACTGATATATGAACCATAAGTTTCAAGGTATGTCGGCAGGATATTACACCTGCTGTCTAGCAACTTCGATGTCAGACCGAAAAATATTGCCAGTCGAACGGCATACAGCAGTGAATTTATAAATGCTTATAATATTTAATATAATTAAATATAATTAGATTTATGGCAGTCTTCAGTGACCTGCGGCACTGGAGCAGGTACGTTGGAAGTTTCGGTAACAATTTTATTATTCTCTCTAGTTCTTGAATAGAGTATAGGAATGTGTATGCTTGCGATCGCTCCTCCCGTTCCCAAGAGCTTTGAGTTCAGGAAAATGGAACCGATTCTGCCTTTTATATTAGGAATGTGTATGCTGCTCGCACTCCCGGCCGTTGACAACTTGTTTTCTTGCGATAGCCCCCCCCCCTCTGAAGGAGCTTTGAGTTCAGGAAAATAGAACCGATTCTGCCTCTTATCCTAGAAATGTGTATGCTACTCGCATCCTCCCCCCCTGCCAGCAACTTATTTTTTCATGCGATCGCCCCACCTCTCCAAGAGCTTCAAATTCAGAAAGATAGATCCGACCCTGCCTTTTACACTAGAAATGGGAATGTTGCTGGTGTCTCCCCCCCCCCCCTGTCGACAACTTGCTTTCGCTTGCCATACTGTACTTTTGTGATATCACCGCCCCCCCCCCCCTTCCTCAAAGAGAGAGGCTGGATCAGGAGCGCCTACTCGCAGTGTTATCCAACGTTGCCAGATAGTCTGTAACTCGAGCATTTATTCAAATGGGCGTCATATCATTTCCCGCCAATAGTTGTTTCCTAACCTAAACTTGTTATTTTAAAGCTTCAGATTCATGAACCCTTTTTTTTCAGGCTGTTCTAATAATTTTTTCTGATTTTGTGGATATAATAGTTTATTATTGAAATAAAAAACACCATAAGAGAGTTAGAAGATTCCTTATATATTGATAAAAAAAAAAGAAGAAACAAACTGCATTACTAGAATAAACTATGTAATTTTATTGAGGGGTTTAATGCTAGTATTAATTAATCAACAGATTTTGAAAGAAGACGTGAGGTATATAAGATTTGTTTTGAATTGGGTATAGAAAAGTAGAAGTTTATTAGGAAATGTAAAATTATAGATTGCAAAAGAAGAAATTTCTATATAGCAACTGTCAAGGTTGGGATGAAAATCAGAAATTTGGGACTGAATTTACAGGATTTGAGAGAATAAATATGGTACAGAAAAGAAATGAAATAACTAGACAAAGGAGTATGGAAAAACAGTTTTTTTTTTCTAAAAAAATAAAAGGGTTTTCTTAAAACTACATAATATGACAGTTTGTTCTTTTTCAGAGTTATCTTCATCTTTCTGCTGTACGGAAAACCAAGTTTTGGGTGTATTTATTTATTTTAGTATATATGAAGATCTGTTTTTAATAGATTTGTAAATTGAGGTGTTGGTATTCATATAAATAGGTGTTTTTAATTTTTGTTTTTTAATAAATACAGACGTTATTAGAGTAACTGTAGGATTATATATTGTATTAAGTTTTGTCCAAGTACAGTTTATGTATTTGTGTTAGCAATATGAAGGTTAAGAAATGATTGATATGATATTTGTTTTTAATAGATTTAGAAATTTAGATGTTGGTATGAATATTATTAAGAGTTGTTTTTAATTTTTGTTTTTTAATTAATAAAAAGCTTATTACACTCACTGTAGATTTATCTGTTTTATTAAATTTTGTCTAAGTACACTTTATAAAGTTTGTTTCTGTGTTTACCTTTATCTAACATTAAAGTGTCTGTCTGTAATTACATATTTGCATTAAATAAAAATTTTAAAAAATAATAAGTGAGAATTTTTATTCCCTTCAATATTTTCTAAATAAAGTACTTTTTAGTCATTTTGCAATAAAATCAAGAAACAAAATTCATAGGCAAATATTCTTTATATAGCTGCGATATCAAAGAAACTTTCATTTGATTTCACATGAGGGAGTGTGGACGTTAAAATGATTTTATGGGGGTTTTGTATCAAGCTCAAATCTTCATAAAATGTTGAACCTGAACCTCCCCTATCCGTAAATCCGCCACTGAATTATGTATTCAAATTAAAAAATAAATTTCCAAATGAATAACTACAATGGAAATGAATACAAAACGTAATAAAAAAAAAACAGTTGTTGCCTTTGTGAAAATGAATGTTGCAATAAATATAATTTTTTTAATAATTTTTAGGTTTTTATTCAGATTTTAAGTAAGAAACATAAATAATAAAAACAAATAATAAGCTATAAAGAATTGATTATCGTATATATAAGCACTTTATCTGTCTCAATTATAATAATGAATAATTAATTTTATTTATTAACGTATTTATTACCACATATTGATCGATTTTTAAAGAATATCTGGCTTCTAAAATACGTGCGTAAGAGTTGAATCATTCCAACAAGCACATTTCACGATTCAAATAAGGTGCGAAGACAAGTTTGTAAGGATGCGGAAATTAATTAATGTTCCGAATACAGACTATCTGGCAACGTTGGATAACACTGCGAGTAGACGCTCCTGGCTGGATCTGCTCCTGCTGTGACATTTTGTTATGTTCTTCACTCTCGACTCTATTCATTTAATTTATTTTGGTTTTTACTTATAAAATCGAAGCCAATGAAGCAATATTGATGGTGTGAACAGACTAAGTGTAGAAACTACCCAGGAAAAACCAGAAAATTCAAGGTTTTTTCAAAAATTCATATCTTCATAATTCTTCAGAATGTAGCGCTGGTCTTTTGCAGAATAATAGAAATTTATAGGTACTTTATGACTACCAAAACCAGGTACTGTCGGTTCACTAGCTTTTGAAAAATTGCCATTTGAAATTTTTAGTGCACTTTTTTTCAGCGCTCCTAGATCCGACGAAATGGTCCGATTTTAATTCTGTATAAAGATTTTGAAAGCAAAAATATCATTCTACAAACCTATAATTTCATTTTGTATCAAAAAGTCTATGAAATACGTGAATAATGCTAGCAAACATGACTGAAAACTACCGAGCGCGTGAAACTAGTCGTATAGTGAGGGCAGCGTGGCTACCAAGGAAACAAGCGTCTAGGTTTACACCGATGAATATCGATTGCAAAAATTAGTGCTAGGGATGTGCGATATTTTTAGCAAAAGTATCGATATTTGATATTGATCCGTATCGTATGAAATGGTATCAATTGAGAAAAATATCACAAAAGGCAAAGGCGGCAAGATATAAAATAAAATGAGGAAGAATAAAAAGGCAAACTAAACATTTTTATTGGCATATATATATATATATATATATATATATATATATATATATATATATATATATATATATATATATATATATTTTTCTAATATTTTCTTGGGTATAGGTTTTTTCATTAGAGAAACAAAGGACAATAATTTTCTTTCTGACGTTTCGCTCTACATAGCGAGCTTCTTCAAAAGAGCTTGGTATATTTATTTTACATCTACAAAAATTACAGAATTTTTTATATAATAAATATATATCACAGTAATTACACTTTTATATTTTTAATTTAATTACAATTAATAAAAACAAAACAGATTTTAAAATAGTCTTAAAGTTTAAAATTTAAAACAATACAAACAGGTTAAAATAGTGAAGATTACAAAATAGTACATACCTTGAAAGTAGTTTTGTGTGTGTTTAAAAATAAATTCAATTATGATCTTTGGTATGCAATTGATATGGATAGATTTATTTTTATAAAAAGCAAAAAATAGGAAAAAAGATTATTATTTATTTTTTAATGACGTTCTTTCACCTGTATGAGTGTATATGAAATCGTTCCAAGCATCATTACATTATTTCTCATATTTATTATAGAGTCGCTTCAAGCATGTTTTATTCAAAAATCAAATTATAGTATATCTGACTTAAATTTTTGACATCGTGCTTGTCATTTACAACATTTTTATCTTTTTTTATGTGTATCATTTCTTTGATGACTAATTTATGATAATTTCTGTCAGTATCTAAAATATGGGTGTTTTTAAAATCAAATTCATGCTTAGATGTTAGTTCATGCTTATGTAAAGATGTCGATGCGTTTTTAGTATACTTGTGCCCATTCACTCTATTTTCAATATATTGTGTCGTCATGCCAATGTATTTCTTAGGACAATTTAGGCATGGAATTGCATATATTACGTTAGATCTTTTTTTGGTGGGAACATTGCTTTTTAACTTCGTATAAACTGACCCAAGTAAATTGTTCGCCTTATGGCATACTGTTATGTTATGTTTATCCAAAATATATTTTATTTTTTCAGACAGTTGGTATATATACGGTAATGCAATGAAAGTGTTTTGTGTTTTGGTATTGTTAATTTTATTATTTTTTTTTTGTTTGTGTTATAATGTCAATAGGTTCTTTGTTTAATTATTTTTTTTATAAGTAGTTTAGGAAAATGGTTCATTATTAGGGTCTCTTCCACTTTTTTTAGCACTTCTGGGCTAAATTCGGGTGAAGATAATTTTATAGCTCGATCAACTAAGCCGATTATGACACTATTTTTTTGTTTATTTGGATGTTCAGAGTTAAAATTCAAATACCGGCCCGACCAAGTATCTTTCGTGTACCATTTTGTATGAAGACTATTATCCGTCTTATTTCTGTGTATAGTTAAGTCTAAAAAGTTTATTTTTTGTTCTATTTCAATTTCAGCTGTAAATTTCAGTTTTGGGTGGAAATTATTAAAATATTGTAACAAGCTATCTATTTTGTTTTCGGGTACAGCAGCCAAACAGTCATCTACATAGCATTTAAAACGCTAAAACTGTTTGGCTGCTGTACCCGAAAACAAAATAGATAGCTTGTTACAATATTTTAATAATTTCCACCCAAAACTGAAATTTACAGCTGAAATTGAAATAGAGCAAAAAATAAACTTTTTAGACTTAACTATACACAGAAATAAGACGGATAATAGTGTTCATACAAAATGGTACACGAAAGATACTTGGTCGGGCCGGTATTTGAATTTTAACTCTGAACATCCAAATAAACAAAAAAATAGTGTCATAATCGGCTTAGTTGATCGAGCTATAAAATTATCTTCACCCGAATTTCGCCCAGAAGTGCTAAAAAAAGTGGAAGAGACCCTAATAATGAACCATTTTCCTAAACTACTCATAAAAAAAATAATTAAACAAAGAACCTATTTACATTATAACACAAACAAAAAAAATAATAAAATTAACAATACCAAAACACAAAACACTTTCATTGCATTACCGTATATATACCAACTGTCTGAAAAAATAAAATATATTTTGGATAAACATAACATAACAGTATGCCATAAGGCGAACAATTTACTTGGGTCAGTTTATACGAAGTTAAAAAGCAATGTTCCCACCAAAAAAAGATCTAACGTAATATATGCAATTCCATGCCTAAATTGTCCTAAGAAATACATTGGCATGACGACACAATATATTGAAAATAGAGTGAATGGGCACAAGTATACTAAAAACGCATCGACATCTTTACATAAGCATGAACTAACATCTAAGCATGAATTTGATTTTAAAAACACCCATATTTTAGATACTGACAGAAATTATCATAAATTAGTCATCAAAGAAATGATACACATAAAAAAAGATAAAAATGTTGTAAATGACAAGCACGATGTCAAAAATTTAAGTCAGATATACTATAATTTGATTTTTGAATAAAACATGCTTGAAGCGACTCTATAATAAATATGAGAAATAATGTAATGATGCTTGGAACGATTTCATATACACTCATACAGGTGAAAGAACGTCATTAAAAAATAAATAATAATCTTTTTTCCTATTTTTTGCTTTTTATAAAAATAAATCTATCCATATCAATTGCATACCAAAGATCATAATTGAATTTATTTTTAAACATACACACAAAACTACTTTCAAAGTATGTACTATTTTATAATCTTCACTATTTTAACCTGTTTGTATTGTTTTAAATTTTAAACTTTAAGACTATTTTAAAATCTGTTTTGTTTTTATTAATTTTAATTAAATTAAAAATATAAAAGTGTAATTATTGTGATATATGTTTATTATATAAAAAATTCTGTAATTTTTGTAGATGTAAAATAAATATACCTAGCTCTTTTGAAGAAGCTCACTATGTAGAGCGAAACGTCAGAAAGAAAATTATTGTCCTTTGTTTCTCTAATGGAAAAACCTATACCCAAGAAAATATTAGAAATATATATATATATATATATATATATATATATATATATATATATATATATATATATATATATATATATATATATATATATATATATATATATATATATATATACATTCGTTCTATAGGTTTCCTGTAGAAATTTGCAAACGTTTCGCCAAAATCTCATCTGGCATCTTGTGTGCTTGCTGGTTGTAGATCAGTTAATCTACAACCAGTAAGTACAAAAGATGTTGGATGAGGTTTTAGCGGAACGTTTTTGGTGTGATGGCGCAGTCTGTATCTTAATAGTCACCGAACCATTTATATGTTTTTCTCTACTGAATAACCCACTAGAACAGAATTTATATTATTCAGTGAATCTGGGTTTTATTATTTAACAATTCACACTTTTTACACATCGCGTATAATGTATACACACCATTAAATAATTATTTAGCAATATTTCTTTATGAACAATAAAAAAATGCTTTATTCAAAAAATGTAATTTCTTTTTTATTGCGCCGACATTAAAATGTGACCTAAAATTGATTTGGTAATTTTAACGTTGCGGCCGGGGGATTTGTAATCATTCATTTCTGTTAATATGAAGGTTATCGGGGGCAACATTTTGGAAACGAGTGAATCGATAGCGGTATTAACCATGTGTTCTAAACAGTAATAAATAACGTTTTATCGAATGATTCTCATTATTTAGAAAGATAACAATATTTTTATTCTGGTGATAAAGAATGACGTTTTGGGAAAAGCAATATCTAAAAACGATAATAATAAATAACATATTACGCCCGCGAAGCGCGGACTTTATCGCTGTCAAGTTTAGGGTCGATTCACACTATTGTATTCTTAGTTTGCGTTAAAGTGAGAAAGAGAGAGTGAAGGATATAAGGTTATTTGTGTTGCTTGTTTCCTTAAATTCAATTAGAATGCATCAAGAATATATTAAATAGCACTGGCGGTTAACTGTCGCGGCTTCGCCACCGTGGTCGTGAGGAACAGTTTTGGGAGGGTAATACATTACACTGTAATAAATTTGGTCTATTTTAATCAAATGATTTTAATTACTTTATTTTTTCAATAAATATTTTTTATAATACGTCAAACAAGTTACGAAAAAAAACGACTTAATAACACGTCTATGAACATAAAAAAAGATAAACCTCCCCTTAAACTACCTAAATGTCATAAATTTTGAAATCAAATAATTTAGTTTCTAAAATATGTAAAACTTACAGCAACTAAAAAATATAAATATCACTACATAGTATAAAACAAAGTCGCTTTCTCTGTCCCTATGTCCCTTTGTATGCTTAAATCTTTAAAACTACGCACCGGATTTTGATGCGGTTTTTTTCAATAGATAGAGTGATTCAAGAGGAAGGTTTATATGTATAATAACATCCATTAAATAGTGGAGAAATACTGTTATTTTTGAGGTTTCTAATGTGATGTCGTTAATTATCATATTTTTTTCCGCTTACATTGCAAACGCAGGCTGAACCCTACGAGATTTATCAAAATAATGTACTAATTATTTGTACACATTGAAAAGGTCTACAGAAAACTCCGCGATGGTATATGTCTATCTCTCATGGATATCCCACAATAACATTTTTTTGTCATTTACTTTTTACGACAAATAATGGCAAATTTTGAAGCGATTTTAACCAATACAGCATTAATCCTTATCCAATTAAATAGCTTAAATACATTGTTAATTTAATATAGATCTATATGGTCCTTTACAGCACAAGATTTAAATGAATATTTTCGAAGATATTACAGATTTAAAATTGCGGGAAGTAGCGCTTGCGGCGGTACTGGCCGACTGGGGCGGCGGCAGCGTGCCTATAAATAGCGCGTCGGAGGCCGATGTAATAATTGTTGTAAAAATAAAATAAATTGTCACAGTTTTTCTGTAGTGTATTTAGTATCAGCATTGCACCCGTGCGAAGCCGGGGCGGGTCGCTAGTAGAAGATAAATTGATATCATAACTTATAGTTAATCATCACTTGCATTTTCATTGTCAAATCTATATAGAAATACCAATTTTCCATCTTTTTCAATCCCCAATCTATTCTTTAAATCGAAGAACACCCTATATATAAATCCTTTATTTAGTCATAGACTAATATATAATTACACACATATCTTAACAACTAAATTCATATTTTAAAATTAAAAACAACAATTAAACATCGTCAAACTTTGCAGAACAATGACATACTAAACTAAACTGACACAAAATTAAAAAAAAAATAAAAAACAAAGAAAGTTCATGTCCCTCAAAGACAGGCCCTATTAACAAAATACTGCTTCAGACACTGCTTAAACTGATTTAGAAATTTTAAACATTTAATATTTGTGGGCAATTGATTAAAACTGTTTAAACCTTTAAAAAATACAGAGGTTTGTGTTTGTCTCTTTAATACTGGAGGAATATAAAAGTCATCCTTCGATCTAGTGTCATATGCATGTATATTTCTATTATAATTAATATGATTTTGTAAATATGTAGGAGAACTACCCGATCTGATTTTAAATATAAAGATTAATGTTTGATAGTGAAAGAAGTCCTCCACCGACAACCATTGCATTTCTCTCAACATGTAGTTAATTGATGTTCTTCTTGTACCTGAGAGCATAACTCTCATGACTCTATTTTGCAATTTTTGAAATCTTGCCTTTTCATTTTGATTAAGAAGGAACAAAATTGTGGAGCAATAAACAAAGTGCGGCAATACCAGAGTGTTTAGTCCACCTTGTCAAAAAATTAGAACATCTTTGAATATAGTTAATTTTATAAGAAATTATTTTTATTAAGTTATTCGCATGTTCTTTAAATTTAAGTTGTCTATCTATGATTACTCCTAAATATTTAAACTTTTCCACCATTTCAATTGTTTTATTGCCTACTTTAATAATAGGATCTCCACAAGAAAAAGTTCTGTAATCATTCTCATTGCAGATTATCATAAATTTGGTTTTTTCCACATTTATTTTTAATTGGTTACAAGAACACCACCAATATAAATTTTGTAATGTAGAGTTAAGTGTGTCAACCAATTGAATACCATCAGAACATGCATAATATAAAAGAACATCATCTGCAAAAAGATGTATAAAACAATCATCAGCTGTATTCACTATATCGTCAATATATATAAGAAATAATAATGGACCTAGTACACTACCCTGTGGAACACCCATGCTGCTTTCAATCTCCTGACTCCAAGTGTCACTTGAGTGACACATCTGATGGTATTAATATTTTTCGTGAATTATATAAAATTTTTATAAAAAAATTGAACCGACTTCTAAAAGTTCGCTAAAAAGTGAAAATAACTATAAATTTTTATATGAAATTGAAATTTTTTAAGTCGGCGCCAAACTAATATCAGGTAAAATGTGAACTTTCTTACCATAATTTGTATATATTAGTTTTTATTTATTTCATTTAGAAATAATTCGGCGCCGACTTTAAAAATTTTAATTTCACATAAAAATTTCTAGTTATTTTTCACTTTTTAGCGCACCACTTCTAGAAGTCGGTTCAATTTTTGTTATAAAAATTTTATTTTTCGATTTTTAGTTTTGAATTCATTACGATATCCATAAATTATTTGAACTGAGTACTAATCGAGATTAGTTTACCTCGCAATGACTCCAAGGTGGCAAAAATTTACCCATTTTATCCAAAGTTGTAAATCATCCTAAAATGAACCACTAAAAATTCTTTGATTCTTAGAGTTCTCCAAATACCAGTGAAATTGTGTCAAACAATTAGTCTGTCATAGTAAAGCCACTATCTTAAATTTCAAATTAATTTTAGATTGGTAATATAGACCGCAAAACCTTCCAATATCGATATTTAAAGTACTTAAGACGTAAATTTCTTAGCCCGGTATATTTTATATTGCATGTTGAGTTTGTACATGCCCCAAGAACCCAGCAATATCAATTTTAGACAAAATCGGAAAATGTAAAATTTTCAGTATATTGAATCGTGAAAAACTACTTTTAAATTCATAATTTACACCCTCAAGAACCCCTATATCAGTTTTGGAAAAACTCGAAAAATGTAAAATTTTCAGGACGCTATTTTGAATCCGCCAGTTTGAGTTTTTCAAAAAATATTCTAAATTCGTATTTAGCACCAACAAAAATCCCCCAATACTGATTTTAGACAAAATCGCCATATTTAATTTTTTTAAAAATAATTTCAGATTCGTAATGTGCGATCCCAAAATCCCCCATATCAATTTTGAAAAAAATCGGACAAAATTAGTTTTTTATTCGCCATATTGGATCCGTCATATTGAATTTTCTAAAAATAATTTCAGATTCGTTATGTGCGACCCCGAAAACTCCCCCGTACCCATTTTTCGTCCACCATATTGGATCCGCCATATTGAATTTGTTAAAAATAATTTTAGATTCGTCATGTGCGACCCCATATTATCAACGTCATCTTGGATATTACTGCACCAATTTTGTCCAAAAAAATATGGGACCACCGCAGCAACTTCCTGAACATAACGTAAAAAATTTCATTAAAATCGGCTCCGCCGTTCCGGAGTAATCGTTGTACATACATAAAAAAAAAACATAGATACTCGACGAATTGAGAACCTCTTGCTTTAAAAGTGGGTCAATAAAAGAATTGTAAATCTTTTCCTGCTTATTAATTTACTGCCCAAAAAGAGTACAATCAGTTTTAGAGAAGTACAGCTTCACATGCTTGACCAAATTCATTTTACCGCATCTCTCCCTCTAGTGAGCTTCTCTAACTCCCTTGAATCTCATCTATAACGGAGCATGAGCACTTCGATAGTGTGGATCGACCCTTATACGACACAATAATCAGAATCTACATATAAGTAAGCGCACAAAAATGTGTAATTTTTGTTTTGAAATAATAATGTTAAATTATAAGTTTGTTGTTATCACTTATCATGTTATTACAGACGTTTTAATGCGAAATTTCCATTTTTGTAAGATAGCATCTTTCGTAAACATCTGCGGATAAAAAACAATAATTTGTTAATATCTATAATAGTAGCATGAGATCATGTGTGTATTCAGTATTCTTACGGTTTTTAAACCCTACAGATCGTGCCGAAATTTTGGAAGTTTGTTCGTAGTAAAGTTTATCAATTAGTGCATATTTTTATTGATTGTTATTTCAAACCAAACCTTAAAATATACAGGTAAAATTTACAGTTTTTTAATATCTCCAAATTCTTAGTTATATACAGTGCATCCAGGAAAGTAAGCGTTATATTTATTAAGCGAACCAAAGAATATATATTAAAGATACTTGAGATATCGCGTTGGAGTTGCTTGCAGCAGTTTTTTTTTCACACATACACCCATAATTACAAAAAATAAAACCTCAAGGAACTTCCTCAAGCAAAGTTAACCAAAAAAACGTGAGTACGGTACCCTTGACGTACGAATCCCATTAAAATTAACTATCCTATATGTGTTATTGGGTTAATACGATTGCTACAACATCTCCAATTCTCATATTTCATTTTTTATGTGCAACATCCTTCGTAATGGTTATAAGTGTGTTTATTTAATTCTTTCTCACGTTTTGTATACTCGAGAACCTATTTATCTAATGAATCTCTTAACATGTAACCATCACAGATAGCTGAGATACAATGTGTTGTTATGTAAGTTGATATACAGATGGTAAAAGAAAAATAAATAATTAATGACAAACACGAGTAAGACATTAAAATGGACAAAAAGGTTTTTTAAGCTCCACTTTACCCTATATATATATATATATATATATATATATATATATATATATATATATATATATATATATATATATATATATAAAATAAAATAGAATAAAATATTGGCGAAGCGGACGTGAAAATTTGTCAATCTACATGATTCTCGTATTAAAAAGTACGGAGCACTCCAAAATATGGAAAAACTCCGGGTCCGACAGATGGCGACAGCGCTGTTTCGTCCTAATATGGGACTCGTCAGGCCACCGCAGTCGGTACAAACCATCATCTCGCCTTTGCATCGTATAAAGCTGAATTTATAATCAAAACACAGCAAATAGGACGACAAAGGCGACATCTCGATGGTCCACTTGATAATACAAGAACCACACAGATTAACAAAGCTTGTAAAAGAACCGTCATATGGTGGCGCGACGGTGAATTAAAACAGAAATATGTAAAATCGAGTACACGAAACGCGCTGCCCAACGGATATTACATATTTCTGTTTTAATTCACCGTCGCGCCACCATATGACGGTTCTTTTACAAGCTTTGTTAATCTGTGTGGTTCTTGTATTATCAAGTGGACCATCGAGATGTCGCCTTTGTCGTCTTATTTGCTGTGTTTTGATTATAAATTCAGCTTTATACGATGCAAAGGCGAGATGATGGTTTGTACCGACTGCGGTGGCCTGACGAGTCCCATATTAGGACGAAACAGCGCTGTCGCCATCTGTCGGACCCGGAGTTTTTCCATATTTTAAAGTGCTCCGTACTTTTTAATACGAGAATCATGTAGATTGACAAATTTTCACGTCCGCTTCGCCAATATTTTATTCTATTTTATTTTAAATTACACGGACAAAAACTTATCTACATATTTATATATATATATATATATATATATATATATATATATATATATATATATATATATATATATGTTATATCGTAGATTTTCACGGATGGTAGAATGAATAGTTTGGTTATTCCGGGTTTCAATCCGTTCGTTCAAAAAATCGTTTTCACGACGTTTCGCCAAAATCTCATTTGGCATTTTCAAGTGCGGTTCGTCTCGTTACTCGCTGAGAACAGTTCTCAGCGAGTAACGAGACGAACCGCACTTGAAAATGCCAAATGAGATTTTGGCGAAACGTCGTGAAAACGATTTTTTTGAACGACCGGATTGAAAACCGGAATAACCAAACTATTCATATATATATATATATATATATATATATATATATATATATATATATATATATAGTCGAAAATAATATATAAATACTGAAATAAACACATTCAAGCAAGAGTTTTAAACTTTTCTAAAAAAAGCCTTTTTTAAATGTTTTTTTAACCAACTTAAGTTTTTTAAACAATGAAATAAAGGTCTTTCCAAGACAAAAAACAATAGATCTTATAAGTCAAAGAAACTACAAAAAACACACTCCAAAAGAAAATAGTTTTCAGGATTCAAATTCATCCAAATGTATTGATTTGGCGGGCATTTAAAGTTGTAAAAGTCGAAACAACAAATAAAAAGAGTTTCAATTATTTTTAGCGTTTCTTATGTAGAATCTAAAATGAAAACAAAAATATACTTTTTTTCGCATTAGCCTCTTGAAAATAAGTCATTTCCCAAATTTTCAACAACAGACCTCTCATTAACAATTGATATATTCCGTTCTTATTAACCAATCTGAGCTTTTCAAAATGGAAGTCAAGGATCTTTCTGAAATGAAGAAAACAAAGTCAAAAAATAACCAAAATTTGAGTTTCTATGTGGATTTCAGCATGTTTAAAAATCAGGAAAATTAGCAAAAATGGGGTGTCAAAATAATACTGTAAAAAATTTGATTCTTATTGAAAGTACCATTTATATATAATAAATTAATTGATTGAAAAGGTCTTTTCGAGACGAAGAAATGCTTTTTTTATTTAGTATCGAGACAAAACTTGAGATTTGGCGAGCTTTTGAAAATATGCGAAAAATATGCAAAAAAGATCTCATTTTGGGATTTTATATGGGCATAAATTAGCCTTTTGCACACATCATTTTCTTTTTATTTTGTCTTTTCTTGGGTTTAGGTTCTTTATTTAACAAAAAATCAAAAACAATTTGACTTTTCGCCCTTTGTTTAAGGCATCTTCAAAAAAATTTTTTTTGCTTCTTTTTTTTAATTTATTGATCTTTCTAAAAATATTTTTTGTATAATTAAAAACATTTGTACGCAAACATATTTACAGTTTTAAAAAACAAACATAAAAAACTAGTCAAATTTCTAAAAAAGTATTTAATTTTTATATCGTGTATTTAGGTACTTTGGATACATGGAATGCGAGTGTGTTTTATTTTTTATATTTTATCAATGAACCAATGTCCATACTCGCAGAAAAATGGGAAACATACATCATTATCAAAGAACAGCTTTATGGATGCTGTTGACTTTGTCCTAAACACAAATTACTTTCAGTATGAAAACCCATTTTACAAACAACTCGATGGATGAGCTATGAGATCACCAATTTGATCCACCATTGCTCAGTTAATAATGGAATGTTTCGGGGAAAAAGTTTTAGAACAATTAAAATTTAATATAATATTTTTCAAACGGTTTGTCGATGATTGCATAACCGCCGTGCCACAGGATAAAATAAATGAAATTCTCCAAGAGTTTAACAGTTTCAACGAAAAATTACTTTTCACGTCCGAAGCAGAAAGTAATAATAAAATAAATTTTCTAGATATGACACTTATACGCAGAAAAAACAAAATTCTAACTGAATGGTATACCTAACCAACTTGGTTAGGTAGATATCTAAACTGTTTCTCAAATTACTCAAAAACCCAAAAAAATAGTGTTGTAATCGGTCTGTCTGATCGTCCCATTTCTCTAACGTCTCCAGAATTCCGACCAAGAATACTAGGAAAAGTGAAAAATACGCTAATAATTAATAATTTCAATGAAAAGACTATCACTGAAATAATTAATAAAGGAACATATAAATTTTATAATAACCTAATAACAAGAAACGTAGAACATCAACAACAAAAATATGTAGCATTATTTTACACTAGTGAACTGTCAGAAAAAACAAAACATATTTTAAAAAAGCATGAGATTATCGTATGTCACACGTCTCAGAATAAATTAAATACACTATTTATTAATTTAAAAAGTAAAACTCCTCTCATGAATAAGTCAAATGTAGTATATTCGATCCCTTGCTTAAATTGTTCCAAAAAATATTTAAGCATGACAAGCCAATTACTAAAGAACAGATTGAATGACCATAAATATACGAAAAACGTCTCAACAGCGTTAAACAAACACACACAAAATGAAAAACACACCTTCGATTATAACAGTACCATAATTAAAAACAAAGATATGAATTATCAAAAATTACAGATAAAGGAAATGATAGAAATTAAAAAAAGATAAAAACACTGATAACGAAAGAACCGATATAGGAAATTTGAGCCACATTTACACCAGCCTAATTTAAAGAAAAATATTAAGTAATCGACCCTGTTAATAAATCAAAAATTGAATATCCTCTTAAACATAAAATTAAATGTAAGATTTCTTTCTTTTTTTTTTTTTGGTCCAATGTTGAAATATAAAAAATAAAACACACTATATATATATATATATATATATATATATATATATATATATATATATATATATATATATATATATATATATATACCTTTTTTATGATGTATTTATTATAATTATTTATAAATGTTTTCACAGTAAAGTTGTTAAGTAGCATTACAATCCGTAAAAAATTACTATATAGTATTTCATTGCATAATTTTACCAAGTTTCAAGATAATCACCTTATTAACTATCCATTAGCAACACGACAATACAATTCGTCCTTACAGTTTTGTTTTGTTGAATCATAGCAAGGAAAAAGAGTATTTACTTAATAAGCAGACATGTCGAAATGTTGGTTATTACCAATAGAAAAATAATAATTTATTATTATTTATTATAAATATTACTGCATTAAATGCTTTAACATTGATCTCATCACGACAATGGATTGTTTCTCAACAAGTGTACATTTATTGTTAGCAAAAAGTAGGTTGTTTGTTGAAGAGTCTTTTATATAAAAATATTTTTACATGCGAATTTTTTTTTGTGTGTCCCAACGCGACGCTTTTAATTTCAATAATTTTTTGATATGTTGTATTCACGCACTTATAAAGTATATGTACTGATCGTCAAATAAACAGAAAATGTCCGGACCATGCTATGCGCCATTTTGGGTAAGGTGAAGTTATAATAACAGTGAATACGCTGTCGCCACTGAAAAATTATAACGACTAAACGTAATCGTTTACCTCCCACTGACAAGGTTTCAAGCAATTTGCATACCTTTCCGAAATTTCATCGACATAAGTAGTTGGACGAAACGAATGGTAGAAAGAGATAAAATGACAGTATTACGTTATAACCTTACCCAACTTATCCAATTTGTGTCAATTGATTTTATGTGTGGATGTCTGTCATACTATTGGTCGGCCGTAAAAATAAATTAAAAATTTTTATTATATTTTTGGTTGTTAAAAATAACTAGTCCTTAAAAAAAGCAATATGTTGACGAACCGTTTCTTCAAAACGATTTATTTTTTGAAAAAACAGTTGAAATGTTAATTGGGTAGTACCCCGTTATTTTCTAATTAAAATTTCCTTAGAAAGTTGAATGTTTCGCAAATTTCAAGTAAATTTGAGATTATAGACATACAAAATTATTACACTAAATTCTGTTCATATCTCAATAGTATGAGCGTGCTGTTTAAAAATTGTTTTTCTACGGCTAATTCTAATTATGGATTTAACATAAACACTTGTGTCCCTATATCCCCAAACGGTCGAGTACCTTACTTTGAAACAGTTAAGTGTAACATAATTGCTTTCATCAACACAACTTATAAAAAATTTGAGAAGTAACAATTTGTAAGATATTTAAAACTTTTATTTAAATAAGTAACATTCAATTTTATATTCAAATAATGTTAAATGCAACATTTTACTTCCTTAGACTGTGTTAAACACTATACTACACTACAACTAAAAATATTATTGATTATAATTTATTAGGACATATAAATTTGAACCCTACAAGCCAACAAACGAGGTCCTTCAGAATAAAAAGCTTATTTATAGCATGTTTGGTTTTCAAGCCCCTACAAATCTTCACAAAATAATAAAAAAAGTATATTAAAGGTGGAATAGTATCATTAATGGGGGTATTCGGGCTGGCTTATGGTTCCGGCCCCTGGTCGTACACAGTTCCTCTATCACCAGTCAGGACAGGAAGTCTTGCAATAATCGGCTAGATGTTTAGTGAATTCATACAATAATTGATTGGTGGATAGCTAGGACGATGGATTTTAGTAATACTACATAGAGCAGTGGTTTCTACCGTTTCAAATTTTATGAGTGCTGGCTTCCTGCAATTACTGTATATAGGAGGTATGTATTCCTATTAAAGTCAGTACATTGCTTTGTATATATGAGTTGTTTTTCTTGATATGCCTTTTTCTTTGTATATTAGACTCCTAAGGTATTGGCCCTTTGTATACATTTTTGTTTAACAGTTCCAAAGTGCCAATTGAAGATAATTTTGTGGTCTATATTTACACTTAAATATTTGACTGATGGCTTGGTGCATATTACTTGGTTATTAAGTTATTTAAAATAAATTTAATCCAAGGAAAAACAAAGATTATTTCACAATAACGCTATTTTTTGACTTTTGACTGTTAATTTGACGTGCCAAAATGTCACTTTACCCAAAATGGCGCAGAGCATACTCCGGACATTTTTCGTTTGACAGCTCCATTAATAAAAGACAGGGGTGTTTTATCTGGGTGGAATCTGCCTCCAAATTTCCATTGATTTTTAATATATCTCGGGTTTTAATTAGAATTTTGCAATGAAACACATTTTGTATTAATTTTAATCTTAATGTACATCTAACTGATGTACTTTCTACCATAAGGGTTGTAACCCCTATTATTTACATTGAAAATTTGCATGTTACTTTTAACGCAAAATTATCTGATGCAATTTGAACCGTCAGGGTTGCAACCCAGTTTAGTTTTCGCTTTAGAGTAATATAGATTTGTTGTGTATTGGCAAAATATTAATTAGAACTTGAAGCATATTGAGGAACAATTTTTGGGGGATGAAATTTCCGTTCATTTTTCTCTTTTCTAATTCTAACAAAGACACTACTACAGTGTTTTGTGTCATTGTTTAAATATATTTTTTTGTTTCAGATTTGGCAACAATCTACCATCAACTGCCAAGAGCAACTATGGTTTGAAAAGTTTCCAATTAATTAAAAGAAGTAGAACTCATTGTATACCGAATCTAATGCAACGTAATTGCGTTTTCACCATGTAAATCCAGACCACTCTCCTCACAATTTTAATCAAGAATTACCCCATGCCATGGGGGCAAATATGGGCAAAAATGCCTCGCTACTGGATGCCTTACCATCTGGTCAGGGTACGCTGCACGTAGTGATGTTAGGTCTAGATTCAGCAGGCAAAACTACTGCCTTATATAGACTTAAGTTCGACCAATACCTAAACACAGTACCAACGATTGGATTTAACTGTGAAAAAGTAAAAGGGATCCTAGGTAAAGCCAAAGGTAAGAAAAACATGAAAATATGGAGGTACTCCATGGAAAATAGACTTTTGTCAGTAAGTTTTTTTGCTGGAATGTGTTCATTTCGGCATTCTGTAAAACATATCTCAATGGTAACTCTGAAAGACCAAAAATGGTCACGATTTTCGATTTTTTGAGTTTATCTCGAAAAGTAAAAGTTGTATCGAAAAATGTTTCAAACAAAAGTTGTAGAGAATTAAGAAACCTATGGATTCATATAATATAAGTTATAGGTGGCGCCACTAGTTATCGAGATATTTTTTTTTTTCGACAAAATTTACGGTTTTTGTTTTTTTTTTAAAAAGAAAAACCTGTATTAACAAATTACCGATTTAAAATTTAACATAAATATAGGTATTATCATTCTAAAAAAGTACGTCAAAATCGGAATGTGTGTGCTTTTTATTTTCGGAGAAATTCGCTGTGAAAGTTGAAAATTCAACCTCAATTTTCCGCTTTCATAGTTAAGATACAATGCTCAATTTTAATGGAAATTGTTTGTATTATTTTATATTTTGAAGATCTATTAAAAAAAAATTTTTTTCGATCGTGGGCCGAGAAATTTTGCAAAAACCAATTTTTGCATCAAAAAAATTGCAATGCAAAAACTAATTTTTGCATCAAAAAAATTGCAATGCAAAAACCAATTTTTGCATCAAAAAATTGCAATAACTTTTTACCGGATGGAGATAAATTTTTTTTTAATGCGTGCATTGGATTTAGATGTATCATTTCCGATCTCAAAAAAAAATATTTTGGGATGAATTTTTTTTTTTTTTTTTTTTATTTCATAATGGCGTTGCAAATGAATATTAAGGGCTCAAATTTGCAGAAGAGGCTTTTTAACACTTGTACTTTACCTGTGAATTTTTTGGATCCAAGAAATACACTTCCATACGATCTGTGAACCTTCAAAAATTGGGCCGAATCTATTCGAAAATAGCTGCTGCAGGCCGCTGTCGGCGGGTTGTCATAGTTCAGGCGCATTATTCATTGGCACTTCAAGGAAACTTGTGCATCACAAGGAATATTTATAATATTGATATTGTTTTATTAATTTATATGATAGTAACAATTTGTTTAGCCATATAAACTATTAACATATTATTAAATATTTATATGATATAGAAATTGTAGAAATTTTCCTAAAAATTTTGTTAATAAACTATTAGGTAATAATAATATAAAGGAAAAAAACAGTAGAATATTTTCTTCTTCTTCTTCTACCTTTTATAATGGGTCCCTGACCTGTTCCTTCTTCGATTTTCCTCATTCTGGACTTAAATTATCGCTCCACCTTTTCCGCGGTCGACCTCTACTGCGGGTACCACTAGGCGATTTATCTCGTGCGATCCTTACCAGTCTATCCTCTGTCATTAGGCTTATGTGTTTATTCCATTGCGTCTTACGTTGTAGGACCCACTCATTAATGCAGTCTGTGTTGCATGATTGCCTGATGTTATCGCTTCTTTCTCTGTCTAGTAGCGTTTTTCCTGTTATTCGTCGAAGTATTCTCATTTCTGTAGTCTCCAATAGTTGTTTCGTTTTTGTCGTCTCTGGCCATGTTTCTGAGGTGTATGGCATAATAGGTCTAATTGTGGTTTTGTAGATCCGAACCTTTGTTTCTTGTTGTAAGTGTTTGTTCGCCAGATCACGTCGTTGAGGCAACCCGCCACTTTGTTTGCTTTGGCCACCTGCCCTCTTACTTCATCTTCGATGTTGCCATAACTAGTTATGTCGATTCCTAGATATCTGAAACTCATTTCTTGTTGTATTATTCGACCCTCTAGTTCTAGTTTGCATCGGAGGGATTCTTTTGAGGTTGTCATACATTTAGTTTTTTCGGCTGAGATAATCATATTATATTTTCTTCCCGTAAGATTAAAGGTATTTAACAATCTCTGGAGGTCGTCTTCATTTTCGACACATATCACAGCGTCATCAGCGTAACAGAGAATTTTTATTTCTGTATCACCCATTTTATATCCTCTTTTATTATTTCGTCCATTATCATGTTAAACAACAAAGGACTAAGCGAGTCTCCCTGTCTAATACCGCTGTTGACTGGTATGGGTGTAGATAATTTACCGTTAGTGCGAATCTGAACTTTATTGTTTGCGTATATGTTTTCGATGGTCTGAATTATATTGATAGGAATATTTCTCTTATATAACAGGTGGATTACGTCATCTAGCTTTATGCGATCGAATGCTTTTGTTAGATCTATAAAGCATAAAAATGTTGGTTTATTGTATTCTAGAGATTTTTCGACTATCTGTCGTAGAATAAATACTGCATCCACGCAGGACCTTCCTGATCTAAATCCCTGCTGTTCGTCTTCCAGTGTTGTAACCGAATTAATTTTATTTTTGATTACTTTCGTAACGAGTTTCAGAGTTGTGTCCAGTAGATTAATACCCCTGTAGTTCCCTGGTTCTTGTTTGTCACCTTTCTTAAACATAAGCATTATTGTGCTGGTTCTCCACCTATCTGGTACTTTGCATTGTGTAAGGATTTTTCGAATGAAGCTTGTGAGTTCCTGTGTTAGTCGCTGTCCTCCGTATTTCAACAATTCGTTATGAATTCCGTCTTGTCCGGGAGACTTTCTATTTTTTAAGAATTTTATAGCTTTCTCTACTTCTTGAATGGTGACTTCCACATTATTCCTTATTGCTGGTATGTTGTTTTTTCCAATGTTAGCATCTCCCTCAAATAATTTTGTTAGGTAGTCTATCCATTTCTTCTCTGATATTTTGTTTGTTTCGGAGAGTTCAGATACTTCTTTGCGCTGTTGTCTTATCAGTCGCCACATTTGTTTTTGTACACTATAGAAGTCTCCTTCCATTCTTTTAGAGAACTGCTCCCAATGTTCACTTTTTAGTTGCCTGACTAGTAGATTAGTTTCGTTACGAATTAGTTTGTACCTATTGTATGCTTCCGGCGTTTTTGTCGTTCTATATGCTAAATATGCTTTTCTTTTTTCGTTACACTTATCTTTAACTTCCTTACGAAACCATGGAGTTTTATTAGGATTTTTGTTGTTGATTGTGATTGTATGTGTGCCCAATGACTTATTTGAAGCTTCTTCTATGTTTCCCTTAGAAGTATATGTAATATCTAATTGAATATTTGTATGATTTTCTCTACAATTTTTTGTAAAAATTTTGTTAATAAACAATTTAATAATTAATATGACTAAACAATTGTTACTATCATATAGATTAATAAAACACCATCAATATTATAAATATTACTTGTGATGCATTAGTTTCCTTGAAGCACCAAGAATAATGCGCCTGAACTATGGCAACCCGTCGACAGCGGCCTGCAGTAGCTATTTTCGATTAGATTCGGTTCAATTTTCGAAGGTTCACAGATCGTATGGAAGTCTATTTCTTGGATCCAAAAAATTCACAGGTAAAGTACAAGTATTAAAAAGCATTTTCTGCAAATTTGAGCCCTTCACATTCATTTGCCACGCCATTATGAATTTTTGAAAAAAAAAAGTTTTTTTCATCCAAAATTAATTTCTTTTTTTTTTGAGATCTGAAATAATACATCTAAATCCAATGCACGCATTAAAAAAAATTATTTCCATCCGGTGAAAAATTATTGCAATTTTTTTAGTGCAAAAATTGGTTTTTGCAAAATTTCTTAGATCTTCAAAACATAAAACAATACAAACAATTTCCATTAAAATTTTGTTAACAAAACAGCTCTTTTTTGATCTAATTTCCATGGAGTAAGAGAAAAACACCACTCTAGAGCTTTATTTCCAGGAAAGATGAGTAAAATAATGTCCATTTTGTTTGTTCCAGGTGTAAATTTTCTCGTTTGGGATGTGGGAGGTCAAGAAAAGCTCCGCCCTCTTTGGAAATCCTACACGCGCTGTACTGACGGCATAGTTTTCGTACTGGACTCCGTTGATGTGGAACGCATGGAAGAAGCCAAAATGGAACTAGTAAGAACGGTTAAATCTCCAGAAAACTCGCAAGTACCTATTCTAGTGCTCGCTAACAAGCAGGATCTGCCTGCAGCTAAAGAACCAAAGGACTTAGAAAAACTACTTGGTTTAACTGGTAAGAAAATATTTTTATTATTTTGCGAATGTTAGGTTGTCAACTGTGGCGTAAATAACGACCCCGTGGTGCGGGGGGGGGGGCAGCCAATCCAGGGGCGCTATCAAGTTGCTTGATAAAATTAATAAATACGAAAGATCAAAACAGGTGCTAAATCTGAAGGGGGGCGCCACTGCTTGTCAATGATTTATATTATTTCACATTAATTACTTATATAATTCTTTGTTACAGAATTGGGTAATGGCGGCGCACCAGGAGGTCACCTGTGGCACGTCCAACCCGCCTGCGCCATCACAGGCGATGGTCTGCACGAGGGTCTCGAAGTTCTCTATGAAATGATCTTGAAACGAAGAAAGTTGGCGAAAGAACGAAAGAAAAAAGGCAGATAGGGGGGGCAGGACGGTGCGGGATGCACCAAAACAATGTTTTGTTAAAAAGTATGTGTTGCTTTATCGATAAATTTAGGAAATTGATGTTTTTTTGCAACGCCGTTCGTTTAGTACCGAAGACTCGGTCCAGAACTTACATTATTCCCCCCATTAGCGTATGACGTGTTAATGGGCGGAGATTTTTCATGTCATTATACCTCTATGAGTGTATCGTACTTCTAAGAAAAGATTTTTTAAAATGTTTATTTATCTTTTACAAGATTTTTTGAACTTTGTAGCCAGCAATGTTGTGATATCGGCGCCAAGAATTTAGGCTCCGAAATATTTTAATTTGTGGTGACGAATTTATCTGTTGGAAGCGTTTGATGGTTACACAGTGAATTTGGAAAAAATATCGGGTGTATTTTTTGCGGGACATTGTTTAACGCATGAATGTTCTGGTAGGTAATGATTGTTAACTTTAAATGTGATTTGTAATTTTGAAGTTAGAATAATGAATTACAAATACTCCAGTCTTCCAATTGAATGTGTAGCGATTTCATGTAAAAATTTATTGCAGATATCTGAAACTTTCAAGTCGTAAAGGGCACTCAGTTGATGATAAATACGAAAAAAAGTACAGCTAGATCAGCCCTGTTTTTTATAAACAACATCCGTAAAATTTTCCGGTTACATTTTAGAGAAAACTTGTCCAAATGAAAGTTGTGGGTATTGAAAAGACCTTTAATTTAATTTTTTATACGTCAAAATCGATAAATAATTTATCGAGATAATGGCGAAAAACCACCTTTTTTGCACTATTTTATAAATGTTAATAACTTTTGCAAGAAAGGCTGAAAGTGATGTATAATCCCTTGATGATAAGGTCATTATGGGCCTTTATAACTGTGCGAAAGCTGGACCAAATCGGTTTGGTAGTTTATGAATAATCTTAATTGTTTATCCCAGACACTGAATGTTCAAACAGTTGTCCTTGCCCTGAGGATGATTCTACAGATATTTGCAAAAGCGGAATGGATTCTTTGAAGTTCAAACTACAAGCAAAGATGAAAAAACTATGGATTTTGAAAAAAATTGTTGTTAAAAAAACCGTTTAAAGAAGTGGTACCTTTTTTACGTATAAACAATTGGTATAACTTTGTTAATTTTAATGATACAAGTTTGTGAATAAGTGGACCTGAAAGCTGGTGAAAAAACACGAATTAAAAAAAGTCTCCTACGACCAATAAGGGCTAAGATAGCATTTATTTTTAAAGTCATATCTCTTTTGTTTATAAACTACAACGCACTTGCAAAAGTACCTTTACTTCGAAGTGCTATAACTTTACTAATGATGCATGAATTTCATACTTATCAATTGCATCATAAAATATAAGTCTTCGTTTAAAATCTGTGAAAATTTCGACTCTTAATGTTTACAAACAAAAGAGATATGACTTTTTAAAAAAAATGCTATCTTAGCTCCTATTGGTCGTAGGAGACTTTGTTTTCTTTTAAAATTTGTGTCTTTTTCACCACCTTTCAAGTGCGCTTATTCACAAACTTATATCATTCAAATAAACAAAGTTATTTCAATTGTTTATACGTAAAAAAGGTACCCCTTCTTTAAACGGTTTTTTTAACAACAACTTTTTTAAAAATCAATCGTTTTTCATCTTTATTTGTAGTTTGAACTTCAAAGAATCCATGCCGCTTTTGCAAATATCTATAGAGTCATCCTCAGGGCAAGAACAATTGTTTGAACATTCAGTGTCTGGGAAAAACAATTAGGATTATTCATAAACTACCAAGCCGATTTGGTCCAGCTTTCGCACAGTTATAAAGGCACATAATGGCCTTATCATCAAGGGGTTATACATCACTTTCGGCCTTTCTTGCAAAAGTTATTAACATTTATATAATAGTGCAAAAAAGATGGTTTTTCGCCATTATCTCGATAAATTATTTATCGATTTTGACGTATAAAAAATTAAATTAAAGGTCTTTTCAATACCCACAACTTACATTTGAACAAGTTTTCTCTAAAATGTAATCGAAAAATTTTACCGACAGAAAATCGAATTTTTCGACTTTGGATATTGTTTATAAAAAAACAGGGCTGATCTAGTTATACTTTTTTACGTATTTATCATCTACTGGGTACCCCCAAGGGCATGAAACTCTCAGATATCTGCAAATAAATTTTTTCACCTTCTTTCATAGGAACACTGGAGTAAAACATTACAAAATAAAAAAAAGAACACGCAGGAATAAAATAAAGAAATCTCACAAGTCAATTTTTACCACTTTGAACAGGAATTTTATGTCGTAAAAATAGCTTTTTTACAGAATAATTTCTGTAAATATGAACATAAACTAAATGTACTATGTAATATCAAAAAAATTATTTACTTATAGAAATTTTTTATACTAGGGTGCTTTGAATGTGCTTCACTGTAAAAAAAAAAATATAGAAAGTGGATTTAAATTCACGTTAACACATACACGCAGGATGTAAAAGAGCTCGTGAACAGCGCTTTCAGAGATTTTCTCATAAAATAGCAAAAAAATGGCCACGTGTTTATTAGACACGCCTTACGTTATGATTCCGAAGCAGCCATGTTTCTTTGGTTTTTTATTTAGTAAACAGTGTTTTTTAAATCATTGTTACGTAAGAAACTAAACACACAGAATTGTTGGTTCTATATATATATATATATATATATATATATATATATATATATATATATATATATATATATATATATAATTATATTTTCCAGATTCTTGAACCATAGATTATATTATTTTCTTTCGCCCTTTATTTAAAACATCTTCAAATTTTTTTTTATTTATCAATCTTCCTAAAAATATTTTTTATATAATTAAAAACATTTATACACAAACATATTTACAATTTTAACACAGACACTTAAAAAAACTATTCAAATTTCTAAAAAAGTATTTAATTTTACACAGTTTATACGGTGACATTTTGTTTATTTATTAATAATGAAATGAAATTTTAACATCGTCTATTTAGATACTTTCATTTCGCATACATTCAATTTTATGTTTAAGAGGATATTTAATTTTTGATGTTTATTAACAGGATCGAATACTTAACATTTTTCTTTAAATTATGCTGTTGTAAATGTGGCTCAGCTTTCTTATTTCGGTTCTGTCATTAACAGTGTTTTTATTTTTTTTTTATTTCTATCATTTCCTTTATCTGCAATTTTTGATAATTCATATCTGTGTTTTTAATTATGGTACTGTTATAATCGAAGGTATGTTTTTCATCCTGTGTGTGTTTGTATATTTATGGCTATTAAATCTGTTCTTTAACAATAGGTTTGTTAAGCCTATATATTTTTTGGGACAATTTGAGCAAGGGATCGAATATACTTCTTTTGATTTATTCTTAAGAGGAGTTTTACTTTTTAAATAAGTAAATAGTGTATTTAATTTATTATGAGACCTGTGACAGAATTCCTACCAAGAATACTGCAAAAAATGAAAAATACACTAATAAATAATAATTTCAATGAAAAGACTATCACCGAAAGAATTAATAAACGAACATATAAATTTTATAATAACCTAATAACAAGAAACATAGAAAATAAACAGCAAAAATATGTAGCATTACTTTACACTAGTGAACTGTTAGAAAAAATAAAATACATTTTAAAAAAGCATGATATTATCGTATGTCACAGGTCTTATAATAAATTAAATACATTATTTACTAATTTAAAAAGTAAAACTCCTCTCATGAATAAGTCAAATGTAGTATATTCGATCCCTTGCTCAAATTGTCCCAAAAAATATATAGGCATGACCAGCCAATTGCTAAAGAACAGATTGAATGACCATAATATACGAAAGAAGCCTCAACAGCGTTAAACAAACACACACAGGATGAAAAATATATCTTCGATTATAACAGTACCATAATTAAAAACAAAGATATGAATTATCAAAAATTGCAGATAAAGGAAATGATACAAATCAAAAAATAAATAAATAAAAACACTGTTAACGACAAAAGGGATATAAGAAATTTGAGTCACATTTAAAGTAAAATATTAAGTATTCGATCCTGTTAATAAACATCAAAAATTGAATATCCTCTTAAACATAAAATTAAATATATACATTCTTTCGGTTTTTTAAATAAAGGGCGAAACGTCAAATTATTTTTGATTTTTTGTTAAATAAAGAACCTAAACCCAAGAAAAGACCAAATAAAAAGAATATATATATATATATATATATATATATATATATATATATAATATATATATATATATATATATATGTAATTCTTGAAATATCTCTTTTACACTCTATATGTATGTACACGATATTTTTGAACTTATTAGATATGGAGAAATACTGCCACTTATAGAAATTGCGTAACATTCTAAGCCTTATTAAGTTATCTAAAGTTAAAAAAGCCCAAAATACCTGCCTAGAAAACCTTTTAAGGAATTAAGTCACGTCACAAGTACGAAAGCATACGATATTTTTAAGATCCTTTGCGGGATAAGTGTTTTAGAATTTTAAAATTTTTCGCTTTATTTTTACCTGCTCGTAATATGACCAAATAAACAGGGTGGTTCACTCGTAAAGCAAGATTTCATGGCGTTAATGTTTTCACGGCGAGAATGGTATGAATGTACGTTTTGCTGTGATATTATATTAAATATGAAAATTTGTTTTTAGTAAAAAGTAAAATAATAATTCGGTACTGTTGATTTTTTAAGTTTTATCTCTTTTCCCACACATTCTGCTTCGATCGAGATAAAAAAATAGTAGTTACGTGATTGAACCAGTTGATCTACAACCAGCAAGCACAGAAGATGCCAAATGAAATTTTGGCGAAACGTCTGCACACTTCTACAAGAAACCAAACCAAAGAACGGATGTATTCCCTGATTAATACTGAATCGCATGTTCGCATCCGTGAAACACTAAGCAACAACATATATATATATATATATATATATATATATATATATATATATATATATATACATACGGAACCACTAAATAATGGAAAGCTAACAGAAAGAGACGGACAACCCGTTTAGCTCTGTTGCAGAAGCGAAATCCAGCATACTGTTGTATCGTAGCTTGCTTCCTGATTTCCAGCAAAAATGGTGTCGGGCAAGGATTTTTCGCTGGTTTCGGATCGTCAAAACACAGTGGGTCGAAAGCACGGATTTGATATTAAAAATAAAAATCGGATCCAACATAGCAGACTGAAACTTTAAAATCATGAAAATAAATTCGAAAAACGACTAATGTGGTTCAACGCTTTAAAAATAAAAAAAAAATTGTATTTCTATGAATAAAATATTGCGTACTGGTTCTGACCCGACGTTCCATCGAAACCCCATTTGCAAATGAGACTCATATCTACAAATCTAATTTATCGATTTGTTCAAGGACGTCTAATTGAAGCAATATAATTCGATCCACTGTATGATCCAGTAAGCCTTGGAATTTAACCTCGGCTTTTGATTTAGTAAAAGTTAGATACTCGTCATGTGGATAACATGCTTTTTTTTGTATTTTACACACCAGAGTATGGCGAAAATATATTACTGCCCTTCCGTTTAGCCCAATTTTGTAATCGTTGATATTTGTTTCTCGACAATCCAATGTCAAATAGAAGAGCGGTGCACAAATGTAACTGGGCGCAACGCAACCACAACACTGTTGCCTTTGACCTGAGACGAAACTTTAGAAAGAAAAGACTGGCCGTTCATATTACCGAGGTTTAATAGAAACGTTACTATAGCCAACCTTCTATTTTAAATTTCTTAACTAGAAATTATTTTGATCGTTTCTCAAATTCTAACCCACTAAACCCGTCTAACTTCTTTCTGGTTAGTTCGAGACAGAAGATCGTAGGGAACGCCTACGCGCAATATTACCCCCGCTAACTTCCGTGCGACACGAAGACGAGCAGTACCTTGAAAGGAATGAGAGGGTGTATTTACTTTTCGTCTAAACTTAGAACGTAATCGACGGACTTTGGAATATTTAATGACTATTTGATACATTGATTGTTTTAAATACATCAAATAGTAGAAATACAAAAAAAATAGTTTTTGTTGGGCGTTGAGCGTAAAGAAAATTGATATTTCTGTGACAAAATAAACCTTTATTTTAATAAAAATACTAGTGAAACGCAACTGTAATTTCTAAATAAATAAGCTAATAAATAGACCACTTGAAAATTAAAAATCATTCTCAAAAATAAACTTTTATTCTGGTAAAAAATAAAAGTAACACGTTCAGTAATTGTAAATAAATAAACAAATAATTAAATTCAATTTAAATCAACAAAAACACCTAAAAGTCTACAAGAGGTGTTCAAACAGGCCTCCACTTTGAGCGAGACAATAACCCAATCTATTGTAAAATACGGTTCGCATATTTGCCAAAACTTCAGGGGTTATATCCCTATTAGCCCTTTCTATCATGTCCTCACAAAACACCATACGTGTTTCCTGGTCTTTCGGAAAAATTTCTTGAGTTATTCGCAATTTCTAACAGCGATATTTGTTCCGCTTTAAAATATTCCAAACTGTTCGAGCTTTCATATCAAGTTCTTAGGCAATTACGGTACTATTGCAAGGAAAATTAATTTCTGCTAAACTACAAATATCAGTCTCCCGATTTGCTCCTTCTTCAGTAATTTGAGGAACCGGTTGTCTCAAATTTTTTAATAATTTCCGAAATTCTAAAGTTACGCACGTAAATACAAATCTGCCGATTATTTACCAGAATAGTAGCACTTAATAATCTGCTCTTTTTGTTCCGTGGAATAAACTACCATTGTAACAAAAAAATTTGGCGCTAAACACAGAAATACCAACACTCGATACTTACGCTTCGATGGCCTGAATGAAAGCAAATAACTTGGAATCCTCTTATTGTGCTAGGGCGTGGCGTATGCTGTCCCCCGGTCTCACCGCGCCAGCATTGTATTATCCCTCACCCTAGGGCCAAACTGGTAATTTACAGTATTTTCTCTATCTTACTTAAGAAACCTTCAGATTCCGGTTTGGACTTTCCAAACCTATATATATATATATATATATATATATATATATATATATATATATATATATATATATATATATATATATATACATGCGTGGTGTCACTAAATTTATTTCGGACTTGTAAACTTACTGTCATAAAAACAAGAAAAAAGTTGTTCTCAAAGTTTGCAAAAATTGTTTATTTTATCGTCAGTGTATGAACGTACTATATAAATAGTTCATTTGCTTTGTATTTCTCCAAAATACTAAAAGAATTTTTCGAGTATAACTTAAAAATTAAAAATAACGTTCATACCTTAGTTACCAATATGAAATAATTTTGAACATATGTGTATTTAATATAAAAATTTTAAAAAATGACACTTTAAAATCGCTTCTATTTCTAGAAATATCGTCATCTATCATTCCTTATAATAACCCGTATATGATTTTAAACGACCTGTCGATCATCTCCAATCAAACAAGCGAAGATAAAACTTGAATAATCAACAGTGGTTCTAGATTTCTATGGAAAGTTAGTTACAGGTTTTGAAACCGACTTTTTAATAAAAAATAAATATTAACAACAATTCCGTTCATTAAAAATTCAAATTCAACGAACGAAATTTATGTCAAATTTTTAACACACGTTTAGGTTATACGTAAACACAAATAACAACACACAACGTATCATTTATGTAGTGTTTTGACCTTTAAAATCGAAAGTTTGTGGGAAAATTTTGCCTAGTAATTATCTGCAAATCCTAGATTATTTATGACTCATTGTTCCAATCAATTTTTTTATTAGTTTCCCGTTAATAATTATTAATTTAATGTTATCAATGTTTTAATTGTCTATATTTATTTCGATACAGGATCTAAAAAAATATTGTAACAAACTTCCAATAAGTTTTAAGGAAGTTTTAAAACTATTTATGATCGAAATCACTGCCGAAGATCATCCTGATCATAAATGTAATTCAACAGTGGCTTTTCTTAATCATTGAAAAAACAATCTCTGTGAATAATGAAGAAAAAACTGATGGCAGCAAAAAACCAGCAGTACCACTTTCAAAGATTTCTTCACCTTTAAAAAAAATACCTTTGCAGGAAGCAGTAAAAAAAATCGGTTTGAAGTTGGCAGGTTAATGAACTATCGTTAGATGAAAGAAATAAAGATCAAATTTGAAAAGAAAAAGTCATAATTAAAAATATTTACAAGAAAAATTATCAAAAGTGGCAATGGAGAAAAAATCGAAAGCAGTTATGCAGATGGGGCATTTTATTCAGGATATTTGTTTTATGTTTTTGGTCACAAGTGGATGAAGACCAGTCCTGACCGACCATGTCATAAGTTGTTTGAAATCGGATACATATTGTCTATAGCCTATAGTAAAGCAGCAACAACTGCATTTGCGTCTGTTTGTTTTGTTAATGCATAAATCTAATCATTGAACACAAAAATCTTCTCAAACGAATACTTACACATCACTGCTGAAGATTATAGTGTAAATTTTACTGCGGTTTTATCTTGTTCAAGAATTATGCTATAAAAGTGATGATTCTTAGAAACAGAAATTCTGCTTTCAGATATTTTTCTGGTAGTCAAAAAGTAGCTATTGCAAGAAGTAATAAAAGAAAAAGATCAGCTGGTTTTTGATAAAGAAACTGAGGACGAAATACGTAAAGATAATTGAAAGGAAGAACAGAAAGTCACTAGTAAAAATGTTAAATAATTTTCTTAGTAGAATATATATATATATATATATATATATATATATATATATATATATATATATATATATATATATATATATATATATATATATATATATATATATAGTATAAACCAGAAATTTAAATAAACCTAAAGACAAAACATTTTTTTTTAGTTTATTTGTTTATTTCATGAAATCAACTTACTTTTTTCACATAAGTTCATTGTGTTTAACACAGTATAGAAATTTTTTGATAACTATTAACGAAATTGATAGAAATCAGCTTAATTTCGAACATTGAAGATATGATTTTCTTGAAAATGACCACCTTTTGCTTCAACGATTTCGGCGCAGATTTTTGGCTTTCTTCCAACAAGTTCTTGTAATGTTTGTAATTGTATGATGTTATATGTATCTTTCAAGCAATCCCAGAGACTTGTGAGGCTTGTTGGTTTTAAATCTCTCACTCGTCGATCAAGTTTATCACGCAGCAAGTCAGTGTGGTTCAAATCGGGAGATTGAGACGGTCATTTCAATATTTCAAGAACACCATACCTTTGTTTCCGCTCTAAATAATCAATATAATAGCGAGAAATGTGTTTGGGTCGTTGTCTTGTTGGAAAATGAAAGTACAAGCGATCAATTCAGTGTATCACCATGTTTTACAGTCGGCAAAATACACTGGTGTTTGGTCCTTTCATTAACTTTTCAGCGCGTGTTGTTGATGACTCCCAAAAAGCTCAAACTTCGACTCGTCACTCCACAAAACAGATTTCCAATTATCAATGGCCTAATGAACATGTTCTCTAGCAAAATTTAATCTCTTGTGCTTGTTTATCAGACGAAGGAGTTTTCTTTTGATGGCTATACTTCCGATTATACTTTTTTCTCGAAGTTCGCATTTGACTGTTGTCAAAGAAAGTGGTGAATCCAAATATTGAGTGATTTCGACACGAATATTTGGCGTGGATTTGAATCAATCGGCTTTACTGGTGGCATAAATCTTGTTATCAGCTCTCTCAGTTCTTTTTCGTCATATTTCAACGATGTTCCGATATGAATGACCTTGTTTTTGCAAAATAATGATCTGAGCTCATTTTTCTACAGATAGTTCCTTTCGGTTTGCCGTTTTTTGCTGTCTGTATGATTTTTTATTAATACGTCCACCAAAACACTTGCTAAATTGACAAACATTCCAACCACTTTCAAGTACCTAGATTTGAGGTTATGTTGTCTCCATCAATTGATAATCGATTTTCAATCGATTACAAAAAAGTGGGAAATATTTAAATGTTAAAATTTTTCAAAAAATAGACCGATGTTGGAAATTATGTTGAACACGATAAACTTATGTGAATAAAGTAAGTCAATTTCGTGAAATAATCAAATAAACTCAAAAAAAATACTTTTTTCTTTAGATGTATTCAAACTTTTGGACTGTTCTGCATATTACAAGAAAAAAATATCTTTCCTACCCGAATTTTAACCGAAATTGCAAAAGTGGTAAAAGTGAAAAAGTGTTGGTAATTTGTTTCTGATTTTAATGAATATTACCAGTTTGTTAAAATATTTTTTTATATCCTGTATACCTACAGACCAAAAATTGGGGCAATCAGCCTTTTTCTGCAAATTTGATTAAATTAGTTATATACATCCCGGGACGTCTTCGCTAGAACTTATATTTTTCCTGTAAGAAGTAGGGGATAATAATAGTCATAAAAATAATTAAGTATATTTTGTATTCCTTATAAGAGTAATTTTTTAAAACTTGGGGATAAGAGGTTTATTGCCCAAAATTTTCTGTTGGACAGTGTATCATATTATTTTATTATAAAGAAATGTGCAATTTTTTTAGAAAAAAAATGTAGTTATCTATGTATAGTAGATGTTTTATATCAAAATGTTTATGAGTTTTAATGAAAAAAGTGATAATTGTGCTTTTTTTCCGTCACTTTTTTCATTAAAGGCACATATTATAATTTTTAACATACCAAAGGTGCTTTTTTAGATTTATTTTTAGTTAGAGTTAAAAATTAATTAATTATTGCTCACTGAGCAAATAATGTACAATTCACCAGTGTCCCAAAAAATTACTTGCCACAGCTCAATAGGTTTTTAGCTTTTAGACACGATATTTTAGATCAAAGCCAATATATCTAAAATAATCTGCTCGATCTTGCGCCAAGCGAAGCCTTCGGTGACCTTTAAAAGATCTAATCCCAATTTTAATCAAAAAATAATCGAGTGTTATAAAATAAATTAAAGTATTCACATTATCGTGTTAATATTTTTCAACAGAGTTCAGCCAAAAAAGCACGGCTATGTCGTAATAATACTTTTTATTAAAATCCATTTATTAGAACGTAGATCAAGGTCACGGAAAGCCTAGCGACTTTCCAAATTCGCTATTTCGGTTATAAAAGAGCGGGTTTATCATTACTCTGTTAAAAAAACTTAACCTAAATATAAATTAATCATTCAGCTAAATTTAAGTGTGTATTGATAAATCCGCCTTTAGGGGGCCAGTACATATAGATGGCATTTTTTCTGACGTTGTGAATTGCAAAAAAGTATATAGTATGAAAAAAAATCGATCTTTATGAATTGGCCTCCTTAAAAACTGCAAGTTTATTTTTTGCTTTGAATAAAAATTGGTCTGATTTTTTTAGTCTTAGAAATAAACATTTAAGATCGTTTAAATTTATGATGTTTTCTAAGTCATTTTAGTCCAAGCCCATAGGTAAAAATTAGTGCTGTTTTTGACGTAAGTTCCGAGATGGATTAGACCTATCCAGGGGTGTTGGGAGCAGTGTAAAAACAGGTCCTACAAAAAATGTAACAGCAAAAAATAGGTGGGCGCTAAGAAGAAGAAGGTCAAAGTTTGACTCCAAGTCGAGGAACGCATTTTGGAAAAAAAGTTTCAAATGAAGGTTGTAGAGAATTTAAAAACCTATAATTTGAGCTTCTGTGCGTTCGTTTTCGTCCATTTGTTATTGCAAAAATGACAAAAAAAAACTTTAAAAAATTAGGTATTTTTTTCATATCAATTATTTTTTGCAAAATTACCTTTTTTACACTTTTTTGCTTTTAGAGGGAAGCCCTCGTCTTTTTGAACAAAATGATATGTTATAATAATAAATCGGATAATTTGTTGCTGAGATATTGTTTTTTGTTTATCCCAAGACGCAAAATGTTCATTGCTATAATTTTTTTTTGGGTGAATATTTTGACCTCCACAAAGGCTCAATCTTTTCGTGAAGGTCTAAATTTTCATATATTATTAGGGGCAAATGTAAAAACTAATTGTCAACCCCTTAAACATCGTTCTAAAAAGGGGGGGGGGTCATATTCATAATTTTTCAAGCTACCCCAGATTAAAAAAAAACACCGAAATTGACTCGCTCGTTGCTGAAATTAATTTAAGGGGTTCAAAATTAATTTTCTCACTTGCCCCTAACCAGATATGAAAGTGCAAAAAAGTTAATTTTGCAATAATTAATTGATATGAAAAAAATGGCCGATTTTGGGGGTTTTTTGGCCTTTCTTCAATAATAAATTAAGGAAAATATCGCACCTTTTTTCCAAAATATGTTCCTTGGCTTGCAGATTCAAAAAATTTGTTTTAGCCAACTTTAAAGCCCCCCCCTTCTTGGTCATAATCTATTTTTGGCTGTTACATTTTATGTAGAGTTTGCTCTTATATTGCCCCTGTAATAGTCTTACTTTTTAACTTGTCCCTGTATCCGCTGAATTACGCACTATTTTTGTCATCATCGGGGGTATTTTTAGAGGCGATAAAGTTACATCGATATTATAGGAAATATTTATTCTGAAAATACGTATATATATATATATATATATATATATATATATATATATATATATATATATAAAATTTTTGCATTTTGGAGTTATAGACATACATATTGCTTCTAAAAAATTGGGTGTTTCGTCCCGGCACTAACTATAGGACTCGTTATTAGAATTCTAGTTGGTACCTAGACGCTCGTTGTCGTACTGATATATATTTGGACCTTATATTTGTAGTGAAATGTCATCGGAGAAAGGCGGTAAGATAACGTCTTTCTACGACACCTCCAATAATCCATCTTGGAATTTACGTCACTATGGTTTAGACTATATTTGTGTGTGAATGTAGAAATGTATGAATGTATGTATGTATGTATGTTAGAACATGACTTGATTTAAAACAAATTTTCATATTGCTAAGAAGATAATTAGCTATGAATTGTATACCATTTTCTCGATAAATTTTCTTTTAAAAGCATGTAATGAATAAAAATTTATTTAGTACTATCCAAGTGACAAGAATTACGTCCTAGCAAGTCTGAAAAAACTTAAATAGGGACTTATTTTGCTTCTAATTTATTCTTGCTTTCCAATTTACTTTAAAAACCGAAGGGATGTTTTTTTTTCCTAATTTTTTTCCTATATACATATTTATAAAAATAATGTGTAAAATTCATTAATAAGTGTTTATATTCATTCTATATGATGCATTGTTAGTTAGATTTTATATTTTGATTGTTATATCCACGATAATATAGACGCCATGTTGTATTTTACCCAACGTGTAAATATTGTACCTAAGTGTAACATACCCTTATTATTATTATTATTATTATTTCTATTAAACCGATGTTTGTTTTTTAAAAAGTTAGTTTTATTTATTTCCTGAAAAAGAATCGATAAGGCGATTTTTGGTGAACAATAGAATAACTGCGCCACTGCGTCCAATATAAAATACCTTTTTACGCCTCCCACCTCCCCGTTCGAGCTTTTCAAGTTTGTAGAATTAACAGTAACCCAGTTGGCTGTGTCTGGATCGATATTCTGAGCAGCCGGTGCGAGCGCTTCGTGCCATCGTCATTATGTTTAATAATTCTGTTTTCTCTGGATACAAATACTATATCCGAATTTTTATTTAATCGATAAAGTTACGACATGATATAATACAGGGTTTCTCAAATTTAATAGCTGTTTTGCAAACCAGAGAACTATTGACTAAAATGTGGTTGTCGGACTTGCATTGTCTTTATTTTTACAACGTTTCGACTAGGTTGTATTTCTAATCATTATCAAGTATAAACTGTTTTTTCTTAAGGCTGCGAACTTATATGTAGGGACTGCGTCCATTAAAGCGCAAAGTTTCGCTTCACTCTACACACTTCAATGATCTGATGTTACAAAGTAGTGATTGCCAAAGATGAGGTATCTCAACACTGGGTTTACTGTTGTCAAAAAGTTACAAATATTGCGGCCAAAATAAGTAACTTTCAAAATGTTTTATTTTTGGGATATATGGGGGTCTAATATAGTTACTTTTTAAAATTATTTTCATATTATACAGGGTGTCCCAAAAGCTCTGGAAGTATCAAAGTTGTGTTTTTTTAAATATCCTGCATATTATTGCATTTTTGAATTCCCCAATCAAAATAAGTGCCTATTTTAATATGGTTTAAGCCTTAAAGGTTTTTAAATAATTTGAATTTTGACAAAATCTTACGTAATTTTCATGTTTCAAATACATAAGAAGTATTTCAGTTATACAGGGTGTCCAAGATAAGGATCCTAAGCATGGGGATCTCAGTACCTGTTGGAGTTACAGCTTAGGTTAAATTAGAAAAAAGTTGCGTACTTTGAAGCATATTTACATGCCGTTGAGAAACTTTAAAAATTTTCATGGCCAGCTGAGATATTGGGGAAAAACGAAAATTTGACGAAATAGATTTTATTTTTTTGTGATTTTATTTTAAAAGATATTAAAAAACTAATAAAACTTTTTCATTGGCACTTTTTAGATAATACGTGATGGCGTTTTTAAATTTTATATCCGACGTTTTGTTTTCGAGAAACCATCATCAACTTTATTTTTTTATATGGCCCAAAAAAAAAGTATACCCTGTATCTGATTCCATTTTTTATTACAAATTCAACGATGTATCACATGTCATATTTTTTCTGTTAGACAAAAAAAAATGCGATTTTTCTATTTTTTTAAACATATTTTTAAGTAGGCTTTGCAAACAAATAATGCTTTGACACTTTGACGTAAATACCTGTTATTCTGTCACATATGACTTAATTTAATGTTTATGGTAAGATAAAATAATAATTGTTAAGTTGATTTAGAGTTATTAAGTTGTTTGTAGAGTTCTTGTCGTTGTTGTTACTGTTGTTATTGTTTATTGTTGAATAATTATTATTGTGTTATTATCGTCGAATATGCCGGGTGACCATTATAGTCATGAAGAAAAGTTTGACATGCTGACCTGCTACATTTTGTGCCAGAAGAATACTATAAATACTGCAGCAATGTATCTAAATAAATTTCCAGATAGAAAGCAACCATGTAAGTCCATTTTCTTACAGTTGGCGCGAAATTTAAAACAATATGGATCATTTAAAAAGCCAGTTTCATCCCGAAAAAAGGATTCTTCCGAAGAAACCCAAAATAACGTATTACAAGCAGTTGTTGAGAACCCTGACATCTCTTCCAGGCAAATTGAAAAAAATATAGGAGTAGCCAAATCCACTGCTCAATTTATTTTGCGTAAAAATAGATATCACCCCTATAAATTTAGGATTTGCCAAGCACTTAAACCAAGGGATCTTGAACGACGCCGGCATTTCTGTGAGTGGTATACACGCGCATGTGAAGATGATATCAATTTCCCTGCAAAAATAATATGGTCTGACGAAAGTCTAGTCAGTAATAATGGTGTCTTTAACCGCCGGAATACTCATTACTGGGCGCAACAGAATCCGCGTGTTCAAAAAATTTCAAGACATCAGGAGCGTTTTGGGTTTAATATGTGGTGTGGAATTTTCGGTACCAAAATACTAGGTCCATTTATCTACCATAGTTCGTTAACTGGAGAACGATACCTTCAATTATTACAAAATAATTTAGAAGACTGCTTGGAGGATTTACCTCTGGCACAGGTTAATACCTGTTGGTTTCAACAAGACGGTGCTCCTGCACATAATTCTAGGCAGGTTCGCGAGTATCTTACGCAGCGATTTCCTGGAAAGTGGATTGGAACCTCCAGTGAAGTGCCTTGGCCAGCGCGATCTCCGGACTTAACCCCTATGGACTTCTTTCTTTGGGGGTTTCTTAAAAGCCAAATATACCATCATTCTTTTGAGACTGAGCAGCAGTTACGAGAATGTGCAACTAATGCATTCAACAGTATTACACCTGACATGTTGCGTGATGTTTTAAATTCTACCATAAGAAGATCATATTTATGTCTGGAAAATAACGGAAATCTGTTTGAACACCTGCTTTAAATTGAATAAAAAAAATTGTTAATTTATTTGTTATTTTAGTTATTTTTAAATAATTTATCATTCTTTGTATATCATTAAAATAATGATTATCTTATGGTTAAATTTATGGTAGATTAAATTTTCTTGTTTCTAAGTAGTACTATGCTCCATTCAGCTTCATTGCTCTGTAAATAGATATTAACTAATATGTGAGATCAATAACTCATAACAGGTATTTACGTCAAAGTGTCAAAGCATTATTTGTTTGCAAAGCCTACTTAAAAATATGTTTAAAAAAATAGAAAAATCGCATTTATTCTTTTATCTAACAAAAAAATGTGACATGTGATACATCGTTGAATTTGTAATAAAAAAGGGAATCAGATACAGGGTATACTTTTTTTTGGCCCTTATAAAAAAATAAAGTTGATGATGGTTTCTCGAAAACGAAACGTCGGATATAAAATTTAATAACTCCATCACGTAGTACCTAAAAACTGCTAATGGAAAAGTTTTATTAGTTTTTTAATATCTTTTAAAATAAAGTCACAAAAAAATAAAATCTATTTCATCAAATTTTCGTTTTTCCCCAATATCTCAGCTGGCCATGAAAATTTTTAAAGTTTCTCAACGGCATGTAAATACGCTTCAAAGTACGCAACTTTTTTCTAATTTAACCTAAGCTGTAACTCCAACTGGTACTGAGATCCTCATGCTTAGGATCCTTATCTTGGACACCCTGTATACTCAAAATTTACAGTGAAGTGTAACAATAAGTCATATTTTATATCTCAATAATAATAAACTTGCTATATTAAACAGGGTGTCCAAAAATTAAAGCTAATCAAATCAGAACTTTAAGTGGCTATAACTTGATGAATTTATATAGAACGCTATACTTTTTAACTTACCAAAAAATGTACCTTTTAAATACCTATCGAATGGTATAAATGTGGTCTATAGCTAACCCAAACAGCACAAATACGTCTTAAAGACGTCTATAAAACGTTTGATCTCAGCATTCAGGACGTCTTATGGATGTCCATAAAAGACGAATGACGTCCATAAGACGTATAGACGTCTTATGTCACAAAAGGTAACGTCTTTAAGACATTTGCTTACAACGTCTTATGGACGTCCCTTCCCAACATTAAAACAACATATTCTACCAATAAAATTATGTACATTAAAAAGGGTCCCTTTAATTTTTTTGCTTGTCTTGTTTACAAAGTCAAACCGTAATTATTCAAAAGTCCAAGAAATAAATTTTATTAAGAAAAAATCAAGAGCAAAATATACACTACCATTTTAAATAACTACAAGTTCCGTATGAATAATTTGCTTTAAAAAATATGTTCAACATAATCTCTTCATATAAAAAAAATACATAACTTAAGCATAATGTAAACTTTTTCTAATTTGAATTTGAGGAAGTGAGGTAGAAGAGCAAATATTTTCAGAACTACTACTGTTCGAACTATAAGTGAACCTATCAAATTTAAGCCTTAGTTTATCCCTTCGATATAATAACTCTAAAAGGTAGACTATCAACAAAATAAAAGTTTATTGAAATAAAAAGTACACAAATCTTTAAATAGTTTTAAAAACAAGAATTTTTATTTAGTCGAATAACAAATCTGGTCTGATGCCCTTTTCAGCCATGTTTGGACTGAAATTTCCTCATTCTTCCGACTTTTTGCCAGTCCTTTTGTCTCTGTAGATCCTAATAACAAACTGATTTTAATTTTATAGGGTAAAGTTTATCATTTGTGGGAGTAAATTTTTTGATATTTTTGCGAATTTTTATAATTGTCCTCTACTATAGAATTGTGACTTATGCTATTTCAAGGTTAATATGTATAATGAAAGACAGAACTTACTCATAATAAGTTGTTTCGTACTAATCAACTGTACATGGTAATTTTACAAACTCGCTTTACAAAGTCATAAATGCTCCCTACTCCCAGTTTTGAAATTTCTAAAACCTTAAACAAAATTAGTTCATGTAATTAACAAAACTCTATTTTCTATGTTCTCTAAATATCAACCAATCATCAGGAACAAAATAAATCTTACAGGTTTCATTAGTGGAGCACTCCATAAACAAACATTTCGTCTTCCACTTCATTAGTAATATTTCTTGTAATATTTAGGACCGGGTCTGGATGAGCTGTGCAAGCCTTTTTCGCATAGATAATATTTTTGAAGATTTCATTTCATACTTCTAACATAGAGTTACTACAAAAATATAAACGGTAAAGCATTCGGGAATTTCCTGTAACACAACCTATAAATAACGTTACTGTTTTTCCTAAGTACATATGATTCTTGATCTTACCTTAAGTATTACATAAACACGAATAAAAAAGATTTTCAGAGGCACATAGATAAATCAATTATTTTAATAAAATTCTTTCAAAAGTTAAATTTTCACAGTCGGCACCCCAACAACATTAAAAATGAATAACGACATGACGAAACACAAATACAAAACTGAAAAATTACATTTGACAGAAACAAAAGGCGGGTTTTTTAAAGTTATAGTTTCGCTGGCATCATATTGTTATTGTTATCGGTACATCAAACAGTCTGTGACAAAAAGCACCAAAGTATTGATAAAAAAGATCACGCAAAAGTTCCATTAATCAAGGTCGTAGTGAGGCTACTAAAAATTTGTCGTTCAGTCAAATATTTTAACCTCAAATTGTATTCAGCTGAGCTCTGTGCGGCGTTGCAAACTTATTACCCAACTGCGACAAAATCCATAGGGAAGGAAATGCTTTTTAGTTTTTATCAACTAAATTATACACAACTGTATTTATTTTCATATAAAATGTAGTATGTAGACTTTTAAAAGATATCTTAAAAACGTTGTATATAGACGTCTTATGGACGTCTTTAAAACAACGTCTATAAGACGCCTTATTTATGTCTTAAGACGTTCAGACATAATCTGGATATAAAAATGACGTCTATAAGACTTCTAGTGCTGTGTGGGAAGTTTTCGCGTTTTCACAGAATACGCCAAATAATCATTTTCTGCAACATTTTGTGTTTTTCGAATAGATGTTCTAATGTATCTAGTTGTGTCAGCTCATAAGTGTTTATTGTGAAAATTTCTTATGGATTCGCTTGAAAAGTGTGCCTCATCAGTAAACAAAATACAAGATAAAAAAAGGTGATATTGGACGATCATTTGAAATATCCAGTGGCAAAAATTCTCGCTGATTTATAGAAGTTGAAAAAGATTTAACTTTCAATAACTCCAATAAGGCTCATAATAACTATACCAAAGTAATATTGGCAAAAACTATTCAAAAAGATTTTTATATTAATAAACATTATAAAAATAAATTAGCCTTGAAAATAGTTACAAAGCATATTATTATTATATATATTATAGGAACTCAACAAGGAAAAAACGTTTCAAAATATGAATATTTCAGATGATAGATAATCTCGACGTAATGAAGCAGTCGGGTTCACAGAAATGATTTACCAACAACGAGATGTAAGATAAACAAAGAAAAGGTCGATTTTACACTGACAACACAAAACTGTAATTAAGTAAACAGGTAAAATTCTCTTTTTTGAAGGATTTTTGGTATTGCATGTTTTTTTTTAACGAAAAGGATATTTATATGAAGGTAAAATTACTACAAAACGAACAGAGTATTCACTCTGGAATATGGAATATGTATATATATATATATATATATATATATATATATATATATATATATATATAAAGGGTGTTTTTTATAGAGGTATAGAACTTTAAGTTGGCAACACTTTTTTAACCGGCGGCCATTTTGTCAGCTGTCAAGTGATTTATGTTTAATTTGGTTTGGTATTTCAACATGAATAGACTGACGCCTGAACAACGCTTCCAAATTGTGCAAATTTATTTTGAAAATCATGGTTCTGTTCGAAATACGTATCGCGCACTACGTCCATTTTACGGTCAACATAATCGTCCATCAGAGCAATTAATTCGATTAACTATGGAACGTTTTCGCACCATGTTTACTCTAAAAGATAAGACGCATCCATAGAGACGTCATACAGTGCGTACAGAAGAAGTCATTGCTGCTGTAGAGCGTAGCGTAGAGGAAGACCCGAATCAGTCTATCCGCCATCGTGCACAGGAAGTGGATATGTGTCCATTCACTTTATGGAAGATTTTGCGGAAAGATCTTGGTTTGCGTGCTTACAAAATCCAACTCGTGCAAGAATTGAAGCCACACGATCACTTAGCAAGGCGTAGATTCGGTGAATGGGCCCAAAACAAGATTGCCGTTGATCCCGATTGTCATAAGCGAATTTTGTTTAGCGATGAACCTTACTTTTGTTTGTATGGATACGCCAATAAACAAAACTGCCGTATTTGATGTGATGATAATCCTCAAGTGTATGTTGAGACACCATTACATCCAGAAAAACTGACTGTTTGGTGTACTTTATGGGCTGGTGGAATCATTGGTCCGTACTTCTTTAAACACGATGTTGGTCAGAACGTTACAGTCAATGGTGACAGCTATAGAGCCATGATTACTGAATTTGTCGTTCATCAATTGAACAACCTTGATGTCCAGGAGCTGTAGTTTCAACAAGACGGCGCAACATGTCACACAGCTCGTGCCACAATTGATTTATTGAAGGAAATATTTGGTAACCGCATAGTTTCACGTTTCGGACCCGTGAATTGGCCTCCAAGATCGTGCGACTTAACGCCTCTAGACTATTTTCTGTGGGGATATGTGAAGTCGCTAGTCTACGCTGATATGCCCGAAACGATTGATCACTTGGAAGACAACATTCGCCGCGTTATTGCCGATATACGGCCACAAATGTTGGAAAAAGTCATCGAAAATTTCCAGATTAGACTACGTCCGAGCCAGCCGTGGCGGTCATATGCCAGAAGTCATATTTAAATTATAATGCCAGAAGGTTATCTTTCGAATAAAGTAAATTTCATGTAAATTGAAAAATTCATCTTTGTTTTATTCCATTTAAAAGTTCTAAACCTCTATAAAAACACCATTTATATATATATAATTTATTGGTCCGATTAGTAATGATCTCGTATTTTTCTAAGCTAGTAAAAAAATGTAAGCAAGGGAGAACACAGTCTTTTTCCCAAGATAAACCAGGGAATAAAGTGTAGAAATATGCCAAACACCTGGTACATATGCAGCAGCGTATACAAATTGTCAGCCTACCTGCCGTCATCCTTAATAATAGACAGGGCATAAAAACGTCCGCCTAATCTTTACAGAGCAAAATTTATGTTTCGCAGGGCCGTAATAACTGCAAACACAAGAATATTAGCAGCGTCCATATTTCGATAAGAAGATAATCTTCGATCAAATTTATTTTTTTAACGTCAGTGGATGTACACCCTTAAATTGAATTGTTAGGGTTATAATTGTTGATCTTTGAATTTTTTACAGATACTTAAAACTCTTTTAGAACTTCTCTTAATATCCTTGAATGCTGGGTGGCCTTAAAAATGCATAGTGAATTTTTAAAATAACAAGAAAATTTATTTTTTTTAACGTCGGTGGATGTACACCCTTAAATTAAATTGTTAGCATTACAATTGTTGATCTATGAATTTTTTACAGATACCGAAAACTCTTCTAAAGAATCTCTTAAAATCCTTGAGTGCTGCGTGGCCTTAAAAATGCATAGTGAATTTTTAAAATAACAAGAAAATTTATTTCTGTAACGTCAGTGGATGTACACCCTTAAATCAAATTGTTAGCGTTATAATTGTTGATCTATGAATTTTTTACAGGTACCTAAAACTCTTTTAAAGATTCTCTTAAAATCCCTGAGTGCTGGGTGCCCTTAGAAATGCATAGTGAATTTTTAAAATAACAAGAAAATTAATTTTTTTAACGTCAGTGGATGTACACCCTTAAATTAAATTTTTAGCGTTATAATTGTTGATCCATGAAATTTTTACAGATACCTAAAACCTTTTTAAAGATTTTCTTAAAATCCCTGAATGCTGGGTGGCCTTAGAAATGCATAGTGAATTTTTAAAATAACAAGAAAATTTATTTTTTTAACGTCAGTGGATGTAAACCCCTAAATTAAATTGTTAGCGTTATAGTTGTTGATCCATGAATTTTTCACAGATATATAAAATCCTTTAAAAGATTCTCTTAAAATCCCTGAGTGCTGGGTGGTCTTAAAAATGCGTAGTGAATTTTTAAAATAACAAGAAAATTTCTTTTTTTAACATCAGTGGATGTACACCCTTAAATTAAATTGTTAGCGTTATAATTGTTGATCTATGAATTTTTTACAGATACCTAAAACTCTTTTAAACATTCTCTTAAAATCTCTGAGTGCTGGGTAACCTTAAAAATGCGTAGTGAATTTTAAAATAACAAGAAAATTTATTTTTTTAACGTCAGTGGATGTACACCCTTAAATTAAATTGTTAGCGTTAAAATTGTTGATCTATGAATTTTTTACAGATACCTAAAACTCTTTTGAAGATTCTCTTAAAATTCCTGAGTGCTGGGTGGCCTTAAAAATGCGTAGTGAATTTTTAAAATAACAAGAAAATTTATTTTATAACGTCAGTGGATGTACACCCTTAAATTAAATTGTTAGCGTTATAATTGTCGATCTATGAATTTTTTACAGATACCTAAAACTCTTTTAAAGATTCTCTTAAAATCCCTGAGTGCTGGGTGGCCTTAAAAATGCGTAGAGAATTTTTAAAATAACAAGAAAATTATTTTTTTTAACGTCAGTGGATGTACACCCTTAAATTAAATTGTTAATGTTATAATTGTTGATCTATGAATTTTTTACAGATACTTAAAACTCTTTCAAAGATTCTCTTAAAATCCCTGAGTGCTGGGTGGCCTTAGAAATGCATAGTGAATTTTTAAAATAACAAGAAAATTTATTTTTTTAACGTCAGTGGATGGACACCCTTAAATTAAATTGTTAGCGTTATAATTGTTGATCTATGAATTTTTTACAGATACCTAAAACTCTTTTGAAGATTCTCTTAAAATCCCTGAGTGCTGGGTGGCCTTAAAAATGCGTAGTGAATTTTTAAAATAACAAGAAAATTTCTTTTTATAACGTCAGTGGATGCACACCCTTAAATTAAATTGTTAGCGTTATAATTGTTAATCTATGAATTTTTTACAGATACCTAAAACTCTTTTAAAGATTCTCTTAAAATCCCTGAGTACTGGGTGGCCTTAAAAATGCGTAGTGAATTTTTAAAATAACAAGAAAATTTATTTTTTTAACGTCAGTGGATGTACACCCTTAAACCAAATTGTTAGCGTTATAATTGTTGATCTACGAAGTTTTTACAGATACCTAAAACTCTTTTTAAGATTCTCTTAAAATCCCTGAGTGCTGGGTGGCCGTAGAAATGCATAGTGAATTTTTAAAATAACAAGAAAATTTATTTTTTTAACGTCAGTGGATGTACAACCTTAAATTAAATTGTTAGCGTTAAAATTGTTGATCTATGAATTTTTTGCAGATACCCAAAACTCTTTTACAGATTCTCTTAAAATCCCTGAGTGCTGGGTGCCCTTAAAAATGCGTGGTGGATTTTTAAAACATCAAGAAAATTAATTTTTTTAACGTCAGTGGATGTACACCCTTAAATTAAATTGTTAGCGTTATAATTGTTGATCTTTGAATTTTTTTGCAGATACCTAAAACTCTTTTAAAGATTCTCTTAAAATCCCTGAGTGCTGGATGGCCTTAAAAATGCGTAGTGAATTTTAAAATAACAAGAAAATTTATTTTTTTAACGTCAGTGGATGTACACCCTTAAATTAAATTGTTAGCGTTATAATTGTTGATCTATGAATTTTTTACAGATACCTAAAACTCTTTTGAAGATTCTCTTAAAATTCCTGAGTGCTGGGTGGCCTTAGAAATGCATAGTGAATTTTTAAAATAACAAGAAAATTTATTTTTTTAACGTCAGTGGATGTACACCCTTAAATTAAATTGTTAGCGTTATAATTGTTAATCTATGAATTTTTTACAGATACCTAAAACTCTTTTAAAGATTCTCTTAAAATCCCTGAGTGCTGGGTGGCCTTAGAAATGCATAGTGAATTTTTAAAATAACAAGAAAATTTCTTTTTATAACGTCAGTGGATGTACACCCTTAAATTAAATTGTTAACGTTATAATTGTTGATCTATGAATTTTTTACCGATACCTAAAACTCTTTTAAAGATTTTCTTAAAATCTCTGAGTGCTGGGTGGCCTTGAAACTGCGTAGTGAGTTTTAAAATAACAAGAAAATTTATTTTTTGAACGTCAGTGGATGTACACACTTAAATTAAATTGTTAGCGTTACAATTGTTGATCTATGAATTTTTTACAGATACCTGAAACTCTTTTGAAGATTCTCTTAAAATCCCTGAGTGCTGGGTGGCTTTAAAAATGCGTAGTGAATTTTTAAATTAACAAGAAAATTAATTTTTTTAACATCAGTGGATGTACACCCTTAAATTAAATTGTTAGCGTTATAATTGTTGATCTATGAATTTTTTACAGATACCTAAAACTCTTTTAAAGATTTTCTTAAAATCTTTGTGTGCTAGGTGGCCTTAGAAATGCATAGTGAATTTTTAAATCAACAAGAAAATTTATTTTTTTAACGTCAGTGGATGTACACCCTTAAACCAAATTGTTAGCGTTATAATTGTTGATCTATGAAGTTTTTACAGATACCTGAAACTCTTTTAAAGATTCTCTTAAAATCCCTGAGTGCTGGGTTGCCTTAGAAATGCATAGTGAATTTTTAAAATAACAAGAAAATTTATTTTTTTAACGTCAGTGGATGTACAACCTTAAATTAAATTGTTAGCGTTAAAATTGTTGATCTATGAATTTTTTGCAGATACCCAAAACTCTTTTACAGATTCTCTTAAAATCCCTGAGTGCTGGGTGCCCTTAAAAATGCGTGGTGGATTTTTAAAACATCAAGAAAATTAATTTTTTTAACGTCAGTGGATGTACACCCTTAAATTAAATTGTTAGCGTTATAATTGTTGATCTTTGAATTTTTTACAGATACCTAAAACTCTTTTAAAGATTCTCTTAAAATCCCTGAGTGCTGGATGGCCTTAAAAATGCGTAGTGAATTTTAAAATAACAAGAAAATTTATTTTTTTAACGTCAGTGGATGTACACCCTTAAATTAAATTGTTAGCGTTATAATTGTTGATCAGTGAATTTTTTACAGATACCTAAAACTCTTCTAAAGATTCTCTTAAAATCTCTGAGTGCTGGGTGGCCTTAAAAATGCGTAGTGAATTTTAAAATAACAAGAAAATTTATTTTTATAACGTCAGTGGATGTACCCCCTTAAATTAAATTGTTAGCGTTATAATTGTTGATCCATGAATTTTTCACAGATACCTAAAACCCTTTCAAAAATTCTCTTAAAATCCCTGAGTGCTGGGTGGCCTTAAAAATGGGTAGTGAATTTTTAAAATAACAAGAAAATTTATTTTTTTAACGTCAGTTGATGTACACCCTTAAATTAAGTTGTTAGCGTTATAATTGTTGATCTATGAATTTTTTACAGATACCTAAAACCCTTTTAAAGACTTTCTTAAAATCCCTGAGTGCTGGGAGGCCTTGAAAATACATAGTGAATTTTTAAATTAACAAGAAAATTTATTTTTTTAACGACAGTGGATGTACACCCTTAAATTAAATTGTTAGCGTTATAATTGTTGATCAGTGAATTTTTTGTAAATACCTAAAACTCTTTTAAAGCTTCTGTTAAAATCCCTGGGTGCTGGGTGGCCTTAGAAATGCATAGTGAATTTTTAAAATTACAAGAAAATTTCCCTAAGTACCTGCAGGAGATTCGATAATTTATGATCTTTCACGCATCATTTGGGAAGTATATATATATATATATATATATATATATATATATATATATATATATATATATATATATATATAAATATTTGACTCCAGTGACTTCATTTTTTGCTGAATACCACGACGTTTCTGCTACTAGTAATCTCTAGCTCTTTTTAACAAGTTCTTAGATTACTTAACTGTTGATTTATTTATGCTCCTGCGAGGTCAGTTACTATCCTTTTTAGTTCTTTCTTCCTGTTTTTTTATATCGGCATTTTTTCTGTAGTTTATTGTTAATTTTGACTTAATCCATCTTGTATTTTCCCTAATTCCACGAAGTCGAAGGCCTTTTGCAAATCAACAAAAGAGAGGTGTAAAAAGATGTCTTCGTCATACTTTTCAATCACTAATCGTCGTATTTGCAGGTAATCGATGGTGCTGTAACCTTTCCTAAAACCTGCTTCTTTGACAGATTAGTAGAAATCAGATTTGTCTGTCTGTAAGCATTTTTGCTTCCAGTAAACATGCATTTATTTGAAGCCACACATTTTTCATTACGCTCGCGTTTCACCTGTTTCATATCAAAAATGCGGTACTGATATTTGCGTAATAAAACCAGAGTTCGGTCCTGTGTAATCAGACATCCGCACATATGGCCTGTTCGAGTCTGGAGAAAGATTTTTCAGCTCAGCAGCTACAGAATAAGAATAAGCCGTATAACAGAATCTCTGGTTACCATATTCCGGCTATTTATAGGAAGAGAACACAAAAACAGGAGACAATCGAGTGTGTTTATATTCGTATTTCGGGTTTTGTTTGTTTGTCTTTCGATTCCTTCTTTATTTCTCGTAGCTTTTACATGACGAAGACGTGTATTTATTTAAATCGGGGGTTTCTCGATTTTCAGATTGAACTGAGAGAGGGTACAATCAAGCACAACAGATACAGGGTGAGTCAACGATTGGATGAATTAAGTTTATGCCTTTTCGGTGAAATTTACAAAGAAACTATATTTATTGTTTGATACAGTTTATTTTTACGCAGATTTTAAAAATATTTAGGACTCTACAGGGTGAGCCAAAAAACTAGGATAGCATAAAGTTGTATTTTTTTTAAATAGAACACCCTATATACGTATACGTATTTTCGATTTAGCTTATAATTTTAAATCTTTTTTATTAAGGGTTTACTATAACAAAACTTTATAGTTTCTGAGATAATTAAGTTTAAAGAAAAAAAGTCACATTTTCATGCATCAATTCAATCCTAAATAACGTTTTCCATTTTGTGACAAATATATTCAAATTTGGAATTTAGCAAGGCCAAGGACAAGTTAACATAATTTTTACCTAATATTTGCAATAAAAGCTACAGGGTGTTGAACACATCGGCTCAAATTTGAACAAGTTTAAATGAATAAATATCTTTTTTTTTAATGGTACACCCTGTATATTTTCATGTTATTTAGTAGAGTAATAAAAACCCTAAAAGTTTTGTTCAATATATCCCATACCTATTTATAATAGTTTTTGAGATATTTCAGTTTTTCTTATTTTCCATACTTTTTTACAGAAATAGTCTTCATTATCATAGTAGCCATGGCAAAAACAATGTAAAAGAACATCTTTCTGTGTGTCAAATTTATAACCGCAATCGCTTTTTTTGGTTTTTATGTAGTGTAGTTTGGTTTTTTTTTGCATTCATCTTATATTGTAAAATGAATTTTCCAAAGAATGAGTTAATAGATATGATTTATACAATAGGAGAGGCTCAAAAAATTGCCTTCTTGCTCAAAGAATTTACAAAATGAAGTATCCTGATCGACGTCAGCCTAATACCCATACTTTTCAAAACTTAATGCAAAGATTTGATTCTTCTGGTACTGTTGATTATCCAAAACGTAAAGTGGTCAACAAACCAGTAACTAATGAAGAAAAAGAACTACAAGTATTGTTAAATGTTCAGGAAAATCCTTATATTGGTAGCCGTCAGTTAGCAGCATTATGTGAAACATCACAATCCAGCGCTAATCGTACTACCAAGAAATATAGGTATCATCCATATCACATGGAATTACACCAAGAATTGCATGGACAGGATTTTGAAAATCGTGTAAACTTTTGTCGTACAATAAATGCGGAGATTCAATTAAATCCAAATTTATTATGCAAGGTAATGTTTAGTGATGAAGCTACTTTTAGAAGTAACGGTGCCGTAAATAGACGCAACATGCATTATTATGCCACAGAAAACCCATTTTGGATTAGAGAGGTGCAACATCAAAACCACTGGTCACTAAATGTTTGGTGTGGTATTCATCATAATCGAATTACTGGACCCCACTTTTTTAATGAACTACTAAATGGCCATAGTTACCTGAACTTTCTACAAGAAGAACTACCCCAACTGCTTCAAGGTCTCGATAGGGATGAGCTCGACAGTATGTGGTTCCAGCACGATGGTGCGCCTCCGCATTACCATCGTGAAGTTCGTGCGTTTTTGGACCAACGATATCCGCAAAAATGGATTGGACGTGGGGGTTTCATTGAGTGGCCACCAAGGTCTTGCGACATCACATCATTAGATTTCTTCCTATGGGGTTATATTAAAAATAAGGTGTATGTTAATCCACCAACAACAGTGGAAGATATGCGAAACAGGATTAGGGATACCTGTAGAACAATAACGCCACTAATTTTGTTCAGGGTCCGAGAAAATCTGCAAAAAAGACTAAATTTGTGCATTGCACAAGAGGGTCGTTTATTCCAACACTTATTAAAAAGAAATAAATAATCTCAGTATTTAATAGGTAATTTTTTTGTTTCAATTTAGTATAAAAGTAAATATGTATTTGCCTTGTCGTTATTGTTGTGTTAATTTTTTCACATTATGTTTAATTAAACTATTGCCGTTGTAATATAACGAATAATGTATTTCATCATATTTAACCACATTCTGTTTGTTTCTGTAGTTTCTTTTTATTATTTTACATGGCTACTATGATAATGAAGACTATTTCTGTAAAAAAGTATGGAAAATAAGAAAAACTGAAATATCTCAAAAACTATTATAAATAGGTATAGGATATATTGAACAAAACTTTTAGGGTTTTTATTACTCTATTAAATAACATGAAAATATACAGGGTGTACCATTTAAAAAAAAAGATATTTATTCATTTATACTTGTTCAAATTTGAGCCGATGTGTTCAACACCCTGTAGCTTTTATTGCAAATATTAGGTAAAAATTATGTTAACTTTTCTTTGGCCTTGCTAAATTCCAAATTTGAATATATTTGTCACAAAATTGAAAACGTTATTTAGGATTGAATTGATGCTTGAAAATGTGACTTTTTTTCTTTAAACTTAATTATCTCAGGAACTATAAAGTTTTGTTATAGTAAACCCTTAATAAAAAAGATTTAAAATTATAAGCTAAATCGAAAATACGATTCGTATATAGGGTGTTCTATTTAAAAAAATACAACTTTATGCTGTCTTAGTTTTTTGGCTCACCCTGTAGAGTCCTAAATATTTTTAAAATCTGCGTAAAAATAAACTGTATCAAACAATAAATATAGTTTCTTTGTAAATTTCACCGAAAAGGCACAAACCTACTTCATCCAATCGTTGACTCACCCTGTACAGTTACCACATTATTCAAATCAATAAATAAAAATTTAAAGAAAAACCTATTTTTCAGTACATAATCTCAAATACCTCAAAATCCTGAGGTGATGGGCCACTTTGGAAAAGACCTCCAGCAGCACAACAACAAAATCTTGTAGACCTGTGTAATATAATCGTAGATTAGCAAAAATTGCAGCCTATTAACTATGGATAGCGTAGAAACTTTACTTTCAGGATCTGAAAACCACATCACAATAATTCATTTGCAATAAACTTATATTATCTCACCCAGGGGCGGATCCAGCCTCTCTCTTGGGGGGAGAGGGGCTGTAATATCACAAAAGTACAGGGTGAGTCAACGATTGGATAAGGTAAGTTTGTGCCTTTTCGGTGAAATTTACAAAGAAACTATATTTATTGTTTGATACAGTTTATTTTTACGCAGATTTTAAAAATATTTAGCACTCTACAGGGTGAGCCAAAAAACTAGGACAGCATAAAGTTGTATTTTTTTAAATAGAACACCCTATATACGAATCATATTTTCGATTTAGCTTATAATTCTAAATCTTTTTTATTAAGGGTTTACTATAACAAAACTTTTTAGTTTCTGAGATAATTAAGTTTAAAGAAAAAAGGTCACATTTTCAAGCATCAATTCAATCCTAAATAACGTTTTCAATTTTGTGACAAATATATTCAAATTTGGAATTTAGCAAGGCCAAGGACAAGTTAACATAATTTTTACCTAATATTGGCAATAAAAGCTACAAGGTGTTGAACACATCGGCTCAAATTTGAACAAGTTTAAATGAATAAATATCTTTTTTTTTAATGGTACACCCTGTTTATTTTCATGTTATTTAATAGAGTAATAAAAACCCTTAAAGTTTTGTTCAGTATATCCTATACCTATTTATAATAGTTTTTGAGATATTTCAGTTTTTCTTATTTTCCATACTTTTTTACAGAAATAGTCTTCATTATCATAGTAGCCATGGCAAAAACAATGTAAAAGAACATTTTTCTGTGTATCAAATTTATAACCGCAATCGCTTTTTTTGGTAAGTAGAAAATTTTAAAAGATTTATTACTTTCTCTAGTTCTTGAATAAACTATAGAATAACAGGTAAAATTGGGTTTTCCTAAACTCAAAACTCTTGGGGGGGGGGGGGCGATAGCCCCCACCGCCCTCCCCCTTGATCCGCACCTGGTCTCACCTCCAAGGGAGACCTCAAAATCATGGTTAACGTCACCATTTAATCCAAACAACTAGTCTGAATCGTTTTTTTTTCTTTTTCGCTTATTTTCGAGATAATTATGTGAAAAAATTAAAATAAAACACCCTGTATATTTAAGCCTGGAATGGAGAATCGCCTCTTTTTGGTGGAGTTAAAAAGTTTACAACACCGTATTTAAAAATACATTTGTCCCAAATTAAAAGCAGTTTTATAGTCCAATATTATTACACTAACAAGACATTTTCTTTCGGTTTTAAAAAGTCATAGAAATTTTACAATGCCATAAAGAACATAAATAGAGCTTGTTTATTTACGTTTGTCGCCGAGGTAGTTAGGAATACCTAGTACAAGAAATAAAACTATTTTAAGTACTCAAATTAAATGCACTTTTACTACACTTCAATTAGGTTAGGTGGAGTTGTCGTTTTTTACTAGTGTATACAAATCGTAAATATCTAGAGGGATGCATTTGTGTACGAATAGGTTATTTTACTTCTTGCCGCAGATTTTCAATGGAACTAAAGTCTGGAGATTATGCTGGCCACTGCAATACCCGAAAGTTATTTTCCTGAAACAATTCTTAAACAAATCGTCAATAGTGATTTGGATCATCATTATTATAACATCAGTTGTAACTTTAAAACGTCGTTTGCCTCGATATACCATAATGTAAAGAATTACTAAAATATAAAAATTGTGTTGTATTAGTATTTTCGAGAGATCGGGATTTCTCAGAAATAGCGATACGTAGGAACAAAAGGTATGGAACATTTTTTCTAGAGAATTTTATGGTCTACAATTTCTCTCTGACATATTTTTACGATAACAATTTCCGTTTAGGAGAAAAATGCAAAACAACGATATTTTTCACTTTTGATCTTGAATAAAATTTTTAGTAAGCCGTAGGATCGGTGGGAACATTTGATATCACTACATAGTATAAAACAAAGTCGCTTTCTCTGTCCCTATGTCCCTTTGTATGCTTAAATCTTTAAAACTACGCACCGGATTTTGATGCGTTTTTTTTCAATAGATAGAGTGATTCAAGAGGAAGGTTTATATGTATAATAACATCCATTAAATAGTGGAGAAATACTGTTATTTTTGAGGTTTCTAATGTGATGTCGTTAATTATCATATTTTTTTCCGCTTACATTGCAAACGCAGGCTGAACCCTACGAGATTTATCAAAATAATGTACTAATTATTTGTACACATTGAAAAGGTCTACAGAAAACTCCGCGATGGTATATGTCTATCTCTCATGGATATCCCACAATAACATTTTTTTGTCATTTACTTTTTACGACAAATAATGGCAAATTTTGAAGCGATTTTAACCAATACAGCATTAATCCTTATCCAATTAAATAGCTTAAATACATTGTTGATTTAATATAGATCTATATAGTCCTTTACAGCACAATATTTAAATGAATATTTTCGAAGATATTACAGATTTAAAATTGCGGGAAGTAGCGCTTGCGGCGGTACTGGCCGACCGGGGCGGCGGCAGCGTGCCTATAAATAGCGCGTCGGAGGCCGATGTAATAATTGTTGTAAAAATAAAATAAATAGTCACAGTTTTTCTGTAGTGTATTTAGTATCAGCATTGCACCCGTGCGAAGCCGGGGCGGGTCGCTAGTTTTATTTATAATAGTGTGTTTAAGATTTATGTGTACCCTATTGTCCGTTTTTTGCGAAGTTAAATATCTATTTTGATTGGATTATTCACAGAAAAACATTACCTTTAACTGTGAACGTAATATATTCGGAATTAAATTTTATTTCATTTCTCACTAGATCAGTTTTAAAAATAAAACTTTTCTAGAAATCTACAAGGAGAAATTTATATTAAATAAAAAAATCCTGCAAAATAAAGGCGTGGGAGTAATAAGAACGCGTAAAAGTCTTCTATATCGTTTAAACATCTTGATATCAGAGAAAGTCACGTCAAAATTTAAATTATCACCAATGGAAATAAATTTAATAATTAGCGAGCAATTAAAATAAATTAATGTCATCCGGCATGGAAAAAAATGGCGGATGTTGTAGCACGCGAGACATGTATCCCAGTATCATGGCCGTGTAAGGCGAGAGCAAACCGACTCTGAGATATTTAGATACCCACTGTTTAAATTAAGTATGATTAAAATGTATAGTTTATGTCTACAGGGTCGTCTTTATTACCAGAGGGAAATAAGAAGACTTTGTATATGGCGTTTTTTATACCTGATACCCGGTAAGTGTGTATGTGTGAGCATAGCGTAATAAGACATATGTCAAATTTCAAGCATTGTGATTTGTTACATTTAAAAAAAGTCAAACACCGAAGATTCCCCACGTAAATCCGCCTTTTTTAAGGCCATTAGGCAAAATAATGTTTAACTTTTCAGCGGACTGCTTTACATATGGCGAAAACTGTTTCTTTTTAATATTTTGTGTGCACATAACCTAAGTTTTTTTTTAGAAGTTTGTTGTTTTATTTACATTTTTAATTTTGCGAGTTTTGAGATAATGGATATTTATGAACTATGTTAAATTGTTTTAATTTATTAAAAATGCTTGTTACCGAAGATCATTACTGCTTGGTCCTCAAAAAAAAAGCAATTCTTATTAATTTTTTTATTAATTTTATAGCATTTGCAATAATATAGTTGTTCGTTATATAAATTAACTAGCGACCCGCCCCGGCTTCGCACGGGTGCAATGCTGATACTAAATACACTACAGAAAAACTGTGACTATTTATTTTATTTTTACAACAATTATTACATTGGCCTCCGACGCGCTATTTATAGGCACGCTGCCGCCGCCCCGGTCGGCCAGTACCGCCGCAAGCGCTACTTCCCGCAATTTTAAATCTGTAATATCTTCGAAAATATTCATTTAAATCTTGTGCTGTAAAGGACCATATAGATCTATATTAAATCAACAATGTATTTAAGCTATTTAATTGGATAAGGATTAATGCTGTATTGGTTAAAATCGCTTCAAAATTTGCCATTATTTGTCGTAAAAAGTAAATGACAAAAAAATGTTATTGTGGGATATCCATGAGAGATAGACATATACCATCGCGGAGTTTTCTGTAGACCTTTTCAATGTGTACAAATAATTAGTACATTATTTTGATAAATCTCGTAGGGTTCAGCCTGCGTTTGCAATGTAAGCGGAAAAAAATATGATAATTAACGACATCACATTGGAAACCTCAAAAATAACAGTATTTCTCCACTATTTAATGGATGTTATTATACATATAAACCTTCCTCTCGAATCACTCTATCTATTGAAAAAAACCGCATCAAAATCCGGTGCGTAGTTTTAAAGATTTAAGCATACAAAGGGACATAGGGACAGAGAAAGCGACTTTGTTTTATACTATGTAGTGAAGCTTATGAAATAAAGACCGTTATATAATATAGCTACCAGATCAAATAATGAGATTTCCTGACAATATCCCTGACTTTTCAGTAAATATCCGGATATTTTATCTGAATGTTGTATGTGGTATGTTAAAGCAGTAAAATTTTCAAAATATTTGCAATCGAAGAACCAAATGCGAATATCGAGGGAGTGTTCTCATTAATAGGAGCATAGTGAACTAAGGAGAGAAATAGGCTGTCTATATTGTTATAAGTTTTACTTTTCGCTGCCATCAATGTTATAACTTTGCTGGTTCTGTTTTTGGTTTATCACTGATGTCGATGAATTCAAATAAATCTTCTAATATTACTTTTAATATTTTATTAAAATGTTCACTAAATCATGAGGTAACAATAATTTTTCTTCTTACTTACTAATTTAATGTCACTATTGTAGTTTTTTAATTTTAGTTCCCCTCGTCTCTATGTTCATGTCCTAGTTATATTCTATTTCTGTATCTAAATTATTATTTTACAGTCATAGGCGTACTAACAAATATAACATAACTATTTATTTACGTGATTACTAAAATGAAAAGTGTGTATTTATGGGATGATGACAATATGAACAAAGCTAATGGTCTCTGTAAAAAGTAAAGTTTTAGAGTTTCGGAGATTAAGGCATGCTTTTGTTTGAACCTATTAGAATATAAATTTACTTCTTAAGAGAGTATTAAATATTTGACTATAATTATCTATTAATCCATAAGAGTAACTTAAAAATATTTATATATAGTAATTTAATAATTAATAATTTGTAGTAATAGTTGGTTTACAACAATATCTTCTGTTAAAGTTCTACTCTAGACACAATTTAACTTAAAAGACATATCATGTGAAGAATGTCATGAAATGGTTATAAAAGACCAGCAATTGCCAAAAGAAACATCAAACAATAAAAGGCACGAAACTAAATTTATTAATATACTAAATTAACAATTCACTTATTTAGTTAACGTTTAGTTATTTTATTTTTTTGTTACTAGAATAATTAATAAATATTTTTTATTACTTATATTTCCCTCTTTTAATTTTAAAAAAATACGGACAATTGCAGTTTTTTTCCTGTTTCTCTAATAGGGGGCTAAAATTTCAGACATGTCAGGAAAATTCCTGTCGTCTGGTAACCCTACCCTTAGCAAAATTTATATAAACCTATTATAAAGAATGAAAAAGTAAAAATTAACATTGATGGAAATTTGGTAACAGAAATCCAGTTAGTATATCATATGTAATGTATTCTTCTAAAACTACAAACGATTGTAATTATTAAAATGATTGTTAAAATTGCACTTTTATATTGAAATTCTCATCTTTGAACTCCTTGGCAATTCTTTACCTGGTAGAAGTGGAAAACTTTGGAAATAAAACTTCTTTTAAAGAGTTCAATAGCACAAGTAACCTGAATAATATCAGAAACACTGTTTACCGACTCGGAATTCTCACTGTTGCTTGCACATGCTGATTTCATCAGTTAAATATCACAATGTTGGAATATGAAACCAGAAAAATTGACCTTTAGATAAATGAAAATAAACCAAATTACTTGCACGTTAACCATAACAATGCAGACAGTATTAAGCAAAATGTTATAATAGATGACTTCACCTTCGAACAAATGAGCATAATTGACCTTCAAGATGAAAGGGACTACTACAGCATACGCACCAATGCTGAACTAGCGGAACCATACCACAGTCCTGATATATAGAGAAATTGGAAACACCGATGGACCGGCCACGTTCAGGGTCTCATTAAAATGGAATGGGAAGAAGCATCGCAGATAGATCAAACCTTAGATAGAGGTACAGACAGCATTAAGAAAGATTTCTCAACTATAAACCTAGTAATAAGGGTATAGCTGTACACATTTCAATATCGTGTTTCCTAATTATTGGCCCAATAACAGCCAAGAGCTCTTCAAATTTACCAATAGTAACAGTAAAATATTTTTAAAAAATCAGGATCCTCGCATTTCTTGAATTAAATTATTAGTATGTCCAAGACTTTCTCTAATGTTTTCCTCAAATACAGACCGGAACCGGTAGCGACGACTTTCCTGTTTTTTTTTTTAATAAATAATATATCAATAAGTTCCTTACATTTTGTAACTTTTTTTCTACATTACAACACTGCTGCAATTAATATTTTATTTTCCTTCATTTTAATTTTTAGATAAAATATAAACAAAAATCCTGGTAAAAGTTAGGTTAAGACAAAAAAAACCACACCCCTGAGACCGCAGAACGAAATACCTCGTGTGGACGATACATTTTTAACTGAAAAGGGCGTAATACGCCTACGCTAAAATTTTTCTTGTCGTTTGGACTCACCTTTACTTAGATTTCTGCACAGGTTTGGCAACATATGTGAGGAGCCCAGACCTACTACATTTGTAGCCGAAACTATTTTCACATGGACTCTTCTCAAAACATTTAATTCCACATGGACTGTTCTCAAGATATAGACTATATCAAAAAAGATCCTGCAGCGAACAGGTTTTCCTCAGATCTACACAGGTGGGTATATATAACCTATGGCGTATGTACACCTTAAAAAAGTAACTTATCGGATACTGACTGCTCCTTAACCCACTTGGTTACCATTTACAACACACTAGACCCACTGGTTACTATGCAATGAATACATACGTTCACTTTGCATGTCAACAATCGGTATTTTAGAAGCAAAACGTTAAAAACATTCTAATCGTCGTTACCAACGTTCAATGACTGATGGGTGGAGGTGGAGGAATGGGCCTCCTATCTATTTTATAGAGAGGTGAAAATTTTTCACATAGGTGGATTAGAACTAGTTTCAAACGATGTGAAAATTGCCGGGTAAGTTGGAGCTTTAGGCGATGTTGATTATGGGAGAAAGTGATTTTCTTTATCGGAGTGCAATCATAAACTGGATAGCCTACATTTTGGCTGGGTTAAAAAAATGATGCATATGTTTACGGTCTATAAAAGCAGTTAAGTGTTTCTATTTGTAAGAGCTAACTTGATGCATTATTACCGCACCCATATTTTTGATGGTTCTTATTTAGTAGCGAACATAAAAGTAGGATCTATTCCCACACAGCACTAGACGTCTTATAGACGTCATTTTTATATCCAGATTATGCCTGAACCTCTTAAGACATAAATAAGGCGTCTTATAGACGTTGTTTTAAAGACGTTCATAAGACGTCTATATACAACGTCTTTAAGATATCTTTTAAAAGTCTACATACTACATTTTATATGAAAATAAATACAGTTGTGTATAATTTAGTTGATAAAAACTAAAAAGCATTTCCTTCCCTATGGATTTTGTCGCAGTTGGGTAATAAGTTTGCAACGCCGCACAGAGCTCAGCTGAATACAAGTTGAGGTTAAAATTTTTGATTGAACGACAAATTTTTAGTAGCCTCACTACGACCTTGATTAATAGAACTTTTGCATGATCTTTTTTATCAATACTTTGGTGCTTTTTTGTCACAGACTATTTGATGTACCGATAACAATGACACACATAAATATGATGTCAGCGAAACTATAACTTTAAAAAACCCGCCTTTTGTTTCTGTCAACTGTCATTTTTCAGATTTGTATTTGTGTTTTGTCATGTCGTTATTCATTTCTAATGTTATTGGGGTGCTGACTGTGAAAATTTAGCTTTTGAAACAATTTTATTAAAATAGTTGATTTATCCATGTGCCTCTGAAAATCTGTTTTATTCGTGTTTATGTAATACTTAAGGTAAGATCGAGAATCATATGTACTTAGGAAAAACAGTAACGTTATTTATAGGTTGTGTTACAGAAAATGCTCGAATGCTTTACCGCTTATATTTTTGTAGTAACTCTATATTATTAGAAATATGAAATGAAATCTTCAAAAATATTATCTGTGCGAAAAAGGCTTGCACAGCTCATCCAGACCCGGTCCTAAATATTACAAGAAATATTACTAATGAAGTGGAAGGAGAAATGTTTGTTTATGGAGTGCTCCACTAATGAAACCTGTTAGATTTAATTTGTCCCTGATGATTGGTTTATATTTAAAGAACATAGAAAATAGAGTTTTGTTAATTACAAGAAGTAATTTTGTTTAAGGTTTTAGAAATTTCAAAACTGGGAGTAGGGAGCATTTATGACTTTGTAAAGCGAGCTTGTAAAATTACCATGTACAGTTGAGTAATACGAAAAGGAAAGAGAAAGTTCTACGATTCCAACTTGGCGAGACTTATTATGAGTAAGTTCTGTCTTTCATTATACATATTAATCTTGAAATAGCATAAGTCACGATTCTATAGTAGAGGACAATTATAAAAATTCGCAAAAATATCAAAAAATTTACTCCCACAAATGATAAACTTTATTCTATAAAATTAAAATCAGTTTGTTATTAGGATCTACAGAGACAACAGGACTGGCAAAAAGTTAGAAGAATGAGGAAATTTCAATCCAAACATAGCTGAAAAGGGCATCAGACCAGATTTGTTATTCGACTAAATAAAAATTCTTGTTTTTAAAACTATTTAAAGATTTGTGTACTTTTTATTTCAATAAACTTTTATTTTGTCGATAGTCAACCTTTTAGAGTTATTATATCAAAGGGATAAACTAAGGTTTAAATTTGATAGGTTCACTTATAGTTCAAACAGTAATAGTTCTGAAAATATTTGCTCTTCTACGTCACTTCTTAAATTTCAAATTAGAAAAAGTTTACATTATGCTTAAGTTATGTATTTTTTGTATAAAGAGATTATGTTGAACATATTTTTTAAAGCAAATTATTCATGCGGAACTTGTAGTTATTTAAAATGGTAGTGTATATTTTGCTCTTGATTTTTTCTTAATTAAAGTTATTTCTTGGACTTTTGAATAATCACGGTTTGACTTTGTAAACAAGACAAACAAAAAAATTAAAGGGACCCTTTTTAATGTACATAATTTTAATGATGGAATATGTTGTCCATAAGACGTTGTAAGCAAATGTCTTAAAGACGTTACCTTTTGTAACATAAAACGTCTATACAACGTCTTATGGACGTCATTCGACTTTAATGGATATCCATAAGACGTCCTGAATGCTGAGATCAAACGTTTTATGGACGTCTTTAAGACGTATTTGTGCTGTTTGGGTTGCTAAGACCGTACACTACCCAAAACTTATCAAAATTATATTGCAACTCTGAGCCTCGATTCTCTGTATCGTCGATGCAAAAATCTATTAGTAAAGAGGGATGATGCGTATCTACACTAGTTAACGGTGACTGGTTTTGTGATACTAATATATTTAGACAATTTGAAAAAACCAAGTCCAGTATCACTTGATTAAAGTTACAAATGTTACTGTATTGAATTAAATCATTAAAGCATATACAATCAAAAATAATTTGTTCCTTATCATTTTTTGAATTAAAAATAGTGTTCAGGTTATTGTCAGTGTTAAGTAAATTGGAAAAATCATTTTTGTGAAAGAAAAAAAAAGCAAAAAACAAAAACGGTTTTTTACATTTTTTTCAAAAAATTTTTTGGTTAGGGCAAAAATAGCTTCTACAAAAGTTATAGATCTTTTTATTACCTACAACTTTTATATTTAACTTTTTTCGATAAGATGCGTAGTTTAAGCGAAAATCGGAAAAAACTATTTTTCACCCCTAAAAATCAACCCCATTTCACCCCAGTGTATTGCCGCTAGGAAGCATATCTCAATTATTGTTATGGGCATTATTCTGGAGTGTTTAGAGCAAAAACTAGCTTGCTCCTCTCAACAACCAAATCATAATAAATTTTTTCAGATCAGCCCCGGTATATAAGAGCATAAATAAAATCCATACCTATAAAGACTTTTATTTATTGCTTAGAAAGTGTTGAAACAAGAACTTTATTAGTGAAATTAAGGCCAAATCCTACGAAATAAATAACGTTCTTTTGCATCTGCAATATGCTGTTCGCTTTTACTGCCTTTTACCAATAAACAATAAATTCAATATTAACGTTTTTCTTTTCCTTTGATTGCGTGTGGGAAAATAGTACTTATTTAAAAATCTATAAGTTAAAACGCTGTATATCTTTACGTCAAAATTTGACAAATGCATCAAACTAGTGACATTTTTTTTGGCAACTGTAACAGGATCGGAGTGGCTCATTCTGCTATTTTCTTTTTCGGTTATTTAACAAGAAATTTGTCGAATGGTTTATAAGCAAGTTTCACAAACTAAATATCCTTAAGAAAGAAAAGTCTTTCCTTCTGTATAAACATATCGATAATTTTATATCCCGTTTGTATGGGGCTATTTAATGAGGAGTTTAAGTGCTTATAATGGGTGCTGTATTTTAAGTGAAATTTTAAATATGAGAGATTTTAAAAGTGGATTAAAATTTCCTCTTTTATATTATTACACTGAGAGATATACTACTGCTAAAAATAATTTACTTTACGTATTAGTACATTCTTTAATAAGCATTGCCTTTTTAATGTGTTTTTTGAAATTGTAGAAACTCTTGTACTAAAAATTTTAGACACACTCTTTTTAATATTAGGATTAGTATGGTGATGCTTGAAGGTAAAAGTGTTGGTGCTTGTGTATATGTTCACTTTTATAACTCAACCTATGATGTTGTAATGTTTCACTTATGAAATTTATGACAATAAAAGTTTTATTTATTTATTTTATAACGTAAATCGTTTACATTGTAAATTATTGGTAACTATTTAGGTAACAGAAAAAATTATACGCAATTTGTTTATAAAGTTCTATTTTTATTTTAATACTCTAGTTAGGTATAACAATATTAGGGTAGTCTAATTGAAAATTAAAAATAAATTGACTATTCTAATAGAATCGGAACTAAAAAACAGTATTCTTAGAAACAGTGGGTAAGTATACAATATTCTAGAAATTATTCAGTGTTTTATACTTAATGACTGTAACTTTATGACTTAATAAGCGAAGTAGTTAAGCTGCAAAAATATTGAATAAAGAGATAAATAATTAATCATCTTCATCAAATAGCCTAGCTTTCTTAAAAATAAATATATAAATTTTAAAAAATGTATGCTTCAACAGATAAGAGTTAACACAACGCACGACTCATGGTTCCGAGTCTTTTATTGACCACATTTCAAGATTCCTTATGCCACATCCTCACAGATAAATTTATAAACATATAAACGTGTAAAATAAGGAAAGGGGTTCGGTCCAGGGCATCCAGATATAAGGCCCCAATATTGCATCAGGTTCACTGAAATAGAGTAATGCATGCATAACGGAACAATAGAAATCGTAAGTGAACTACTTATTTATTTATATACTTAACACTATTTTCAAAAATTATAGGTACATATACAATATCCTAGAAATGATAAGTATTTTATATTAAATTATTGTAACTTTATGATCTTTGAATGCAAAAACTAGGGTATTTAAGCTACAAAAATATTGAATAAAAAGATAAATAATTGATTAGTTTCTTCTTCATTAAATAGCTAATTTTCTTAAAAATAAATACAGAAATAAAAAAAAATGGGTGCCCCCAAAGGGAAGATTTAATACATCGCACGACTCATAGTTCTTTTATTGACCTCATTTCAAGATTCCATATGCAACATCTTCACACATAAATGTATAAGCATATAAACATGTAGAATAATGAAAGGGGCTCGGTTGGGGGCATCTAGATCTGAGGCAAAATCTAGGGCCCCTATGTTGCATCAAGTTCACTGAAACAGAGTAACACATATAGAAAAAATAATACTGCCATAAAAAAAATCGTAAATGAACTAATTACAAATAAGATTGATTATTTATTTATCACTACATAGTATAAAACAAAGTCGCTTTCTCTGTCCCTATGTCCCTTTGTATGCTTAAATCTTTAAAACTACGCACCGGATTTTGATGCGGTTTTTTTCAATAGATAGAGTGATTCAAGAGGAAGGTTTATATGTATAATAACATCCATTAAATAGTGGAGAAATACTGTTATTTTTGAGGTTTCTAATGTGATGTCGTTAATTATCATATTTTTTTCCGCTTACATTGCAAACGCAGGCTGAACCCTACGAGATTTATCAAAATAATGTACTAATTATTTGTACACATTGAAAAGGTCTACAGAAAACTCCGCGATGGTATATGTCTATCTCTCATGGATATCCCACAATAACATTTTTTTGTCATTTACTTTTTACGACAAATAATGGCAAATTTTGAAGCGATTTTAACCAATACAGCATTAATCCTTATCCAATTAAATAGCTTAAATACATTGTTGATTTAATATAGATCTATATGGTCCTTTACAGCACAAGATTTAAATGAATATTTTCGAAGATATTACAGATTTAAAATTGCGGGAAGTAGCGCTTGCGGCGGTACTGGCCGACCGGGGCGGCGGCAGCGTGCCTATATAGCGCGTCGGAGGCCGATGTAATAATTGTTGTAAAAATAAAATAAATAGTCACAGTTTTTCTGTAGTGTATTTAGTATCAGCATTGCACCCGTGCGAAGCCGGGGCGGGTCGCTAGTTTATTTATATATAATAGATATAAAAAAATTGTATCATACTCTTTCTTGTTTTATATAATGCCATCGGAAAAGAAAAAAATATCCTATATAGAAATGGAAAAAGAAAAGAAGAAGTGCTTAAAAATGCCAATAAAAAATTTAAGTTAAAAATTTAGAAAAAACGTAAAAAAGAATTGTATGAGAATACTTTAGAAGTTGTGATATTTTTATGTATGAAAATGGCAAAAGAAATTTAAAAAAAAAAACACAAATGAAAATTATTAAAAATGTCTGTACACCCACATATTATCAAAAATTGAAAAGAGGATTAAGGGTCAAGATAACTTCTCTTATTCTGGGGAATCGCTATCACTCTCATCAACATTAATAATAAGTGGTTGTAAAAGAACTCGAATTATCTTTTCAATTTCCCACTGCTTTTTAATATTATTTTTTGTGTGTTCGACATAGTTAGCTCAATTCTGTTTAGTCACTGTTCCTAACACCTTTTTCCAAGCCTCTGTTGGTTCTTTAACTTGTCATAATTTCTCTTTGCTTGACTCCATACCATTTCAATTGAGTTAAATTGGAAATGGTATAGAGGCAAGCGTAAAACTTTAATGTCCAGAAGATTCTATTAGCTGATCTACTACAAAGCATTTTGCAGGCTTTGGTACCCGAGATATTGAAGACCATAAAGTATCTTTTGTAGCATCTTTTCCAACGTTGATATATTTTTCTTTCAGCCACGCTTTCAATATATGCTGTTTTTTTTGTGTTTCCTTGCTACGGACCTGTGGATATCTTTTATCTCTTTCATTATTATGAATAAAACTAAAGGGGGAAAATCATTATATCTTTTAGTATTTTCCGATTTCTATTGTGTCTGGAGTAGGCATTGAGTATGTAAGCGTGTTAACCTTTATATTTTTATAAAAATATTAACGGGATATTTTGTAGAATTATTAAATTTTAGATAATAAAACATGTTAAAAATTATGAAAGAAATATAAATGTTGTTTCAATTTTAAAAATCATTTAAATTTGTTTGTATGTTACAGCTTGTAAAAAATAGTTTTACCAAAACTTATGTTCAAAAACCGAAAAAAAAAAGTTTTGGAGGCGCCGGGCATCGATCCCGGTACCTCTCGCATGCTAAGCGAGCGCTCTACCATCTGAGCTACGCCCCCGATGGTTGCAAAGATGCAAAACTGCTAATACAACATAGATATGATTTTAACGATATTTTTAATAAAAATATTTATCATAAATAAAGAAAAAGATCGTACCTAAAAACTAGAATAATAAATTACAAATAAAATACAGCAAAAAGCGATAATATTATTCTCACTACAACAAAGAATTATTACGGTAAATTCCCTTTTGAATATGTCTCTCCGGCGAACCATACAGATTTCCTTCCTTCCTTTTCAAATTCGCCGGAAGCGTTACATTTATATAGGTGTTTTATTTTCAATGGCAATAATGTTCTGGATTAGTGGTCTGATTTTTTTATTGTATAATAGGTGCGAGTGTATGTTTTCGGCCTTGATTTTTATTAAATGTACAGTGTGAATGGTTTCGGATGATTTTATTATAGGCTATCTGGAAAACCGGAAAAAATTTTTAAAATCTTATAAAATAGTCCCGAGCTCTTTTTTTGAAAAAATTACAACGACCAACTATGATAAAACTAATAAGGCATTTTTAAGGTATATATATTTTCTTTGTAAGTTTTCATTACAAACGCATTTTCGTTTTGGCATCGAAGAAGAAACTGGCGTCATTTTATATTTGCTTACAAAATCGCACTTGAAACTTATTCCTATGTATTAATGAAATTTCAGTAGGAGATTCAAAAACTTTTTCTTTGTTACTACCACTGATTCTCTGTCTGAAACTCGATAAGAAATATGTCTACGCCATCTGTCAACTTGCTTATTTAATACTGACACCCCGTTCTAAACCGTGCAAAGAACTGACCTGAATATACGGTAAAATTCGCGGCCGCAGAAGGCGGGATCAACGAGTTTCGACGATTAGAATCAATTCGCGTTTTCCTCAAGAATATACTCATAACTTAGACTTGCTTTTTCACTGCTGTTAAGAGAACCGAGTATCAACCGTTTACGCAACTATTAATACATTGTAAAAAACGCCCATGTGCTCGCCAATTATCTAATGTAGTTATAAAAAGGGACTTTCTTATGTCCCGACACTGGGACAATACACTTAAAAATGGTATTGTCTCGTTCATCTATTATTATACTTCCTAAATTGGGCAATCGTATTTCACTTTTTAGTCCAGTCTGAAAATTGGTATAGGTTTCACATACACTATTACAAATAAAATATAAAAAGTCCCCACCGATTTTACTTTTACTCAAGGTCAAAGATCAAAAATATCGGTTTTTCCATATTTTTCTCATAAAAGTAAGTGTTATCGTATCAGAACGACCGATTTTATATCCCGTGGTAGGTCTCAAAAAGGAACTATAACAATGGTTATTGTAAATACCCTCAAGCACCTAAATCCTATTCATACCCAATGCATACAATAACAGCTTTTACTACGTCATCAGAACGAGTCTGTGCTACCTTCAGAATAAAATTTAAATGCAAGTAAAGCAACTTTAACGCCGAACATTCTGCGCCTTTTTAGTTTTAACCTCTTCATTTGTTTTACAGCCGCAAAATAAGCAATCCTTTTTAAAACAAAACAAACACCGACTCACCAACACATAAAGATATTACTCTCATGTTAAAAAGTGCGGAGAACTATAAGATCGTGAAAAAACTACGGGTCCGAAAAATGACGACAGTGCTTTTTCGTCCTAGAATGGGACCCATCAGGCCATTGCATTCGGTACAAACCATCATCTCGCATCTGTGTCCTATAAAGAGATTTCATAGTTGAAAAGTAGTAAATAAGACACAGTAGCGACATCTCGATGGCTCACTCAATAACACAAAAGCAACAGAAACCTACAATGTTGTATAAAACTTCTATGTGATGGTGCAACGGTAAATTAAAAAGGAAAGGTTGGTTTGGTTGCCGATGCCGAATAATATATATATATATATATATATATATATATATATATATATATATATATATATATATATATATATATATATAGAGAGAGAGAGAGAGAGAGTAAATAAAACAAAACATGACTCAGTTTTTGATTTTAGGCGACAACCATTGTTGTCAGATTCTTTGGAATAATATGAAAAAATTAAAATTGAACTAGAATTAATTTAAAAATAACTCCTTCAACAATTAGAGCATCCTACAATTAGTACTAGTATAGGACGTACCTGATTTAACTTGGCTATTTAAAATTACAATTAATACTACATTCACCATTTTGTCGAGAATCAAAATAGAATATGTACACTAGGCTTTTCAAAAACATCTGTACCTGGAGCCAAAATATGAAGATCAGAGCCAATTTACTTTAATCCAGAAGTTCATACTAGGTGTCGCTTCGAACACCCGTTTCCGAGATAATCGAATTTATCCCAGTGGAACTTTCAAAGATATTTTTTTAGTTTAATCGACGTGGGCGAACACAGACTCCGTACACTGAGCTTGGAAAATGGTGAACGAGATTTCACCGAAACGTCAGCTGCCTTACAGTTCTGAGAAGGACTCAGTATATATATATATATATATATATATATATATATATATATATATATATATATATATATCTGATTTAATCTTATCCAGAGAATACATTGTTTGTTAGTACTGTATCTTGTGAAAACTACCAGAAAACTATTTCCTTGAAATCATTCAAAACTTCACTAACGTAGGTATTAAAATGCAATTGTTAAACACCCTGTATATAATTAATTTTATTGCTTTTGAGATTAAAAAACACAGTTTAATGGTGCATACATATTTTAGTAGCAATTATCATTTTTTGCGAAAGGCATTCGATTCTATTTATGTAAATAAATAGGTTTTTTTACCAGATAAAAACGATAACAATAGGTGTAAAAAACATAGATATGATTTGGGTGAGGCAAAGAGAATATTTGCCCCAAGTTTTTGTGATTGCCTTAACCTGAAAATAAATTGAAAACGAAATAATTAATTTGAATTTAATAATCTGACATTCGAAATATTGACAATATTAACAAGTTTTATTGGATTAACAGCACTTGGAACTTGACATTTGTTTATTTAGATTAAATTTGGCTGTGGATCTTTTAGTATAATTTTATAGGTTTGAAGTATATACTTAGAATATTAGACAAAGTTAATAAATAGGTCAAAGTTCAGACAAACATTAGGAAAGAAAAGGGGCCCCATTTTCTTTAGACTGATTTTTTCCCTAATGTGAATATTAAACACTAATTATCCTACAATGGCGTATCTACATCTGACGGCACCGGTTTGCAAGAATTTGAAAATATTTGGGTTTTTTTAAAGTATCTTTTTCTCAGATGCAATTTTGTTATATTTTTCAAACCCCCTAAATAAATTTCGGTGCAACGCCCATGATTAAATAGGAGGTTATGGAAATCCGTTATCATATGTATTTAAAATATTGTTTTTTTAATATTACTTACACAGTTGCATTCTAATGTGCATATTTTCTGATATTTTTGTTATAATTTTAAAACTTCAGCGAAGTCAATTGTTTTTAACAATATAAAAATGAAAAATAATGTATTTTTGCCGAGTTTGCTTATTATTATGTTTAAGATGTCCCGCATTACAGGTACGTAAACAAAACTGTTAAAGAATGTATACGAAGCTGGTTTGAAAAGTCCGTGCAAAGTCAGCGAGATGGCATTACTGGTGCATATCGCAATTATTTTCAGTTAGTAGCATCTCTTGGAAAAACACACACCAATTTTTAGTCAACTTGGTCTATTGCTTTGTGTTTGACATTCGTTTGAGTCGAGGAAGTTTTTTTTTATTATTTTCGCAAGTATCTTTTTATCAGATACCATTGTGTTACTGACAAATTAACTCCTGAAAAATATTTTCCAGCTCCCTAAACAAATTTTTGTGCAACGCCCATCATTAAAAAGGAAGTTATGGAAATCCTTTATCACATGTATTTAAATTATTGTTTTTTTTAAATATTATTTACACAGTTGCATTCTAATGTGCACATTTTCTGATATATTTGTTATAATTTCAAAAGTACAGCGAAGTCAATTGTTTTTAATAATATAAAAATGAAAAATAATGTATTTTTGCTGAGTTTGCTTACTATCATGTTTAAGATGTCCAGCATTACAGGTACGTAAACAAAGCTGTTAAAGAATGTATACGAGGCTGGTTTGAAAAGTCCGTGCAAAGTCAGCTAGATGGCACTACTGGTACATATTGACATTATTTACAGTTAGTAGCATCTCTTGGAAAAACACACAGCAAGTTTCAGCCAACTTGGTCTATTTCTTTGTCTTTGACATTCGTTTGAGTCGAGGAAGTTTTTTTTTTATTATTTTCGCAAGTATCTTTTTATCAGATTCCATTTTGTTACTGACAAGTTAACTTCTGAAAAATATTTTCCAGCCCCCTAAACAAATTTTTGTGCAACGCCCATGATTAAAAAGAAAGTTATGGAAATCCTTTATCACATGTATTTAAATTATTGTTTTTTTTTTAACATTATTTACACAGTTGCATTCTAATGTGCACATTTTCTGATATATTTGTTATAATTTCAAAAGTACAGCGAAGTCAATTGTTTTTAATAATATAAAAATGAAAAATAATGTATTTTTGCTGAGTTTGCTTACTATCATGTTTAAGATGTCCAGCATTACAGGTACGTAAACAAAGCTGTTAAAGAGTGTATACGAGGCTGGTTTGAAAAGTCCGTGCAAAGTCAGCTAGATGGCACTACTGGTACATATTGAAATTATTTACAGTTAGTAGCATCTCTTGGAAAAACACACAGCAAGTTTCAGCCAACTTGGTCTATTTCTTTGTCTTTGACATTCGTTTGAGTCGAGGAAGTTTTTTTTTTATTATTTTCGCAAGTATCTTTTTATCAGATTCCATTTTGTTACTGACAAGTTAACTTCTGAAAAATATTTTCCAACCCCCTAAACAAATTTTTGTGCAACGCCCATGATTAAAAAGGAGGTTATGAAAATCCGTTATCATATGTATTTAAATTATTGTTTTTTTTTAAATATTACTTACACAGTTGCATTCCAATATACACATTTTCCGATATTTTTGTTATAATTTTAAAACTTCAGCGAAGTCAATTGTTTTTAATAATATAAAAATGAAAAATAATGTATTTTTGCTGAGTTTGCTTACTATCATGTTTAAGATGTCCAGCATTACAGGTACGTAACCAAAACTGTTAAAGAATGTATACGAGGCTGGTTTGAAAAGTCCGTGCAAAGTCAGCTAGATGGCACTACTGGTACAATCGAGATTATTTACAGTTAGTAGCATCTCTTGGAAAAACACACAGCAAGTTTCAGCCAACTTGGTCTATTTCTTTGTCTTTGACATTCGTTTGAGTCGTGGAAGTTTTTTTTATTATTTTCGCAAGTATCTTTTTATCAGATTCCATTTTGTTACTGACAAGTTAACTTCTGAAAAATATTTTCCAGCCCCCTAAACAAATTTTTGTGCAACGCCCATGATTAAAAAGGAGGTTATGAAAATCCGTTATCATATGTATTTAAATTATTGTTTTTTTTTTAATATTATTTACACAGTTGCATTTTAATGTGCACATTTTCTGATATTTTTGTTATAATTTCAAAAGTACAGCAAAGTGAATTGTTTTTAATAATATAAAAATAAAAAATAATGTATTTTTGCTGAGTTTGCTTACTATCATGTTTAAGATGTACAGCATTGCAGGTATGTGAACAAAACTGTATAGTTAGTTCCACGTATACATGGATTTGGATTCTATACTTTGTCCCCTGTAAAACAGGAAATTCATCCGCTTTTTGCAAACTCAATATTACATCAACGATCAAGATGAATGCAGCTAAACTTAACAAAAAAATTATTAAACCGATGCAAAATTTAAAAAGTTATTTATAGTTGAATTGGAACGAAATTTTCTGTTGATTTTAAAAACATTTTTCCTGTGTTTTTCAGCTCAACAAAACTGTGACAACCTCGGAGTTCGTGTGTATGAAGACATGGACTGCACGCCGAAGTACGACCCTTGTTCTCCGAAATGTCCTACAGAATTTACATGCCCCAATTTACACAAAAATACTACCGAATGTTACTTTAAAAATGTGACAGTTAAAATTGATCAGCCGTTGAGTCATCCAGACCTATTTTGTGATGCTGCTTGTTACTGTTCTGCTGAAGGGTTAGACTTTGAATTTCACTTCAATTTCGTTTTAAAAATAAATATTTTTCTTTTCTAGACCACGATTTTTTTGTGCCGTTATAGATTGTGCTGAATTTTTTGGAATAACTCCTCAACCTGGCTGTTACAATACATACAATCTTAAGAGCTGTTGCGCAGCAAATAAGATATGCGGTAAATACGAAATTTTATTTTTTTTAGTCATAAAAATTTGAAAACACCAAAATTTTGTTTGCCAAAAAAATCCATACTCTGTGTGACTCTATTTATATGAATATAATTCTTTTTTACTTGTTTAGGGAATTCATATGTCACATGCAAGTATGGAGGCGAAACATATAAAGAAGGTATACGATTTTACCCGAAAGACAGCTGTGCGATGTGCGTGTGCAAAAAAGGATTTAGAGGACGAATAGAAGCTCCTTTTTGCACACGTCGCAAATGTAACGTTCAAATAAATTCTCAGGAGGACATTCAGAGAAGATGTGCTCCTGCGTATCATTTGTATGGAAGTTCAAATACTAACAATGATATATTGTGCTGTCCTAACAATTGGATTTGTCGTAAGTTTTTTTATATCTTTCTCTAATCTAGCCAACTGTTGTTTTAACCACAAAAAATTCCTATTATTATAACTTGGAGACAATCAATTCGTTATCATGTAAAAATATCGATAATTCAATGCGGAATCTTAGTGACGTGAAACAAATTCTTTGAACACTGTACAACCGAAGCCACCAGTTGGATAAAAAAAATTCGGGTTAGTTCAACGCAGTTCAGGTTAATAATTATATAGGTGCATAATGGTATCTTCTCTACTCAAAACCTACAATACATACTAACAAAGAGAGCGAGGGAGCATGAGAAATCACCGAAATTTCTTAATACATATACAAGTGTGTTCAAGATTTGTAAGCTGTTTTGTAATAATTCAGAAAACGGTATCTTATTCAAAAATTACCCAAAATAGACATATAATTCTCTTTTTTCCCTATATGTCGTAAAATTCCCTAGATTTAGGGAAATTTTCCTAGATCTGGCAACCTTGAGACTAATGTAAGAGATCTTCTCAAACAGTGTCGCAGAGTCAGCGGATAACGCTTTCGAGTTTAAAAAAATTTTCACAATAATGAAATAAGCGAGGGCACGAAAGCTTTTGGGGATTTCTTTAGATGACCTTAGTCGATATAATTCTTAAGGCTCATTAAAATCGGTGATGACAAGGTCACGACCTCCCCTGTAAGTTGAAGAAAAGCTTTAATACATTAGGTATATTCTTTTGAGTAAATATCACTTTCAGTTCTGTCACTTGAAGTAATCATGACCACTTCGACCCAATGACAAGTAAATGCTTATTCAAAAGAACATGAAGTTATCAGTTTCACTTCTTTCACTTTGATCAGTGATAATTTACTCAAAAGAATGCAGCCATTATAATATATAGGCCGTCATAAAATACCACTTTTTCATTAGTTTGTCACCGAAGTTAGACTGCTTTCAATCGACTTAAGAACTTGAAATTTTATTCACATTTTATTTCATTTAATTTATGTAAATTTCTTGAGTTGACACTTTTTAGTACACGTTAACTTTGACATATAAAATACGCCATGTTGTATCTCTGTTTCATACTTTTAGAATAGATTTTGGTATTAAGAAGAAGTAGAAAAATGCAAGGTAATATTTTTTTTTCTTAATTTTAGCTGCTGGAAATGAAACTATTCTGGGTACTTGCAAATCAGGTAAGTTTTATTGCAATATACAGGGTGAGTCAACGATTGGATGAAGTAGGTTTGTGCCTTTTCGGTGATATTAACAAAGAAACTATATTTATTGTTTTATACAGTTTATTTTTACGCAGATTTTAAAAATATAATCTACAGGGTGAGCCAAAAAACTAGGACAGCATAAAGTTGTATTTTTTTAAATAGAACACCCTATATACGAATCGTATTTTCGATTTAGCTTATAATTCTAAATCTTTTTTATTAAGGGTTTACTATAACAAAACTTTATAGTTTCTGAGATAATTAAGTTTAAAGAAAAAAAGTCACATTTTCAAGCATCAATTCAATCCTAAATAACGTTTTCAATTTTGTGACAAATATATTCAAATTTGGAATTTAGCAAGGCCAAGGACAAGTTAACATAATTTTTACCTAATATTTGCAATAAAAGCTACAGAGTGTTGAACACATCGGCTCAAATTTGAACAAGTTTAAATGAATAAATATCTTTTTTTTTTAAATGGTACACCCTGTATATTTTCATGTTATTTATTAGAGTAATAAAAACCCTAAAAGTTTTGTTCAATATATCCTATACCTATTTATAATAGTTTTTGAGATATTTCAGTTTTTCTTATCTACAGAAACAAACAGAATGTGGTTAAATATGATGAAATACATTATTCGTTATATTACAACGGCAATAGTTTAATTAAACATAATGTGAAAAAATTAACACAACAATAACGACAAGGCAAATACATATTTACTTTTATACTAAATTGAAACAAAAAAATTACCTATTAAATACTGAGATTAATTATTTCTTTTTAATAAGTGTTCGAATAAACGACCCTCTTGTTGCAATGCACAAATTTAGTCTTTTTTGCAGGTTTTCTCGGACCCTGGACAAAATTAGTGGCGTTATTGTTCTACAGGTATCCCTAATCCTGTTTCGCATATCTTCCACTGTTGTTGGTGGATTAACATACACCTTATTTTTAATATAACCCCATAGGAAGAAATCTAATGGGGTGATGTCGCAAGACCTTGGTGGCCACTCAATGAAACCCCCACGTCCAATCCATTTTTGCGGATATCATTGGTCCAAAAATGCACGAACTTCACGATGGTAATGCGGAGGCGCACCATCGTGCTGGAACCACATACTGTCGAGCTCATCCCTATCGAGACCTTGAAGCAGTTGGGGTAGTTCTTCTTGTAGAAAGTTCAGGTAACTATGGCCATTTAGTGGTTCATTAAAAAAGTGGGGTCCAATAATTCGATTATGATGAATACCACACCAAACATTTAATGACCAGTGGTTTTGATGTTGCACCTCTCTAATCCAAAATGGGTTTTCTATGGCATAATAATGCATGTTGCGTCTATTTACGGCACCGTTACTTCTAAAAGTAGCTTCATCACTAAACATTACCTTGCATAATAAATTTGGATTTAATTGAATCTCCGCATTTATTGTACGACAAAAGTTTACACGACTTTCAAAATCCTGTCCATGCAATTCTTGGTGTAATTCCATGTGATATGGATGATACCTATATTTCTTGGTAGTACGATTAGCGGTGGATTGTGATGTTTCACATAATGCTGCTAACTGACGGCTACCAATATAAGGATTTTCCTGAACATTTAACAATACTTGTAGTTCTTTTTCTTCATTAGTTTCTAGTTTGTTGACCACTTTACGTTTTGGATAATCAACAGTACCAGAAGAATCAAATCTTTGCATTAAGTTTTGAAAAGTATGGGTATTAGGCTGACGTCGATCAGGATACTTCATTTTGTAAATTCTTTGAGCAAGAAGGCAATTTTTTTGAGCCTCTCCTATTGTATAAATCATATCTATTAACTCATTCTTTGGAAAATTCATTTTACAATATAAGATGAATGCAAAAAAAAGACCAAACTACACTACATAAAAACCAAAAGAAGCGATTGCGGTTATAAATTTGACACACAGAAAAATGTTCTTTTACATTGTTTTTGCCATGGCTACTATGATAATGAAGACTATTTCTGTAAAAAAGTATGAAAAATAAGATAAACTGAAATATCTAAAAAACTATTATAAATAGGTATAGGATATATTGAACAAAACTTTTAGGGTTTTTATTACTCTATTAAATAACATGAAAATATACAGGGTGTACCATTTAAAAAAAAAGATATTTATTCATTTAAACTTGTTCAAATTTGAGCCGATGTGTTCAACACCCTGTAGCTTTTATTGCAAATATTAGGTAAAAATTATGTTAACTTGTCCTTGGCCTTGCTAAATTCCAAATTTGAATATATTTGTTACAAAATTGAAAACGTTATTTAGGATTGAATTGATGCATGAAAATGTGACTTTTTTTCTTTAAACTTAATTATCTCAGAAACTATAAAGTTTTGTTATAGTAAACCCTTAATAAAAAAGATTTAAAATTATAAGCTAAATCGAAAATACGATTCGTATATAGGGTATTCTATTTAAAAAAATACAACTTTATGCTGTCCTAGTTTTTTGGCTCACCCTGTAGAGTCCTAAATATTTTTAAAATCCGCGTAAAAATAAACTGTATCAAACAATAAATATAGTTTCTTTGTTAATTTCACCGAAAAGGCACAAACCTACTTCATCCAATCGTTGACTCACCCTGTACAAAGGGAATATATTTGGAAACAAAAAAAGAAACCATCGTAAAGAAGGAAATCCAAAAATTTGTGAGTTTAGATTTTTATTCGGGCTTAATTTTGATGCTTTTCTAAAAGGTGAAAAACCAACCTTCACATTTTTTTACCCTGTATAAATTTATCGTCCTAAAATAAATTTTCTCAAGTGAGATTGACTTGTAAAAGAAAATAAATATTTTGAAGACTCTGTAGTCTGTTAATTTATTATTTTTTAGATAAAATCTGTTACTTTGGAGAAAGAGAACTGAAATATGGACAGAGAATTGAAAAATATGTCGGATCAACCCTTGTTTCATGCGAATGTAAAATTCCACCTCTTCTTACGTGTTTGCCGAAGAAGTAATATTTTTATAGAATTAATTTTTGACAGTGTTGTCGCCATTTATTATACCAAAAGAAATATATTATTGCATTTTTTTTGTGTTTTTCTTTCGCTGACCCAATTTTTTTCCGTTGCAGTAAACCTGTCGACCACTTCGAAGAACATCAGACAAAAAACTTTTTATGTGATCAACCATCTGATTGCTTGCAGTCAACCCTCATAACTCTACCCGAGAAAGTTTATTCCTCGTTTTATGATGATTATCCTTTAATTAGTCTGGAGTCCCATGTACAGGGTGAGTCAACGATTGGATGAAGTAAGTTTGTGCCTTTTCGGTGAAATTTACAAAGAAACTATATTTATTGTTTGATACAGTTTATTTTTACGCAGATTTTAAAAATATTTAGGACTCTACAGGGTGAGCCAAAAAACTAGGACAGCATAAAGTTGAATTTTTTTTTTAAATAGAACACCCTATATACGAATCGTATTTTCGATTTAGCTTATAATTTTAAATCTTTTTTATTAAGGGTTTACTATAACAAAACTTTATAGTTTCTGAGATAATTAAGTTTAAAGAAAAAAAGTCACATTTTCAAGCATCAATTCAATCCTAAATAACGTTTTCAATTTTGTGACAAATATATTCAAATTTGGAATTTAGCAAGGCCAAGGATGAGTTAACATAATTTTTACCTAATATTTGCAATAAAAGCTACAGGGTGTTGAACACATCGGCTTAAATTTGAACAAGTTTAAATGAATAAATATCTTTTTTTTTTAAATGGTACACTCTGTATATTTTCATGTTATTTAATAGAGTAATAAAAACCCTAAAAGTTTTGTTCAATATATCCTATATCTATTTATAATAGTTTTTGAGATATTTCAGTTTTTCTTATTTTCCATACTTTTTTACAGAAATAGTCTTCATTATCATAGTAGCCATGGCAAAAACAATGTAAAAGAACATTTTTCTGTGTGTCAAATTTATAACCGCAATCGCTTCTTTTGGTTTTTATGTAGTGTAGTTTGGTTTTTTTGCATTTATCTTATATTGTAAAATGAATTTTCCAAAGAATGAGTTAATAGATATGATTTATACAATAGGAGAGGCTCAAAAAAATTGCCTTCTTGCTCAAAGAATTTACAAAATGAAGTATCCTGATCGACGCTAGCCTAATATCTATACTTTTCAAAACTTAATGCAAAGATTTGATTCTTCTGGTACTGTTGATTATCCAAAACGTAAAGTGGTCAACAAACCAGTAACTAATGAAGAAAAAGAACTACAAGTATTGTTAAATGTTTAGGAAAATCCTTATATTGGTAGCCGTCAGTTAGCAGCATTATGTGAAACATCACAATCCACCGCTAATCGTACTACCTAGAAATATAGGTATCATCCATATCACATGGAATTACACCAAGAATTGCATGGACAGGATTTTGAAAGTCGTATAAACTTTTGTCGTACAATAAATGCGGAGATTCAATTAAATCCAAATTTATTATGCAAGGTAATGTTTAGTGATGAAGCTACTTTTAGAAGTAACAGTGCCGTAAATAGACGCCACATGCATTATTATGCCACAGAAAACCCATTTTGGATTAGAGAGGTGCAACATCAAAACCACTGGTCATTAAATATTTGGTGTGGTATTCATCATAATCGAATTATTGGACCCCACTTTTTTAATGAACCACTAAATAGCCATAGTTACCTGAACTTTCTACAAGAAGAACTACCCCAACTGCTTCAAGGTCTCGATAGGGATGAGCTCGACAGTATGTGGTTCCAGCACGATGGTGCGCCTCCGCATTACCATCGTGAAGTTCGTGCGTTTTTGGACCAACGATATCCGCAAAAATGGATTGGACGTGGGGGTTTCATTGAGTGGCCACCAAGGTCTTGCGACATCACCCCATTAGATTTCTTCCTATGGGGTTATATTAAAAATATATATGTATGTTAATCCACCAACAACAGTGGAAGATATGCGAAACAAGATTAGGGATACCTGTAGAACAATAACGCCACTAATTTTGTCCAGGGTTCGAGAAAATCTGCAAAAAAGACTAAATTTGTGCATTGCACAAGAGGGTCGTTTATTCGAACTCTTATTAAAAAGAAATAATTAATCTCAGTATTTAATAGGTAATTTTTTTGTTTCAATTTAGTATATAAGTAAATATGTATTTGCCTTGTCGTTATTGTTGTGTTAATTTTTTCACATTATGTTTAATTAAACTATTACCGTTGTAATATAACGAATAACGTATTTCATCATATTTAACCACATTCTGTTTGTTTCTGTAGTTTATTTTTATTATTTTACATGGCTACTATGATAATGAAGACTATTTCTGTAAAAAAGTATGGAAAATAAGAAAAACTGAAATATCTCAAAAACTATTATAAATAGGTATAGGATATTTTGAACAAAACTTTTAGGGTTTTTATTACTCTATTAAATAACATGAAAATATACAGGGTGTACCATTTAAAAAAAAGATATTTATTTATTTAAACTTGTTCAAATTTGAGCCGATGTGTTCAACACCCTGTAGCTTTTATTGCAAATATTAGGTAAAAATTATGTTAACTTGTCCTTGGTCTTGCTAAATTCCAAATTTGAATATATTTGTCACAAAATTGAAAACGTTATTTAAGATTGAATTGTTGCTTGAAAATGTGACTTTTTTTCTTTAAACTTAATTATCTCAGAAACTATAAAGTTTTGTTATAGGAAACCCTTAATAAAAAAGATTTAAAATTATAAGTTAAATCGAAAATACGATTCGTATATAGGGTGTTCTATTTAAAAAAATACAACTTTATGCTGTCTTAGTTTTTTGGCTCACCCTGTAGAGTCCTAAATATTTTTAGAATCTGCGTAAAAATAAACTGTATCAAACAATAAATATAGTTTCTTTGTTAATTTCACCGAAAAGGCACAAACCTACTTCATCCAATCGTTGACTCACCCTGTACTAAAGATATTTCTGAGACTCATTTACACAGTAACATATAAAAAAGTGACTTCTATGTGTACGATACCCAGTTTGGTTTTAGAAATGGTGTGGGTGCAAGAGAAGCCCTATTCCCTTTAAACGCCTTCATCCAACGATATAGAGATATGAACGTCGATGTGTATGCGTGTTTATAAATTTCAAAAATTAATAGAATTCCTAAAATCCGGAGGTATTGATAAAAGAGAAAATCTCTATCTTTAAAAATAATATAGATACCCTGTAAAAGTGATGCAAATTGGACATTGAAACTGTAAACAGATCTTGATTTTTCATCATAATAAAATCCCGAAGCATAAAATTTAGTGCAAATCAAGTTATTATTCAGATAATTCATGACAAAAAAATTTAAAAAATTATAACTTTGACACCCTGTATTTTGAAAACACTTTTGAACAATGGTAAATTAGGTTAGGTGCCCATATTTCAACCTCAGGAAATTACACTAGCGTTTCGTACAGACCTTCTGGAGACACCCTGTATATATTAATAAATGAAGCCGTACTAACCCAGAAATACATCGTTCGTTAGTACTGTTTCTTGTGAAAACTTCCAGAAAACTTTTTTTTAAATCATTTAAAACTTTACTATCTCAGGTATTACAATGTCATTATTAAACGCCCTGTATATAATTAATTTTATTGCTCTCAGATTAAAAAATACAATTAAATGTTGCATATATATTTTAATAATAATTAGCATTTTTCGCGAAATGTATTCCGTTCTATTTATATAAATAAATGGATATTTTACAAGATAAAAACGATGCAATAGGTGTAAAAATCATAAGCGTGATTTGGTTGGTGCAAAGGGAACATTTGCCACAAGTTTTTATGTTTGTGTTAATTCTAAAATAAATTGCAATAACTTGTCATTTTGAATATAATACAATTATTTTTTAAGAATTAACAATATTTGCAATTTCCCCTCGATAAAAACATTTTGCGCTTTACATTCAGTTAAGTTTAGAGTAAATTTTGCTTTAAATCTTTTAGTATAAATCTATAGGCTTAAAGTAAATACGAAGCTATTAAATAGGTAAAAATTCAGAGAAAGGTTAGGAAAGAAAGCATTTTACAAAGCCCAACTTTCCATAGACTGATTTATCCCTAATATGCATACAAAACACTAACTATGCTAGTATTCAAATTAACGATTTCTGGGAAGCCATATGTCTGCTCGCTAGTGTTGTATTATCAACATGAAGCATCCGGCGTTTTTATTTTTTTCAAATTAGTGCGCATTTTCCATCGATTTTTAACTGTATTCTTCGTTATCACCTTTACGACTAAATTTTTTCTCGATTTTGGCGAAACGTCAACGCTGGTTAATGATTTTCCAGTTACCGTTACTCTCCGCCGCCACTGTTCACGCCTATCGTACTTCCTTCGGATATTATTAAGCTTATTTAGTGAGTTCAGGGCATGATTAAATTTTTATTTAATATTTTCCTTATGAATAAAACGTATATTCAAAACAGTATCTTTTTATGAGTCACCAATCAAGAAAAAAATTGTGTTCCTTTTTTATTACTTTCGTAAGTAAGTTTTTATAAGATGTATCTATAAAATACCATTTTGATACTATTAAGGTCAGAATTAACTCATAAAAAATATTTTCCAGCCCCCTCAAGAAATTTTGACGTAACGCCCATGATTAAAAATGAAGTTATGAAATTCCGATATCATGTGCATTTAAAACACTATTTATTTAATATTACCTATGCTGTTTTATGCTAATTTGCACATTTTCTGATAGTTACAATATTTTTAAAATTTTAAAAAATCAACGAAATCAATACAGTTTTTTTATTATATAAAAATGAGAAATAGTGTGTTTTTGCTAAGTTTGTTTACTGGTATGCTTAAGATGTCTATTATAGCAAGTATGTAAACAAAAGTGTTAAACATTGAGTAATTAGTTCCATGAAAACGTGATGAGGCGTATTTAAATAATATACTTTGTCCCCTTTATAACAGGAAATTCATTCAAACTTTTTTTTTTAACTAAATATCATATAATGATCAAAATTAATGCAGCTACAACTTGATAAAAAAAAATAATTAAAATCAATGCAAAACTCAAAAATATATTTACAATTGAATTTGAACAAAATTTTGTATTGAGTGAATTATAAAAAATTTAAAACATTCTTTTTATGTAATTTTCAGCGCAACAAAACTGTGATAGATTCGGAGTTCGAGTGTACGAAGACATGAATTGTACCCCGAAGTACGACCCTTGTTCTCCAGAATGTCCTACCGAATTTACATGTCCCAATTTACGCCAGAGTACTACAGAATGTTATTATAAAAATTTGACAATTAAAATTGGACAGCCGTTGTATCATCGAGACTTATTTTGTGATGCAGCTTGTTTCTGTGCTGAAGGGTTAGACTTAAATTTCACTTATATTTCTTGTTAAAAATTAAAAACTTTTCGGGAAATGTTTAAAAGAAACTACTATGTTTTATACCACTAAATTTATTAAGAAAACAGTGACTGCTGTTTCAACTCACAGAGCCATTTTCAAACTGAATTACAAAGGAAGACTAAGTATTCAATACAGAAACATGAGAAAAAATTTAACAATAAATAAAAACTACCTGAGAAATTACATTATTACAAAGGGGAGGTACTAAATTTTGAAAACTAATTATTATTTGGCGACAACAAATAACGGGGAAAACCCAAGTTCTGTCTGGTCATTAAGCAAATTTACATTTTTATTTTTACTATGTTTATATATTTCTAAAGATTCAAGAATATTTAACTTTTGGCCCTTTGTTGAATAATGTAATACGTCAGTGTTGCTTAAATCAGGAAAACTGTGGCTGTGTTCTAAGCAATGGTAGACAAAGCTCGAGTCTGTTTTTTGTAGTCTATATGATCGGTAGTGTTCTGAAAAGCGAGTTTTAAAGCTTCTACCACTTTGTCCAATATACAAGCTATCACACTCTGAACATTTGAACTTATAAACTCCTGATTTATCAAATTTATTAATTTTATCTTTAGCATTGTAAAGGATAGTGGACAGATTGTGTTGAAATTTAAAGGCTACTTTTATGTTATGTTTGGAAAGAGTATTAGCTATGTTTTCTGATAGGGTATCACAGTATGAAAAAGATATATAAGATGAACTATCTTTATCATTTTTTATTTTGGGATATATTGAATTAAAAGCTAGTTGTTTTTGTTTTTTAGGTATTAATTTCTTTATGGTTTGTTCGGAGAAATTGTTTGAAATTGCAATCCTTTCTATGATATTTAGTTCCTCTTAAAGATCTTCTTCAGAGAGAGGCAAAGAGAATGCTCTATGTATCATTGAATTGTATGCAGCCATTTTGCGTTGTAAGGGGTGAAAAGAGTCATTAGATATAGTATTACCTGTATACGTTGGTTTTCTAAAAATTTTAAAATTACACTGATTATTGAGGTGAGATATGGTGAGATCTAGAAAATTTATTTTATGGTTATTTTCAGTTTCTAGAGTAAATTGAATTTTTGGATGGCAATTATTACATTTTTTAGAAAACCAACGTTTACAGGTAATACTATATCTATTGACTCTTTTCACCCCTTCCAACACAAAATGGCTGCATACAATTCAATGATACATAGAGCGTTCTCTTTGCCTCTCTCTGAAGAAGATCTTCAAGAGGAACTAAATATCATTGAAAGGACTACAATTTCAAACAATTTCTTCCAACAGACCATAAAGAAATTAATAACTAAAAAACAAAAACAACTAGCTTTCAATTCAATATATCCCAAAATAAAAAATGATAAAGATAGTTCATCTTATATATCTTTGTTATACTATGGTACCCTATCAGAAAATATAGCTAATACTCTTTCCAAACATAACATAAAAGTAGCCTTTAAATGTCAACACAATCTGTCCACTATCCTGTACAATGCTAAAGATAAAATTAATAAATTTGATATATCAGGAGTTAAAATGTTCAGAGTGTGATAGCTTGTACATTGGACAAAGTAGTAGAAGCTTTAAAACTCGCTTTTCAGAACACCACCGATCATATAGACTACAAAAAACAGACTCGAGCTTTGCCAACCATTGTTTAGAACACAACCACAGTTTTCCTAATTTAAGCAACACTGACATATTACATTATTCAACAATGGGCCAAAAGTTAAATATTTTTGAATCATTAGAAATATATAAACATAGTAGAAATAAAAATGTAAATTTGCTTAATGACCAGACAGAACTTGGGTTTTCCCCGTTATTTGTTGTCGCCAAATAATAATTAGTTCCCAAAATTTAGTACCTCCCCTTTGTAATAATGTAATTTCTCAGGTAGTTTTTATTTATTGTTAAATTTTCTCATGTTTCTGTATTGAATATTTAGTCTACCTTGGTAATTCAGTTTGAAAATGACTCTGTGAGTTGAAACTGCAGTCACTGTTTTCTAAATAAATTTTGTGGTATAAACATAGTAGTTCCTTTTTAAACATTTCCCGAAGATGCTTAACTACCACACAGTAACGGCTACCAGCATCAACTTTTATGAAAACTTTTCTTTTCTAGGCCAACATTCTATTGTGTTATTTTAGATTGTGCTGAATATTTTGGAATAACTCCTCCACCTGGCTGTTACGGTACATACAACCTCGAAAGCTGTTGTGCAACAAATAAGATTTGTGGTAATCACAATACTTTATTTAACTCATATTTGACATATGTACATTCAGTCACAATAATTTAAAAACATCCAAAAAAATCCACATAATGTGATTCTATTTACAGGAACATAATTTATTTTTACTTGTTTAGGTAATTCATATGTTACATGCGAGTATGGAGGCGAAACATATAAAGAAGGCAAACGATTTTACCCGAAAGACAGCTGTTCGATGTGCCTGTGTCAAAAAGGATTTAGAGGCAAAATAGAGGCTCCCTTTTGCACACGGCGTAAATGTAATGTTCAAGTGAAATCTCAGGAAAATATTCAGAGAAGATGTGCTCCTGCTTATCATTTGTATGGAAGTTCAAATATTAACAACGATATATTGTGCTGTCCTGAGCAGTGGATTTGTCGTAAGTTCTTTTCTCTCCCTCTCTCAACTGGCGTTTTAACCACGAAAAATTCCTTTTACTCTAACTTTGAGACATATCAATGCGTTATCAATAACATGTAAAAATATCAAATACCCATGGTAGATTGAGAATTAAGTCTGGAATTTTGGTGACTCGACGCAAATTCCTTGAATATGGTGCTACCGAAATCACCCGAAAATTAGAGTCAGAGCAACGTAGTTCTCAAACCATCTCGAATCACTTTTAATCTCTCTATAACTTAGAATCTATAAGACGTACTGAGTTGAAAAAAACCTTCAATAAATCCTGAGGTATGGGCCGTCATAAATTGCTTCAGTTCACCTAAGAACTTAAAATTTGGCTGGCATTTTATTTTATAAGTTATTAACAGGTTGTACACCGAAGAAATCAAGAAATTGACAGACTTTGTATTTCAGTGTATATTTAAATTATTACAATCGGCCAAGCGCTTTCGGTCTCTATCGGACCATCCTCAGGGCTCAGACCCTAAAAACGAGAGAATATGGTCAGCAAATAAGTTTACTCAGTACTCACCAACCACACTCACTCGTCAAAGGGCACACCTCAACCCTGCCAGTTTGAGAAAAGTCGCGAGCTTAGCCTCCACACAGGACAAGATGTATACAATTAAAAAATTTTTAGAAACATTTAAAATTAAAATTAAAACCAGAACATTCAATACACAGTGCACGTTGACATGATTAAAACAATAAACATTTTCAATAACAACCCAAAAGGGTGAGGTTATGCCACACACAGTCATAGTATAACACGGCAATAAAACTTTCCAAAAATCAAAACTACATACAAGTGTGTGAAAGCCTGAGTAGGGATTTTCTGTATGAGTTTCCATTCTTGAATTCCCTGTCAGTTGTATTTAAATCAGTAAATTATTGGCAATGAGCAAAAAAGGGGGAAAAAGGCAGAAAGAAAGGGCATTAAAGTTTATTAATCTATAGCGTTACTGATATCGGCCATTCTGTGATCTATTTCGAACACTTGGGTTCAGTGGCGTGAAATAATTTCCATTTTTGTAAAAAAGCAACAAATTACACGAACATAGACGTAGTTAAAATTTGCTGAAATGCGTAAACTATTAATATATTTAGAATGAAGTGTCTGAAACTGAAAAAGATGATCAAAATTATTATAAGATTGCACCCCACGCAATCACAGCTCCCAGACATTTAAATTGTTTAATGATTTAAGGAAAAAGTTTGAAAATGGGGTTGCGGTCATTTACGTTGTTCATTCTTACATTGAGGCAATGATCGGGGTTTCTCTTTATCTCCCTGTATATTTCAAGATCCTCTCTGTAATTCAAGGTTTTAGAGTTATTACCCCTGGAGTGGTATAAGATTTTACTATTATGAGTAGGAGAGAAACTGTGTTTGGTAAAACTAATATGGTGACCAAACACAGAGGCCCGAGGTTTGTTAATATGTTCTCTAATTCGGACTGCTAATGGTCTAATAGTTTTTCCTATATACGTCGAAGGACAGTCTGGGCAAGAAAGTTGATAGACCCCACTTTTTTGAATATGAGATATCAATTGTTTGTTATTGACCAGATGGGAACTGAGTTGATTTACACTCTTAAATGAAATCTTCACATTTTAAGTGAGGTTTGTTAGAGTCCGTGCTATTTTATTAGAGAAGTGACCTAGGTACGAGAGTGAGAAAAATTTTCCTTGCTGACTTTCATTGTAAGGAGTCGAGCTGTAAGCCTCTTGGGATTCTTTCTTGCTTTTAATTTTTTCTATATATTTGTCGATGACTGTATGCTCATACCCACTTTCTAGTTTTATTATAAAAACAAAAACCTACTTCAATTTATGCTCAGATTTTATAAAAAAATATAATGGAAATAAATATCTTCTAATTTCTAACCCGTGTTTACCCCGTTTATATGGGTTACCAAAAATTCATAAGCTAGGAGTACCAATTCGACCTGTTGTAAGTTTTACCAATACTCCCGTTTCGAGACTGTCTTCTTTTTTGAACGCAATCCTGATTAAACTTATCAAAGATAAGCCTAAGTTTTGCCTCAAGAACTCCACAGATTTGGTCAAAAGACTGAACTCTGTAACCATGCCAGACGACTCTTTGCTTGTTTCCTTCGATGTATGCAATCTGTTTACGTCGATTCCGAGGATGGAAACTCTTCCGATTATATCAAATCTGTTGACAGCGAACAACATCTCTAGTGATGACCAACTTAGTATAATGACCCTTCTTAAGTTCTGTTTATCTCAGGACTTTTTTGCTTTCAATAACAAATATTACGAACAACCCTCGGGGTTGGCAATGGGGAATCCTCTATCTCCTCTTTTAGCAGACATCTTCCTGGACAACTTGGAAAATGCACTAATTCCGAGATTGATTTCTGAGAGCAAGATAATTAACTGGCTTCGTTATGTGGATGACTGTTTTACAATTATTCTGGGCAATGAACAGCGGGCTATTGATGTCCTAAATAGTCTTAATTCTCTGCATCCTGCCCTGAAATTTACCTTAGAAATAGAAACCGAAAACAAACTTAATTTTTTAGATTTAACTATCAAAAAAACCAATAATTCTCTCAGTTTCAAAATCTTTCGAAAACCCACTCAAACAGACCACATAATTCCTTCTAATTTTAACCACCCCTTACAACATAAAATGGCCTCAATAAACTGCTATGTTAATAGATTGCTCAACATTCCCATGTCAGCAGAGGATTACAACAACGAGGTCAATATTCTGAAGCAAATTGTCGTAAACAATGGGTATGAGCATACAGTCATCGACAAATATATAGAAAAAATTAAAAGCAAGAAAGAATCCCAAGAGGCTTACAGCTCGACTCCTTACAATGAAAGTCAGCAAGGAAAATTTTTCTCACTCTCGTACCTAGGTCACTTCTCTAATAAAATAGCACGGACTCTAACAAACCTCACTTAAAATGTGAAGATTTCATTTAAGAGTGTAAATCAACTCAGTTCCCATCTGGTCAATAACAAACAATTGATATCTCATATTCAAAAAAGTGGGGTCTATCAACTTTCTTGCCCAGACTGTCCTTCGACGTATATAGGAAAAACTATTAGACCATTAGCAGTCCGAATTAGAGAACATATTAACAAACCTCGGGCCTCTGTGTTTGGTCACCATATTAGTTTTACCAAACACAGTTTCTCTCCTACTCATAATAGTAAAATCTTATACCACTCCAGGGGTAATAACTCTAAAACCTTGAATTACAGAGAGGATCTTGAAATATACAGGGAGATAAAGAGAAACCCCCATCATTGCCTCAATGTAAGAATGAACAACGTAAATGACCGCAACCCCATTTTCAAACTTTTTCCTTAAATCATTAAACAATTTAAATGTCTGGGAGCTGTGATTGCGTGGGGTGCAATCTTATAATAATTTTGATCATCTTTTTCAGTTTCAGACACTTCATTCTAAATATATTAATAGTTTACACATTTCAGCAAATTTTAACTACGTCTATGTTCGTGTAATTTGTTGCTTTTTTACAAAAATGGAAATTATTTCACGCCACTGAACCCAAGTGTTCGAAATAGATCACAGAATGGCCGATATCAGTAACGCTATAGATTAATAAACTTTAATGCCCTTTCTTTCTGCCTTTTTCCCCCTTTTTTGCTCATTGCCAATAATTTACTGATTTAAATACAACTGACAGGGAATTCAAGAATGGAAACTCATACAGAAAATCCCTACTCAGGCTTTCACACACTTGTATGTAGTTTTGATTTTTGGAAAGTTTTATTGCCGTGTTATACTATGACTGTGTGTGGCATAACCTCACCCTTTTGGGTTGTTATTGAAAATGTTTATTGTTTTAATCATGTCAACGTGCACTGTGTATTGAATGTTCTGGTTTTAATTTTAATTTTAAATGTTTCTAAAAATTTTTTAATTGTATACATCTTGTCCTGTGTGGAGGCTAAGCTCGCGACTTTTCTCAAACTGGCAGGGTTGAGGTGTGCCCTTTGACGAGTGAGTGTGGTTGGTGAGTACTGAGTAAACTTATTTGCTGACCATATTCTCTCGTTTTTAGGGTCTGAGCCCTGAGGATGGTCCGATAGAGACCGAAAGCGCTTGGCCGATTGTAATAATTTAAATATACACTGAAATACAAAGTCTGTCAATTTCTTGATTTTATTTTATGTTTAATGTCAATAATTTTTTTGTATATATCAATAGAAATACATTAAAATAATGTATTTTTTAAATTTATTTAAATTTGAAGTCTGTGTTGGCGCTTTTTAGTACTCCTCAACTTTGACGTATCAAAAACGCCATGTTTTTTTTTCTGCTTCATACTAAAATTGCTATTTGTATTAAGTAAATTCAGAATTCAAAAAATTATGATGTTGAATTCAAATTAATACAACTTGGAAGTTTTCATGATGGTATTGAAAAACAATAGAAGAATGTCGAGTAATAATATGTATATGTTTTTTTTTAATTTTAGCTGCGGGAAATGAAACCATTCTGGGTAATTGCAAATCTGGTAAGTTTTATTGCAATATATAAGGAAATAAAGTTGAAAATAGAAAGAGATATCATTGTGTAGAAAAAGATTTCAAAACTTGTTAGTTTAGATTATGATTTAGATCCTATTTTGATCCACCTTTCAAAAAGGTTCAAACCAACCCCTATATTTTTTACCCTGTATAAGTTTAACATTTTAAACTAAATTTTATGAAGTAAGAGGAAATAAATAATTTGAGTACATTATGTTTTAGATAAAATCTGTTACTTTGGAGAAAAAGAACTGAAATATGGGCAGAGAATTGAAAAATATGTTGGATCAACCCTCGTTTCGTGCGAATGTAAAATTCCACCCCTTCTCACGTGTTTGCCGAAGAAGTAATACTTTTATAGAACTAATATTTGACAGTAGTGTCTCCAAATATTATTCCGAAAGAAATATATTCTTATATATTTATGTGCCTTTTTTCGCTAACCCATTTTTTTTAGTTGATTCTGTTTTTAACGCTATTTTTTTTATGGGGCTACTTAAACGAAGATTAGGCAGAAAATTTCATTTACCAGCCCCTCTATCTTGGTAAATATGAAAGTCAATGAAAAAATAAAACCATGGGAAAGTTTTTTACGCTGGAATAAAACATCCCTAGAGTTGAATTTTTGAAATAACTTTGACACAAATTTTTTTACTACTTGACCTAAAATCAATAATTTTTCTTTTATTTTTTTAAAATAATAATATTTGCAAATAAAAGACTTTTTATTTTGAGCCAAAGCAAATACATAACAATAAAGTTCGTATAATTTCCAGACGTGTTTAAAAATATTGGAAATTTCCTGTTACAAGCATCATTATGAGTATAACCGCATACCTGCTTCGATGCTCATTTTTAGTTGTCAGGGGAACAATTAACTCCATGATAAAACAATAGTATTAATGTCGGTTAATGTACATGTGTATGGGGTTGTGTTGGAGGGGTAGCACCTTTTGTCGCCAACGGTCGCATCTGACGATATAATCGGCAGATGGTTGGAGATAACTGGTCCCCACAAGACACCCAGTTCTCATCTATGGCTCCCCGCGCCACACCCTGGAAACTGCATCGACCTGCAGGCCAAACTAGATGAGGATCGCTAGATATAGCTAAACTTGGTGGAGGGCAGCAGCGACCACCAATACCGACGTGAGGCGTAAGTGGAATGCCCATGGACCGGCTCACGAATGGACTTCCACAGGCAAGACTGAGACAGTTAAAAGGCTGTGGTACTGCGATGCGGAAGGCAAGAGGGAAACCACCGCATTAATTTCCCCAGGACATCCGTCCGTACAAATTCTTATCATGTTGGAAGAACTCAATGAAATGGCCTCCAGTCCCGGGCAGGCCTTAAATGGCCAGGAGGTGCGAAGAATCCCCCGGTTCCGACTGGATAAGAAGATTAAAATAGCAACTTGGAACGTACGCACTTTACATGCAGCTGGAAAACTTGACAATTTGATTCAAGAAATGGAGAGAATGGAGATCGGCATTCTCGGGGTCGGCGAGATTCGATGGAGCGGTGATGGGGTAGTCCAATCAAATGGTAAAGTTCTTTACTACTCCGGCAGTAATATAACAGACCGAAACCATCGCCATGGTGTTGGTATCTTGATAGAAGAAAATTTACGAAAATCGGTAAAAAACTTCGTACCACTCTCTGAAAGAGTCGCTCTTCTTCAACTTTGCGGCAAACCGACTAATATCAACATAGTCCAAATATACGCTCCCACGGCGGATAAACCCGACGAAGAAGTCGAAGAATTTTATAGGCAACTCGATCAAGCCCTAAAACTTACAAAACCACATGAAATAAACGTGGTGCTGGGAGATTTTAACGCGAAGGTGGGAGCAGGCAGGGTGGACCCTATAGTAGGAGATTACGGTCTAGGACAAAGGAACGACAGGGGACAGAGACTGATCCAATACTGCGAGGAAAACAATCTGGTAATAACAAATACATGGTACAAATTACCGCCCAGACGATTATATACCTGGAAATCACCGCAAGACGGTGGGCAACACATCGTTCGCAATCAGATTGATTTTATTACAATCAACCGCAGATTTAGAAATTCGATCACCAGGGTCACAACATTGCCAGGCGCTGACATAGAGTCAGATCATAATCCGCTTTGCGCAAGCATTAATCTGAGACTTGCTAGGGCCAAGAGAAAGAACAGCAGAAAGACACTAGACCTCAAACTACTCCGAAATAGCGAGACGAGATCACAATATAAACATCACTTAAACTTAGAGCTCTCTAGTGTCACTGCGACAGAAGACATCGAGGAACACTGGTCTAACATCAAAAAAGCCTTCAATGACACAAATAGTACATTTTTAATTAGAGAAAGACCAACAAATAAAAATCAATGGATGACAGGGGAAATTCTTGAACTAATGGAAAAACGTAGAATCTGTAAAAACCAGGGAGACGTCAATAACTACCGAAACTATCAGAGAAAAGTTCGAAACGAAGTAAGGGTGGCTAAGGAAAAATGGTTAACAGAACAGTGCATGGAAGCTGAAAATCTACATAACCTGGGTGACAGCTTCCATCTCCACAAAAAGGTAAAAGAAATAGCTGGACTCTATAGGAAAAAACCGATAAGCTATATTAAAAACGATCTTGATGAAATCATATTAGAACCCGAGAGAATATTAGAAACTTGGAAAACCTATGCAACCAGTCTCTTTAGCGACGACAGGCCTCAGGATCCACCAAATATAGATAACAACTCACTGTCTGGACCGAGTATATTGGAAAGTGAGATTGTTCACGCTATGAAACTATCGAAAAACAATAAAGCCCCTGGGCCAGATAATATGTACTCCGAAACTTTCAATTTGATAAGTGAAGATAACTTAAAAATACTGGTAAGGCTTTTCAACCAGATCTACGATACTGGAATATTTCCTAAGGACTGGCTCCGCTCTACATTTATCACACTGCCAAAATCAGCTAATGCACGAGCATGTAAGGACCACCGTCTTATTAGCCTAATGAGCCACTTTTTAAAGCTCTTTCTGAGAATCTTGCACACTAGACTATACAGAAGATGCGAAGAGGCTAGTGGACTTAGTCAATTTGGTTTTAAAAATGGATTTGGAACCAGGGAGGCCGTTTTCAGCCTTTGTATGTTGGTGCAAAACTGCCTTGATCAACAGAAAAACGTTTTCATATGCTTCATAGACTATGAAAAAGCTTTTGATAATGTGAAACATGAGCTTTTAATAACATGCCTTCAAGATCTGGGCCTGGATGATAAAGACATTAGACTTATTGCCAATCTATACTGGAATCAGACAGGGGAAATGCGAATTAACAATTTAACAACAGAAGAATTCGAGATAGGGAAGGGTGTTAGACAGGGTTGTATTTTGTCACCAATGTTGTTTAATATGTATGTGGAAAGAGCATTCGTTGAGGCGGTCTCGAATAGCTCTATAGGAATTAAAGTTAACGGCATTCTCATCAATAACATACGCTATGCAGACGATACTGCAATCATAGCAGATAATGCAAATGATATGCAAACGCTATTGGATGCTGTTAACGAGGCAAGCAAGCAAATCGGGCTAAAAATTAATATCAGCAAGACAAAATTTATGGTTGTGGCTAAAGATAACATACCTAACATCAACCTGAACATCGAGGGACAGACCATTGATCAAGTAACCAAATTTAAATACTTAGGTTGCCTCGTAAACGATAGGTGGGACCCGGAGCTCGAAATTAGGAGTAAAATAGAACAAGCCAGAACCACCTTTCTGAAACTTAAAAGGTTCTTGACCAACAAAGACCTGAGATTTGAACTAAGATATAGGATGGTCAAATGTTATGTTTGGTCCGTTCTTCTGTACGGTGTAGAAACATGGACTCTCAAATCAACAACCATAAATAAAATTGAAGCGTTCGAAATGTGGACGCTAAGGCGAATGCTTAGAATTCCCTGGACCGCCCACATAAGAAATGAGGAGGTGCTTCAAATCGCCAACCTAGAAGATCGCGAACTGTTTGAAAACATTAAAACGAGAAAAGTCTCCTACCTTGGCCACATTTTGCGTGGAGAACGCTATTATTTCCAGCGTCTTGTGCTGGAAGGGAAGATCGAAGGAGGAAAGAGAGGATTGGGTAGAAAAAAACTGTCCTGGCTCCGGAACATCCGCCGATGGACGGGAATGCACGATTTCCAGACACTCCAGAGTGCTGCTATTAATAGAATTATATGATGGGAAGAAGTCGGAGGACGCCTACGCAGGAATCTGCACGGCACTTTGAGAAGAAGAATGTACATCTAAATCAGGCGTCTTTTTGTAGAGCTGCCCACACAGCACTAGACGTCTTATAAGCGTCAGTTTTATATCCAGATTATGTCTGAATGTCTTAAGACATAAATAAGGCATCTTATAGACGTTGTTTTGAAGACGTCCATAAGACGTCTATATACAACGTCTTTAAGATATCTTTTAAAAGTCTACATACTACATTTTATATGAAAATAAATTGTTGAGGTTAAAATTTTTGATTGAACGACAAATTTTTAGTAGCCTCACTACGACCTTGGTTAATAGAACTTTTTTATGATCTTTTTTATCAATAATTTGGTGCTTTTTGTCACTGACTATATGATGTACCGATAACAATGACACACATAAATATGATGCCAGCGAAACTATAACTTTAAAAAACCCGCCTTTTGTTTCTGTCAACTGTCATTTTTCAGTTTTGTATTTGTGTTTCGTCATGTCGTTATTCATTTTTAATGTTGTTGGGGTGCCGACTGTGAAAATTTAGCTTTTGAAAGAATTTTATTAAAATAGTTGATTTATCCATGTGCCTCTGAAAATCTTTTTTATTCGTGTTTATGTAATACTTAAGGTAAGATCGAGAATCATATGTACTTAGGAAAAACAGTAACGTTATTTATAGGTTGTGTTACAGGAAATTCCCGAATGTTTTACCGCTTATATTTTTGTAGTAACTCTATGTTATTAGAAATATGAAATGAAATTTTCAAAAATATTATCTGTGCAAAAAAGGCTTGCACAGCTCATCCAGACCCGGTCTTAAATATTACAAGAAATATTACTAATGAAGTGAAAGGCGACATATTTGTTTATGGAGTGCTCCACTAATGAAACCTGTAAGATTTAATTTGTTCCTGATGATTGGTTTATATTTAAAGAACAAAGAAAATAGAGTTTTGTTAATTACAAGAAGTAATTTTGTTTAAGGTTTTAGAAATTTCAAAACTGGGAGTAGGGAGCATTTATGACTTTGTAAAGCGAGCTTGTAAAATTACCATGTACAGTCGATTAGTACGAAAAGGAAAGAGAAAGTTCTAACTTTCCAACTTGGTGAGACTTATTATGAGTAAGTTATGTCTTTCATTATACATATTAACCTTGAAATAGCATAAGTCACGATTCTGTAGGAGAGGACAATTATAAAAATTCGCAAAAATATCAAAAAATTTACTCCCACAAATGATAAACTTTATTCTATAAAATTAAAATCAGTTTGTTATTAGGATCTACAGAGACAACAGGACTGGCAAAAAGTTAGAAGAATTAGGAAATTTCATTCCAAACATGGCTGAAAAGGGCATCAGACCAAATTTGTTATTCGACTAAATAAAAGTTCTTGTTTTTAAAACTATTTAAAGATTTGTGTACTTTTTATTTTAATAAACTTTTATTTTGTTGATAGTCTACCTTTTAGAGTTATTATATCGAAGGGATAAACTAAAGCTTAAATTTGATAGGTTCACTTATAGTTCGAACAGTAGTAGATCTGAAAATATTTGCTCTTCTACCTCACTTCTTAAACTTCAAATTAGAAAAAGTTTACATTATGCTTAAGTTATGTATTTTTTTGTATAAAAAGATTATGTTGAACATATTTTTTAAAGCAAATTATTCATGCGGAACTTGTAGTTATTTAAAATGGTAGTGTATATTTTGCTCTTGATTTTTTCTTAATTAAAGTTATTTCTTGGACTTTTGAATAATCACGGTTTGACTTTGTAAACAAGACAAACAAAAAAATTAAAGAGAACCTTTTTAATGTACATAATTTTAATGGTGGAAAGGACGTTCATAAGACGTTGTAAGCAAATGTCTTAAAGACGTTACCTTTTGTAACATAAGACGTCTATACAACGTCTTATGGACGTCATTCGACTTTAATGGACATCCATAAGACGTCCTGAATGTTGAGATCAAACGTTTTATGGACGTCTTTAAGACGTATTTGTGCTGTTTGGATGGTGTATGTTATTAGGTTCATGTTTAGTTGCTACTTGATGTTTACATCAAACAATGTTCCATAGCTTTTCTCAGGCATTTTATTTATAAAAAAACACACTATAAACAACTTTTCGCTCATCTCCTTCTTGTATAAGGCTATTTTCAGAAAAATACTGTTAACACGATCAGGACCAATTTGCTTCAGCTGCTGAATTTGAAGGTTCTTGACTAATATATTTTTCGGACTTGCATTGTCTTTATATTTGTTTATTTTTATGGCGTTTCGATTAGGTTGGATCTCTGAATGTTTCATTTTAACTCTACGAGCCTATATTGAGATTGTGTCAATTCAAGCGCTTCACTGTACACACCTCAATTATTTGATGTTACAAAGTAGTGGTTGCCAAAGATTAGGTATCTCAAAACTGGGTTTATTGAAGATTCTATTATTATTGTTAATGTAAACTGCTTCTATAAGTTTTCTTTATTTCATGTTGGCTTCCATATATATATATATATATATATATATATATATATATATATATATATATATATATATATATATATATATATCGCACCAACAATCTCATACCCAGATGAAAGTATAGAGGAACTCTACAATGAAATAACGGAGGTGCTAAATAAGAACAAAAGTCAATTTAAGTATATAATAGGAGACTTCAATGCTAGAATGGGGAAAAGGGCCAATTTAGAACAATGTATAGGAAATTTCGGATTTGGAGATAGAAACGAAAGAGGTGAAAGACTGGTTCAATACGCACATTTCCAGAACCTATCAATAGGCAACACCTACTTCAAGAAAAATCCAAATAGAAAATGGACGTGGATGATAAGTCCTGACGGAAAAACTAAAAATGAAATTGATTTCATCCTAACCAACAACATAACAACCCTACAAGATGTAAGCGTTCTTAATAAGTTTCGAACAGGTAGTGATCACAGACTAATCAGAGCTCGAGTAGTTCTCAATACAAGATTAGAAAGAATAAAATTAATACGAAAACCAACATCTGGAATAAATATCGCTAACTTACGAAACAACTCAGAACAATATCAAGACTTAATTAATGAAAAACTACAAGACGCAACAGATGGCTCACACTTGATGGAAACGATCCTAAACTGCGCCAAGGAAATTGGAGGACCACAACCACGTAACCACAATAGAAAACTCTCCGATGAAACGAGAGCTCTTCTGAAACAACGAAGACAAATGAAAATCAGCTCGAACATAAACCGAATAGAATACAGGGAGCTGTGCAAAACGATAAGAAAGAAGATTGCAGAAGATATAAAATCCTATAACGAAAGGCTTGTGGAAGATGCAATCGAAAATCATAAGAGCTATAAGAAGACAAAAAGCGCATTAACCATCGGTAAGAAACAAGTAATAGCACTGGTGAACGGAAATGAAAGAATAACAAACAGGGATGAAATAATAAAAATCATAACCAAATTCTATGAGGACTTATACAAAATACCGGCACATCAGGAAGTAGAGGAAGAGACAACTACAGCACAAGAAGATGTTCCAGAAGTTCTTGTGGAGGAAATAGAAGCAGCTCTTAGGAGCATGAAGAACGGCAAGGCAGCTGGGAATGACGGTGTCACATCTGAACTCATAAAATACGCCGGAAACTCAACTTGGAAAATCTTAGCCAACATATACACAAACTGTCTAAAAGCAAGACGCATTCCGAGACAGTGGAATAGCGCTAATATAATCCTAATCCACAAGAAAGGTAGCAAAGAGGACCTTAAAAATTACAGACCAATTAGCTTGCTACCAGTAATATACAAAATATTCACAAAAATAATTAACAACAGAATACAGAACACACTTGATGTTGCTCAACCTCGAGAACAAGCAGGCTTTAGAAGTGGCTTCAGCACAATGGATCATATTCAAACACTACGAGAAATTATGAGTCGAACAAAAAAATATGATCTGCCACTGACATTAGCTTTCGTAGACTTTGAAAAGGCATTCGACTAAATATACCCAAGAGCAGTTATAGAAGCTCTAGTCGACCAGGGAGTGGATAAGCCTTACGTAGAAATGCTAGCCAACATATATAGAGAGGCCACAGCTAGAGTAAATGTATACAAAAATACCCCAGAATTTCCAACTCAGAAAGGAGTCCGACAAGGTGACGCAATATCCCCCAAGCTATTTACAGCAACTCTAGAAAGTATCTTCCGCAAAATAGACTGGGAAAATAAAGGTCTATGTATAGACGGTGAATATCTAAACCACTTAAGATTCGCTGATGACATCGTTCTGATTGCTAAAAATCCTGAAGAACTGCAGGAACAAATTAATGATCTGAACATTGCCAGTAACAGAGTTGGCTTAAAGATGAACCTAGCAAAAACAAAAGTAATGTGCAACGATCTAATAAGAGACATTGAAATAAGGATAAACGAAACCACGCTGGAAGTAGTAGATGAATATGTATACCTGGGTCAACTTATACACAAGTCGGGTTCACTACTTCCAGAAATTAACAGAAGAATCAAACTGGCGTGGTCAGCATTCGGACGAAACTCCATCATCTTCAAATCCAGAATGCCACTTTACCTTAAGAAAAGAGCGTTTGATCAATGCATATTACCGATCATGACATATGGTTGCGAAACTTGGACATTGAAGAGCGAAATAATTACGAAACTCCAAGTAGCTCAAAGATCCATGGAAAGATGTATGCTAGGGATAACAAAAAGGGATCGCAAACGAATAGATTGGATACGACGAATGACCCAGGTGACAGATGTCGTCCAAAGAATAAAATCCCTTAAATGGCAATGGGCAGGTCATGTAGCAAGAAGAACTGACAACAGATGGACCACAAGAACAACTATGTGGTATCCCAGAAACGCGAAGAGGCCACAGAGACGCCCTAACATTAGATGGGACTATGACATCAGGAAAGTGGCAGGAACAACTTGGTCCCGATTAACCATCGATAGAAAGAGTTGAGCACAAATGAGTAATGATTATAAGAACACGTAATAGTAATAACAACAAAACAAGAAAAATAATAATAATAAATAACTATAAAGAAACATCATAATAACAACTTAATAAGGGAGGCTGCACCATAATTAAGAAATGGTAGATAATAGCTGAAAATGATGATGATGATATATATATATATATATATATATATATATATATATATATATATATATATATATACATATATATTTGTGCAGCTTCAGACCATTTCATATGGTGTTGTTTATCTTAGGCGTGTTCTGCAATTCTTGCTGTCTAGTGGTCGTTGTTCTCAAGTTATTTATAACATCATCAATTAATTTTAAAGGATAACCATTTTGTTGTAAATCATATTTAATGTTTTCTACCTCTTTTTTAGTGACTCGATGTTATTGCATATAGATATAGCGCGATTATAGAGGTTGCGTATAATTCCCCGTTTTGTTACAACAGAATGACTAGAACTATGATTAAGATATTGTCCAGTATGTGTTGGCTTTCTGCATATTGAAGTTTTAATACTTTCATTTGAACGGTTCACCATGACATCTAGGGAGGGCAATTGATCGTTTACCTCTTTTTCCATGGTAAACTTAATTGTAGGTCAAATGATGTTTAGATGTTTCAAGCGTTCTTGAATATTCCCCTTTATATTATGAAAGTATCATCGACATATCTCAACCAGACTTTCGGTTTTACTGTTGCTGTTTCGAACCATTCCATATATGTATTTGCGACGACTAGAGAGAGTGAAGAACCCATCGGAAGCCCGTCGTCCTGAGCGTAGAACTTGTCCTTTTCTTGAAAGTAAACACTACCCAGGCAATACTCCAAAAGATCCATCACCCCGTCCAGTGGTAACGTGGTTCGATCTGATAAAGTAGTATCATTTGAAAATCTAGTTTTGATTATGTTTAGTGATTGCCCTAATGGCACATTAATATAGAGACTTTCCACATCAAAGCTTATTAGTCTATCGCCTGGCTCTAGATTAATGCTTCTAATAGTGTTCACGAAATGTATGGAATTTTTACCATATGAATTCGTCCTACCTTCTAAAAGTTGGATGATTTTTTACAAGAAACTTCGCCATTGCACTTGTTGGGGATCCTCTGGAGTTTGTTAATAGTCTCAATGGAATAATCGTTTTATATTAATGGAATCTTCAGTAAACCCAGTGTTGAGATACCTAATCTTTGGCAACCACCACTTTGTAACATCAAATCATTGAGGTGTATACTGTTAAAGTGAAACTTTACGCTTCAATGTATACAGAACAGAAATAAAAATAAGGACAATGCAAGTCCGACAACCATATCTTAGTCAATCGTCAACATTATCTACAACTTCCAAACTTAGGAAACTGAAATACTAAGAACATTTCAGAATATTCATATATCACATCCATAAGATTAAACTTGCTATCTTTATATTCACAATTTGGATTTACAGTAAAAATTTCAATAAATATTTTTTAACACTTTAAAACTTACCAATGATAACGAAAAAAAATACAATTTATCAAATGAGGTATTTGCACGTCCCACGATAAAGCACGGCATTTTTTTAAAATACCAAAAAAAAACCTTAAATTTTACATTCCTGTATAAAATTCTTAGTAAAACATTACACGAATTGCATAAAACAAGCAAAAGCAAGAAGAAATTCCTGTTAAAATTTCAAGAATCCACTTTCATGAATAATAAAACTTTGGGGAATTCAATGTTGCGAAAACAATATTGACACGTGATAATGCCAAGCATGGAAGGGAGATTTTTGGTATGAGAGAGATATTATACGTGTGCAATCCAGTTGTATATGTAAGTTCGTGTCGATTTAGAAAACCATTGAGTTTTTTTATTACTTTAGTAAGTATATTTTTGCAGGATACACCAATAAAATACTATTTTGTTGCAATTAACTACAGAAAATTTTTTTCTAGAACCCCTAAAGAAATTTTGAAGTAACGCTAATGATTAAAATGGAGGTTATGAAACTCCGCTATCATAAGTGTTTTAAATATTGTTTATTTTATTATTACCTACGCAGTTTTATTCTAATGTGCACATTATCTGATGTCATTTTTATAATTTTAGAACTTCAGCGAAATCAGTATGGTTTTTTATAGCATAAAAATGAGAAATAATAGTTTTTTGCTGAGTTTGCTTTCTGGCATGTTTACGATCTCTATTATAGCAGGTATGTAAACAAAACTACTAAATAATGTAAAATGAGTTGCATAACTGCAGGGTCTATTTACTTTCAGTTATTTCGCTCTGTGCATTCATAATCAGTTGTTTGGTATCTACTCCGTGGAAATTATATCAAAAAAGAGTTGTTTTGTTAACAAAAATATAAATTGTTTCGCTGGAATGTGTTCACTTCGGCATCCTATAAAACATATCTCGATGGTAACTCTGAAAGACGTGTGTAAAAAAAATGGCGGACCAAAAATGGTCAAGATTTTCAGTTTTTTGAGTTTATCTCGAAAAGTAAAAGGTGTATCGAAAAATGTTTCAAACAAAAGTTGTAGAGAATTAAAAGACCTATCGATATATATATATATATATATATATATATATATATATATATATATATATATATATATATATATATATATATCACTACATAGTATAAAACAAAGTCGCTTTCTCTGTCCCTATGTCCCTTTGTATGCTTAAATCTTTAAAACTACGCACCGGATTTTGATGCGGTTTTTTTCAATAGATGGAGTGATTCAAGAGGAAGGTTTATATGTATAATAACATCCATTAAATAGTGGAGAAATACTGTTATTTTTGAGGTTTCTAATGTGATGTCGTTAATTATCATATTTTTTTCCGCTTACATTGCAAACGCAGGCTGAACCCTACGAGATTTATCAAAATAATGTACTAATTATTTGTACACATTGAAAAGGTCTACAGAAAACTCCGCGATGGTATATGTCTATCTCTCATGGATATCCCACAATAACATTTTTTTTTGTCATTTACTTTTTACGACAAATAATGGCAAATTTTGAAGCGATTTTAACCAATACAGCATTAATCCTTATCCAATTAAATAGCTTAAATACATTGTTGATTTAATATAGATCTATATGGTCCTTTACAGCACAAGATTTAAATGAATATTTTCGAAGATATTACAGATTTAAAATTGCGGGAAGTAGCGCTTGCGGCGGTACTGGCCGACCGGGGCGGCGGCAGCGTGCCTATAAATAGCGCGTCGGAGGCCGATGTAATAATTGTTGTAAAAATAAAATAAATAGTCACAGTTTTTCTGTAGTGTATTTAGTATCAGCATTGCACCCGTGCGAAGCCGGGGCGGGTCGCTAGTATATATATATATAAGTTATAGGTGGCGCCACTATTTATTGAGCTATTTTTTTTTTCGACAAAATTTACGGTTTTGTTTTTTTTTTAATAAAAGAGATTTATTAACAAATTACCGATTTTAAATTTAACATAAATATAGGTACTGTCATTCTAAAAAAGTATGTTAAACCCGGGATCTGTGAGTTTTTTGTTTTCCGAGAAATTCGATGTCAAATTTGAAAATATATCCTCAATTTTTTGCTTTCCTATTTAAGATACAATGCTCAATTTTAACTGAAATTGTTTGAATTTTTTTTATGTTTTGAATATCCATTAAAAAAATTTTTTTTTCATTCGTGGGCCGAGAAATTTTGCAAAAACCAATTTTTGCACCAAAAAAATTGCGATAGCTTTTCACCAGATGGAGATAACAATTTTTTAAAGCATGCATTGGATTTAGATGTATCATTTTCGATCTCAAAAAAAAAAATTTTGGATAAAAAAAAGTAAGGTAAACCATTTTTGGATTTTCCCATAATAAACAGGTAACTGAAATATGTCATTAAAATAGGTTCAATAAAGGAGAATTGTTCAAGTCTAACTGACAATTTAATAAAGTATCAATGTTTTTAAATTTATTTATTTCTAGGGATTCCAATAAATTTAATTTAGTGCCTTTATTTTCTATATGTAAAATTTGAAAATTTTGATTAAAATTATGATTAGATTCTCTTAAGTGTTTTTTTTTTAAATAAAACTACTAAAGTGTTCCTTAATTCTTGTTGAAAAACTTCTGCCTAACTGTCCTATATAAAACTTAGGGCAATCTTTACATTTTATTTTATATACACCCGATTTATTTTCTTTTTTTTTTTGTTTTTGTTTTGTTATTTTTTATAATATTACCAGTTGAATTATTGGTTTTAAAAGCCACATTAATATTGAACTTTTTTAGAAATTTTGCGATGCAATTACTTGCTTGACCAAAATATGTAATCGTAAAAAGTTTTTTGTATTATTTTTCATTACGGGAAATACCTGATTTAGCGCTTCCATGTATAATTTTTTATTTAGAATTTTGTTTATTATTTGTGGGGTGTATCCATTGTTAACAGCAATTTGTTTAATAATGTTTAGTTATTTTTCAAAATTTACTTTGTTTAAAGGAACTGTAATAAGTCTATATAACATACTCTGGAACGTTGACATTTTATGTTGTGTTGGGTGACAAGAAGAATTGTGTATGATTGTGTCTGTATGCATGGGTTTATGAAAGATTGAGAAGACATGTAAATTATTTTCCCGTGATATTGTTAAATCTAGAAAGTTTATTTTATTATCTATTTCTTTTTCTATTGTAAATGTAATATTGGGGTGAATGTTATTAATAAAGTTGAGAAAATGTGTCAGTTGTCTATCTGTACCAGTAAAGCAAGTTAAGACTGGTACAGCCAGACAACTGACACATTTTCTCAACTTTATTAGACCTGAAGAATTCTCCTTTATTGAACCTATTTTAATGACCTATTTCAATTACCTGTTTATTATGGGAAAATCCAAAAATGGTTTACCTTACCTAGACATAAGAAATTTTATTCATTCTTGATAAAGCTACCGTGTAGCGAAACATGTTGAATGTTATTCAAGTTTCAATTAAAGTGGAAGTTAAATGAAAATCTAGTTTTACTACGTTCTCCTTTATGATATGGAGTTCCACCAAGTATCAGCAAATTCAATACAATAGGAAACTTATGCATCACAAGTAATATTTACAATATTAATGTTGTCTTATTAATTTATATGATAGTAACAATTTGTTTAGTCATATTAATTATTAATTTGTTTATTAACAAAATTTTTACAAAACATTATAGAGAAAATCATACAAATATTCAATTATATGTTACACATTCTACTGTTTTTTTAATATTATTATTATCTAATAGTTTATTAACAAAATTTTTACAAAAAATTATACAAATATTCAATTATATGTTACATATTATACTGTTTTTTCCTTTCTATTATTATTATGTAATAGTTTATTAACAAAACTATGCTCTTTAATTTGATAAGTTTGTATTAGGAGAAATTAATATATATATATATATATATATATATATATATATATATATATATATATATATATATATATATATATATAATTGAATATTTGTATAATTTTCTCTATAATTTTTTGTAAAAATTTTGTTAATAAATAAACTAATAATTAATATGACCAAACAAATTGTTACTATCATATAAATTAATAAAACAACATTAATATTATGAATATTACTTGTGATGCATAAGTTTTCTTGAAGCGCCAATGAATAATGCGCCTGAACTATGGCAACCCGCCGACAGCGGCTTGCAGCAGCTATTTTCAATTAAATTGGGCCCGATTTTCGAAGGTTCACATATCATATGGAAGTGTATTTCTTGGATCCAAAAAATTCACAGGTAAAGTACAAATATTAAAAAGCATCTTCTGCAAATTTGAGCCCTTAATATTCATTTGCCACGCCATTATGAATTTTTGAAAAAACTTATTAGTATTTATACTATCAAAAAACTTTTTTCGTCTATTTTTCAGCCCAACAAAACTGTGACAAACTCGGAGTTCGTGTGTATGAAGACATGGACTGCACCCCCAAATACGACCCTTGTTCTCCGGAATGTCCTGCAGAATTTACATGTCCCAATTTACACAAAAGTACTACCGAGTGTTACTTTAGAAATCACACACTTAAAATCGATCAGTGGGTGAATCAGTCAGACCTGTTTTGTTATTCTGGTTGTCGCTGTGAGGAAGGGTTAGATTTAAATTTCACTTGAATTTCATTTTAAAAATACATATATTTCTTTTCTAGGACAAAATTTCTTTGTCTCATCTTAGATTGTCCTGAATATTTTGGGATAACTCCTCCACCAGGCTGTTACAATACGTACAATCTTGAGAGATGTTGTGCAATAGATCAGATTTGTGGTAATTACGAGAATTTATTTAACTTGTTTGGTTGTATGTTTGGATAGAATTTTACACTGAATATTGCGGCCAAAATACGTGACTTTTAGGAAGTTTTACTTTTGAGATATATGGGGGTCTAATATAGTTACTTTTTAAAATTATTTTCATAATATACAGAGTGTCCCAAAAGCTCTGGAAGTATCAAAGTTGTGGTTTTTAAAACGGAACCTCCTGTATATTATTGCATTTTTTGATTCTCCAATCAAAATAACTGTCCATTTTAATAACGTTTATAGTACCTAAACCTTAAGGGTTTTTAAATAATTTGAATTTTGACAAATCTAACCGAATTTTTATGTTTCAAATACTTAAAAAGAATTTCAGTTATTTACTCGAAATTTACAGTGGAGTGTAACAATAAATCATAGTTTATATCACAGTTATAATAAACTTGCTATATTATACAGGGTGTCCAAAAATTAAAACTAATCAAATAAGAAATTTAAGTGGCTATAACTTGATTAATTTAAATAGAACGCTATACTTTTCACTGTACCAGAATATGTACCTTTTAAATACCTATCGAATGGTATAAGGGTGTTCTATAGCTAAGTCTTCGCGTTTTCACAGAATACGCAAAATAATAGTTTTCTGCACAATTTTGTGTGCTATAAACCTTATTAAAATAGGCCCTTATTATGATCGGAAAATCCAAAAATGCAATAATATATAGAGGGTTCTATTTAAAAAAACACACACACAACTTTGATACTTTGAGCTTTTGGGACACCCTGTATATTATGAAAATAATTTTAAAAGGTAACTATATGAGACCCCCATATATCCCAAAAATAATACTTTTTGAAAGTCACGTATTTTGGCCGCAATTTGACAAAAAAATCCACACAATGTGAGCGTATTTGCAAGAATCCAATTTTTTTCTTGTTTAGGTGATTCAAATGTTACATGCACATATGGAGACGAAACATATAAAGAAGGCATACGATTTTACCCGAAAGACAGCTGTGCGACGTGCGTGTGTCAAAAAGGATTTAGAGGCAAAATAGAGGCTCCCTTTTGCACACGCCGCAAATGTGACGTTCAACTGAATTCTCAGGAGAATATTCAGGAAAGGTGTGCTCCTGCTTATCATTTGTATGACCGTTCAGGCACTACCAGTGATATATTGTGTTGCCCTGATAATTGGATTTGTCGTAAGTTTTTTTTCTAACCTCCAGTCTTACCAATTAATATTTTAACCACAAAAAAATCCTATTACTATAACTTTGAGACAATCAATGTGTTCTAATTAACATGTAGAAACATCAAATCACCATGGTAGATCGAGAACTCAATCCGGAGTCTTGATGACGCGAAGCAAAACACCACCCATTCGTAAATTTTAGTAATTGGATAAAGAAAGTTCGGGTTAGTTTAACATAAGTCAGGTTAATTATTTTCTAAGCACATAATAGAGCACAGACAAGTTCTGAAACTATTTCGAATCACTTTTGATCTCTCGTTCAAAATGTACTAAGTTAAAAAAAAAACTATGAATGCAGCTTTAATAAATCCTTAAAAATGGGCCGCCATAAATCGATACTTACGCACGGATTTCTGAAAATAAAATGGATGACACATGGTAATGGAGCTGTCAAACGAAAAATACTCGGAGTATGCTCGGCGCCATTTTCGGGAAAGTGATGTTTTGGCATGTCAAATTTACCATCAAAAGTCAACAAAATAGTGTTATTGTTGTTATTATTGTGAAGTTATTGATTGTCATTAAAATCTTTGGTTTTTTCCCTGGATTAAATTTATTTTATATAACTTAACAACCAAGTAATCTGCACCAAGCCATCAGTCAAATATTTAGTTGTAAATATTGACCACAAAATTATCTTAAATTGGCACTTTAGAACTATTAAACAAAAATGTATACAAAGGGGCAAATACCTTAGGAGTCTAATATACAAAGAAAAAGGCATATCAAGAAAATAACCAACTCATATGTACAAAGCAACATACTTTAATTGGAATACATACCCCCTACATACAATAATTGCAGGAAGCCAGCACTGATAAACCTTGAAACGGTAGAAACCACAGCTCTATGTAGTATGACTAAAATCCATCGTCCTAGCTATTCACCAATCAAATTGTTATATGAATTCACTAAACATCCAGCTTCTTGTTGCAGGATTTCCTGTCCTGACAACTAAGTTTGAAAGAAAACCTGAAACTTGACTGGTGATAGAGGAACTGTGTACGACCAAGGACCGTATTACAATCAATTGACACAAATCGGATCAGTTGGGTGAGGTTATAACATATTATTGTCATTTTATCTCTTTCTACCGTTCGTTTCGTTCAACCACTTATGTCGATGAAGTTTCGAAAAGGTATGCAAATTGCTTCAAACCTTGTCAGTTGGAGGTAAACGATTACGTTTGGTCCGTATAATTTTTCAGTGGCGACTGCGTATTCACTGTTGTTATAACTTCACTTTCCCCAAAATGGCGCATAGCATGGTCCGGACATTTTCTGTTTATTAGATGATCAGTATTGTTATTTTAATATACAGTGCCTTCATTTCAAAACGAACCATCCTTAATAACTTTCTTAAATAGAAAAATTTAAAAAAAAAAAAAAAACACGTCAATTTAGATATACAGGGGGAAGTTTAATTTTGCATTTGTTAAAAGTCTGTCAATCACATCCTCAACTGCAGCTAACCTCACTTTGATATGTCAAATGGGAACCCCCACCTTGTGACACATCATTGTAAGCATAAAATTGTCTATCCAACCGTATAGAAAAAATTAAATCGGTTGACGTACAAGCGAATAGTGTGCAAAAATGTCTTGTAATAATACATAATATATCGGCCTCGAACTTTGGTATGTCAAATGATTACCCTATAGTGTGATACATCATTTTAAAGGACGTACGATCTGCTATCCAACGATGTCAAAAAAAATTAAGTTAATAGACGTTATAGGCAATTAGGATGCAAAAATGTGTGTTAAATATAAGCAGTTTATTCAGTTTTATTCAGTTGAAGAAAATTATTTTATTAAATGTTCAAAATGTGCGCCGTTATTAGCGAGACAATAAAAAAGCCTATTTTGAAATTCCCCACGAACATTGGCAAGGGTTTCTCTGCTAATTCCTCTACATTCCCGAACAATTCGATCTTTTAAATCGTCAATATTTTGAGGTGGGGTTTTATAAACCTTGCTTTTTAAATACCCCCAAAGAAAAAAGTCTAGAGGGGTTAGGTCTGGAGACCGTGCTGGCCATTCAATTGCACCACGTCTGCCAATCCACGTCCCTGGAAAATGTTCATCAAGCCACTCTCGAATTGCCAAAGCGTAGTGCAGGGGAGCTCCATCTTGCTGGAAATGCAAATTATTTTCATTTAGTACCATAACAGCATTTTCATCCACTTGATTTTCTAAAGATTGCACAATGCCAGGGTATATTGTGTTTTCTAAAAGGTTTAAATAAATTTGCCCAGTTAAATTATCTTCCAAAAAAAATGGCCCGATGATTTCATTGCCATAAATTCCTGCCCACACGTTAATTTTTTCGGGATATTGAGTATGCCCTTCTCGGAAAAGGTGCGGATTTTCATTATCCCAGTATCTGCAGTTATGTCTGTTAACCAGTCCATTTAGAAAAAAAGTTGATTCATCACTAAAGCAGATATTCTTAGGTAAATGGGGGTCCTCGTCAATTCGTTGGCACATTAATTCGCAAAATTGAATTCTCCTATCAAAATCGTCTTCTCCGAGTTCTTGAAGAATTTGAATTTTGTAGGGAAAAAACTTATTTTGTTTTAAAACTTTATGCACAGAGCCAGCAGAAATGTTGGTTAAATCTGCGCCCTTTGAGATGGATAAAGTTGGATCTATTGCAAACTGTCCTAGTACCTCGATTTGGCATGCTTCATCTACAACCCTTTTCTCAATATATTTTTTATTACAAACGGATCCCGTTTCTTCAAACTTTCGTACCAATTCGAGTACATATTTATGGTCCACGTTTTTGTCTTGATGCCTCTCGTTAAATGCTCTGGCGGTTCTACGAGCGCACCGATCTTCAGCTCAATAGAGAAAAATTATTTCTATTCTTTCGGCTAGCGTATACACCATTTATATTCACGTTTCAACTAGGCGTCACAATGACAATTTTAACAATAATAAACAACTGGTGTTTAAAGATCTTAAAAATTTTATTTATTGCAGTGATTTCTTGTACCTATCAGGTACCGCAAAAAATATCATTGAAATAAATACACTAGATTGATTAGACTGCAATGAATTTTGCGATGAATTTTAAAACAGGCTTTGTTTTTTTCTCGCAAATATTTTAACTGTTTATTATTTTAAAAAAATATTTATTTTAAATTTAAAATAATATTTTACTCTATGAAGTAGCCATTTGACATAATAAAGTTTAATGTGATAAGGTGTCTATTATTACCACACATCTTTTCTTACTATTCGCTTGTACATCAACAGATTTTGTTTTTTTTTATTGGCTAAATAGGAGATAGTATGCCCTTTAAAATGATGTATCACACTATAGGGTAATCATTTGACATACTAAAGTTCGAGGCCGATATATTATGCATTATTACAAGACATTTTTGCACACTGTTCGCTTGTACGTCAACCGATTTAATTTTTTTTATACGGTTGGATAGACAATTTTATGCTGCTTACAATGATGTGTCACAAGGTGGGGATTCCCATTTGACATATCAAAGTGAGGTTAGCTGGAGGTGAGGAGGTGATTGACAGACTTTTAACAAATGCAAAATTAAACTTCCCCCTGTATATCTAAATTGACGTGTTTTTTCTTTTTTTTAAATTTTTCTATTTAACAAAGTTATTAAGGATGGTTCGTTTTGAAATGAAGGCACTATACATATGTGTGTACTTATGGCATTGATATATCACAGAAACTGGACCCCTTTAAGTTAACTTAAGTACTTGGCATTTTATTTTTTAATTTATTTCAATTTCAGGTCCGTGTTGGCACTTTTTGGTACCTCCTAACTTTGGCAAATCAATTTTTTTTTCTGTTAGGTACCAAAATTGTCATTTGTATTAAGTAAATTCAGTATTCAAAAAATCAAAATGTTGAATTCAAATTTAATATAAGTTTTAGAATAGAACTAGGCAAATTTTCATGATGGTATTCCAAAACAATAGAAAAATGTCGAATAATACTGTTTTTTTTTTAATTTTAGCTGCTGGAAATGAAACTATACTGGGTACTAGCAAATCAGGTAAGTTTAATTATAATATACAACAGAAAAAATATTGTTTTATAGAACGAAACTAAAAAACTTGTAAGTTTAGATTTTTATTTGAGCGCAGTTTTGAAGCGTTTTTTAAGAATATTACACCTCTCTAAAAGATAAAAACCAACCGTTGCATTTTTTTACCCTGTATAAATTTGGTATTTTATAATAAATTTTATCAAGTGAGATTGCCTTGTAAGAGAAAATAATTATTTTGAACACATTGTAGTATGTTTGTTTATTATTTTTTAGATAAAATCTGTTACTTTGGAGAAAGAGAACTGAAATATGGACAAAGAATTGAACAATATGTCGGATCCACCCTCGTTTCGTGCGAATGTAAAATTCCACCCCTTCTTACATGTTTGCCAAAGAAATAACATTTTTATAGAACTAATATTTGACAGTGTTGTCGCTAATTATTATATTAAAAGAAATATATTCCTGTATATTTTTGTGTTTTTCTTTCGCTAACCCATTTTTTTTTGTGTTTTTAATACTGTTGCAGTAAACCTATCTTAAAATTATGTATATGTGGATACTTTGAAGAAGGTCATGCAGAAAACTTTATCAAAATATCTCATTCCCATGTATCAAAGGTTTCATGTGATCAAAAATTAAAAGATATATAAATAGAAGTAAATGATGTCCAATTTGTGACACTTTTACAGGAAATTTTTGTTATTTTTAAAAATAAAGACTTGCTATTTTAACGAATCAGTGCTTTTTTGTTAAACAAAATGTTATTAGCGCTGTTAGAATACATGCTGAAGTATTAAAAATCACCGCTGAACATGATGGCATTGTTCTCAACCTTCGATCATACTCTAGATATAAACAACAATAGATTTGTCTGAAGGCTATTTATGGTCGGTGGGGGAGACGCTTTTTTGATGTTTGACAGACATAAACATATTTACTTATCTTGTCTTTCAGTTTAATTGCTTTTCGTGAGTTTTTTCGGTGTTTTTAAGTGTTAGAAATTACTATAAATGCGAAGTTTACAATTAATATTAACAAAAAGAGGATTTAAAAACTTATTTTTATCGGTAAATATTGTTAGATTGTTTACATATTGAAAATAACAATAATAAAAATTTAGGCAACCATATATTCATACTTTGTTTTCAGAATTGACGTACCCAGGGGTATGTTCGAAGGACGTACCGATGATACTCGTTTAAATAATGCAATTGGAAAAGGATAGCATAAAATCGGCATGTCTGTACCAAGAAATTAAATATCTACTGTTTATCAACACTTTTTGAAATATAAATAAAAATATTATTACGTTATTCAGCGTTCAAACAACCGGGCCCTAGTTCTGACGTTATGTTACTTCTACAGGGGTATGTTCGAAGTTCTCAACCACTTAACGTCACTTTTCAACGCGATGAGGCGTCATACCATCTGATTGGTCATAGTCAGTTTTCATAACTCTACCCAAGAAAGTTAATTCTTCATTCTGTAATGATTATCTTTTAATTATTCAAAAGATTCTAAAGATAAGTCTGAAAGTCATTCGCACAAGAATAAATAAAAAATGTGACTTCCATGTGGAAGAGAAGACGTATTTTCTTTAAACGTCTTTACCCAAACGATGTAGAGATATGAACGTCGATGTATATGTGTGTTTTACAGATTTCCGTAAAGCGTTTGACAATATGAGATGCCAAAAACTACTAGAAATCCTAAAATCGAGAGGTAGAGCAAAATCACCATATAAAAATATTAAATTGGCAATATTTCGAAAACTAAAAATTTTAGGTATAGATAACCTTACATAAACTTACTCTAATTTTTAATGCTAAATAAGACAAAATTAGAAAATTTGGGTGTTTCTACTTGAAAAAATTGACTTCTGACGATTGCTTCAATTCATTCAATCATGACAAAACACCGGGTCCGAAAAATAAAGACAGCGCTGTTTCGTCCTATTGTGGAACTCATCAGGCTATTGCACAGCGCACATGGCGGTTTTATACAACATTGTTGATTTGTGTTGTTCTTGCGTTATTGAGTGCACCATCGAGATGTCGCCACTGTGTCTTACTTACTATTTTTCAAACAAAAATCTGTTTATAGGATACAGATGCGAGATGGCGGTTTATACCAAATGCAATAGCCTGATGAGTTCCACAATAGGTGGAAATAGCGCTGTCGTTATTTTTCGGACCCGGAGTTTTGTCATGATCTTGGAATTCCTCCGCACTTTTTAACATGAGAGTAACATTTATCAACAATCTTTGTCCGCATAGCCGAGAATTTCCTATTTTATTTTAAAAATACATAGATGATAACTTCTTTTATATATATATATATATATATATATATATATATATATATATATATATATATATAAATATATATAAATCGAATTGTTGCCCTGTCGGATATATCAACTCACTCATTGGTACCGTTTTGTGTGAAAACAACCAGGAGACTTTTTTTCTTGACATCATTCAAAAGTTTGTTAACACAGAAATTAGAATGCAATTGTTAAACACCCTGTATATAATTAATTTTATTGCTTCAAGATTAAAAAACACAATTTAATGTTGCATATATATTTTAAAAGCAATTAGCATTTTTTACAAAAGGCATTCCGTTCTATTTATACAAATAAATCGGTGTTTTACAAGATAAAAACGATAACAATAGGTGTAAAATGATTGTCATTTGGGTGGGGCAAAGGGAACATTTGCCCCACATGTTTAAGATTATGTTGCCATAGTTCAAGCGCATTATTCATTGACGCTTCATTGAAACTTATGTATCACAAGTAATATTTATAATTGATGTTATATTAATTTATATGATAGTAACAATTTGTTTACTCATATTAATTATTAATCTGTTTATTAAGACAATTTATACAAAAAATTATAGAGGAAAAACAGTAGAACATGTAATATATAATTGAATATTTGTATGATTTTATTTATAATTTTTTGTAAAAATTTTGTTAATAAACAAATTAATAATTAATATGACTAAACAAATTGTTACTATCATATAAATTAATAAAACAACATCAATATTATAAATATTACTTGTAAGGCTTAAGTTTCCTTGAAGCGCCAATGAATAATGCGCCTGAATTATGGCAATCCGCTGAGAGCGGCCTGCAGCAGCTTTTTAACCGACTTCTAAAAGAAGGAGGTTCTCAATTCGTCGACTATGTATTTTTTTTTTTATGTATATACACCGATAACTCCGGAACGGCTGCACCGATTTGAATGAAATTTTTTACGTTATATAAAGAAAGTTGCTGCGGTGGTCCCATATTTTTTTAGATGAAATTGGTGCAGTAAAATCCAAGATGGCGCTTACAATATGGCGGCCAAAAAAATTAATTTTGTCCGATTTTCTCCAAAATTGGTATGGAGGAATCTTCGGGGTTGTACCCAACGAATCTGAAATTATTTTTAAAAAATTCAAAATGGCGGATCCAACATGGCGGACAAAAAAATTTAATTTAGTCCGATTTTCTCCAAAATTGGTATGGGGGAGTTTTTGAGGTTGCACATAACGAATCTGATATTATTTTAAAAAAATTCAATATGGCGGATCCAATATGGCGGACGAAAAAATCAATTTTGTCCGATTTTTACCAAAATTGGTAAGGGGGAGTTTATGGGGTCGCGTATGACGAATCAAAAATAATTTTTAAAAAACTCAATATGGCGGATCCAATATGGCGGACGAAAAAATCAATTTTGTCCAATTTTTTCCAAAATTGGTACGGGGGAGTTTTCAGAGTCGCATATGACGATTTTAAGATAATTTAAAAAAAATTCAATATGGCGGATCCAATATGGCCGACAAAAAAATTAATTTTGTACGATTTTCTCCAAAATTGGTACGGGGGAGTTTTCGGGTTCGAATATGACGAATCTAAAATAATTTTTAAATAATTCAATTTGGCGGATTCAATATGGCCGACAAAAAATCTTTATTGTCCTATTTTCTCCAAAATTGGTATGGGGAAGTTTTCGGGGCCTCGAATAAAGAATCTGAAATTATTTTTAAAAAACTCAATATGGCGGAATCAATATGGCGGACAAAAAAATCAATTTTCTCCGATTTTCACCAAAATTGGTACGGGAGAGTTTTCGAGGTCACACATGACGAATATAAAATTATTTTTAAAAAATTCAATATGGCGTATCCAATATGGTGGATAAAAAAATAATTTATTTTCTTTAAATATCGATATTGGAAGGTTTTGGGCCTATATTACCAATCTAAAATTAATTTGAAATTTAAGATAGTGGATTTTCCATGACAGACTAAATATTCGTTTGAATTTTTAGTGGTTCATTTTAGGGTGATTTACAACTTTGGATAAAATGGGTACTTTTTTGCCAGTTTGGAGTCATTGCGAGGTACACTAATCTCGATTAGTACTTACTTCAAATAATTTATGAATATCAAATGAATTCTAAAACTAAAAATAGAAAAATAAAATTTTTATAAAAAAATTGAACCGACTTCTAAAAGTGCGCTAAAAAGTGAAAAATAACCATAAATTTTTATATGAAATTGAACTTTTTGAAGTCTGCGCCAAATTATTTGTTCACGAAATAAATAACTACTAATATATACAAATTATGGTAAGAAAGTAATTACAAATAAAGTATTTTTAATCTGTTTATGCAAATCACATTTTGTCAGGTATTAGTTTGGCGCCGACTTCAAAAAGTTCAATTTCATATAAAAATTTATGGTTATTTTTCACTTTTTAGCGCACTTTTAGAAGTCGGTTCAATTTTTTTATAAAAATTTTATTTCGATTAGATTCGGCCCAATTTTCAAAGGTTCACAGATCGCATGGAATGTATTTCTTGGAACCAAAAAATTCACAGGCAAAGAACAAGTATTAAAAAGCATCTTCTGCAAATTTGAGCCCTTAATATTCATTTGGCATGCCATTATGAATTAAAAAAAAAACGTTTGTTTCATTCATTTTTTTTTGGATTGGAAATGATACATCTAAATCCAATGCACGCATTAAAAAAATTTTATCTCCATCTGGTGAAAAGTTATGGCATTTTTTTTTGGTCCAAAAATTGTTTTTTTTTTCTCAAAAAATAAAAAATTCACAAATTCCGGATTTAACATACTTTTTTAGGATGATAATACCTATATTTATGTTAAATTTTAAATCAGTAATTTGTTAAAAAAATAATTAATGGCGCCACCTATAACTTATGTTATACAAATCGGTAGGTGTTTAAATTCTCTACAACTTTTGTTTAAAACATTTTTCGATACAACTTTTACTTTTTGAGATAAGCTCAAAAAACCGAAAATCGTGGCCATTTTTGGTCCGCCATTTTTTTTGCTCAGGTCTTTCAGAGTTACCATCGAGATATGTTTTATAGGATGCCGAAATGAACATATTCCAGCAAAAAAAAACAACGTTACATTTTTGTTACTGACAAAAGTCTTTTTTCCATCTAGTAGAACACCATTATGTACCAATATTTGTATGGCAGTATGAACTGCCAGCTAGTTTCTTAAATTTTCGTCAAAATGTGGAGTTTACATTCTAAATATTAGGTTTAGGTAATATCTATCTTGTTCTATAGTACATCTACAGCAGTAAATCGCCCTTCCTTGTTTTAAATGACATGATAATTGACAATATTCAATCCCCTAAAGAAATTTTAATGCAACGCCCATGATTGAAAACGATCTGATGGAAATTCGTAATAATATTCATTTAAAATATTGTTTTTTTTTAATGTTACCTACGCAGATTCATTCTAATGTGCACAATTTCTGATATTTATTTTTAGAATTTTAAAAATTCGACGAAGCCAGTATGTTTTTTTATAATATAAAAAATAGAAATAAGATTTTTTTGCTGAGTTTGCTTCCTGGTATGTTTACGATCTCTATCATAGCAGGTATGTAAACAAAACTGTTGAATAATGTACAGGGTGTCACGTTTTCGATAGTTTTACGGGTTATCTCCATTATCATTTAAAATAGAAGAATAAGATTTCTATGGCCCTTTGCTACGAAAGATGCCACAGAATTTTGATAAACCTCTCTGTTTTGGAGATACAGAGCAATTTTTAAAATTTATGCAAAGTTAAAAAATAGAACTATTGAGGTTTTTCATGTAGGATTCGGTGGCGTAGTTAGTTTTTTTTATAGGTTCAACTGTTTCGGAAAAATAAATTAAACTTGCCTTTTTTCAAATAGGACACCCTACATATTTTTGAATAATCCCAAACAGCACAAATACGTCTTAAAGACGTCCATAAAACGTTTGATCTCAACATTCAGGACGTCTTATGGATGTCCATTAAAGTCGAATGACGTCCATAAGACGTTGTATAGACGTCTTATATCACAAAAGGTAACGTCTTTAAGACATTTGCTTACAACGTCTTATGGACGTCTTTTCCCAACATATTCCACCATTAACATTATGTATATTAAAAAGGGTCCCTTTAATTTTTTTGTTTGTCTTGTTTACAAAGTCAAACCGTGATTATTCAAAAGTCCAAGAAATAACTTTAATTAAGAAAAAATCAAGAGCAAAATATACACTACCATTTTAAATAACTACACGTTCCGCATGAATAATTTGCTTTAAAAAATATGTTCAACATAATCTCTTTATACAAAAAATACATAACTTAAGCATAATGTAAACTTTTTCTAATTTGAAATTTAAGAAGTGAGGTAAAAGAGCAAATATTTTCAGAACTACTACTGTTCGAACTATAAGTGAACCTATCAAATTTAAGCCTTAGTTTATCTCCTCAATATAATAACTCTAAAAGGTAGACTATCAACAAAATAAAAGTTTATTAAAATAAAAAGTACACAAATCTTTAAATAGTTTTAAAAACAAGAATTTTTATTTAGTCGAATAACAAATCTGGTCTGATGCCCTTTTCAGCTATGTTTGGATTGAAATTTCCTCATTCTTCTAACTTTTTACCAGTCCTGTAGTCTCTGTAAATCCTAATAACAAACTGATTTTAATTTTATAGAATAAAGTTTATCATTTGTGGGAATACATTTTTTGATATTTTTGCGAATTTTTATAATTGTCCTCTACTATAGATTAGTGACTTATGCTATTTCAAGGTTAATATGTATAATGAAAGACAGGACTTACTCATAATAAGTCTCGCCAAGTTGGAATCGTAGAACTTTCTCTTTCCTTTTCGTACTACTCAACTGTGCAAGGTAATTTTACAAGCTCGCTTTACAAAGTCATAAATGCTCCCTACTCCCAGTTTTGAAATTTCTAAACCTTAAACAAAATTACTTCTTGTAATTAACAAAACTCTATTTTCTATGTTCTTTAAATATAAACCAATCATCAGGAACAAAATAAATCTTACAGGTTTCATTAGTGGAGCACTCCATAAACAAACATTTCGCCTTCCACTTCATTAGTAATATTTCTTGTAATATTTAGGACCGGGTTTGGATGAGCTGTGCAAGCCTTTTTCGCACAGATAATATTTTTGAAGATTTCATTTCATACTTCTAATAACATAGAGTTACTACAAAAATATAAGCGGTAAAGCATTCGGGAATTTCCTGTAACACAACCTATAAATAACGTTACTGTTTTTCCTAAGTACATATGATTCTCGATCTTACCTTAAGTATTACATAAACACGAATAAAAAAGATTTTCAGAAGCACATAGATAAATCAATTATTTTAATAAAATTCTTTCAAAAGCTAAATTTTCACAGTCGGCACCCTAACAACATTAAAAATGAATAACGACATGATGAAACACAAATACAAAACTGAAAAGTGACAGTTGACAGAAACGAAAGGCGGGTTTTTAAAAGTTATAGTTTCGCTGGCATCATATTTATGTGTGTTATTGTTATCGGTACATCAAACAGTCTGTGACAAAAAGCACCAAACTAATGATAAAAAAGATCACGCCAAAGTTCCATTAATCCAGGTCGTAGTGAGGCTACTAAAAATTTGTCGTCCAATCAAATATTTTAACCTCAACTTGTATTCAGCTGAGCTCTGTGCGGCGTTGCAAACTTATTACCCAACTGCGACAAAATCCATTGGGAAGGAAATGCTTTTTAGTTTTTATCAACTAAATTATACACAACTGTATTTATTTTCATATAAAATGTAGTATGTACACTTTTAAAAGATATCTTAAAGACGTTGTATATAGACGTCTTATGGACGTCTTCAAAACAACGTCTATAAGACGCCTTATTTATGTCGTAAGACGTTCAGACATAATCTGGATATAAAAATGACGCCTATAAGATGTGATTCAGTTTTTCAATAAATATATATAAATTTTAAAAAAAATCAGATTCTGTTATTAAGCCGTGATAGATTTTTAATGAATTGCTTGATATTTGTGACGTGTATCTGAGATGTTTATAATTTTAAAAAATTCTTTTCCAGCTCAACACAACTGCGACAAATTGGGAATTCGTGTGTATGAAGACATGAATTGCACCCCGAAATACGATGCTTGTGCTCCCGAATGTCCTACAGAATATTCATGTCCCAATTTACATCAAAGTACTACAGAATGTTACTATAAAAATTTGACACTTAAACTTGAAGAGTCGATAAATCATCCTGACCTGTTTTGCGATGGTGGTTGTTTCTGTGCCGAAGGGTTAGGTCTCCATTTCACCTATATTTCGTTTTAAAAATAAATATATTTCTTTTCTAGGGCGAAATTAATTTGTGCAGTCTTAGATTGTGCTGAATTTTTGGGAATAACTCCTCCACCTGGTTGTTATAATATGTACAATCTTAACAGGTGTTGTGAAGTAGACAGAATGTGCGGTAATTACTAGATTTTATTTAACTCCTTTGTATGTTTGAGTCAAAATTTGTGCTGCATATTTGACTAAAATTTTAAACTATTTGGAGCGTAAGTCATTATCCTCTCTTTCTTTTTTCTTGTATAGGTAATTCATATATTACATGCAAGTATGGAGGCGAAACATATAAAGAAGGTATACGATTTTACCCGAAAGACAGCTGTTCGATGTGCGTGTGTCAAAAGGGTTTTAGAGGCCGAATAGAGGCTCCTTTTTGCACACATCGCAAATGCAATGTTCAAGTGAGATCTCAGGAGGAGATTCAGAGAAGATGTGCTCCTGCTTATCATTTGTATGGAAATTTAAATACTACCAATGATGTATTGTGCTGTCCTGATCAATGGATTTGTCGTAAGTTGACCTCCCCTAGTCTTGCAACCTGATGTTTTAACTACGAAAAATTCCTATTACTATAGCTATGGGACAATTAATTCGTTCTTTATAACATGCAGAAACATCAGATTCGTAGATTGGTATTTCAACCAAAAACCTTGGTGACGCCAAGCCAGCTCCGAAACCACACATTCGTAAGCTCATAATAGTGTACAGACAAGTTCTCAAACCATTTCGAGCCACTTTTGATCTCTCTGTAACTCAGAAACTGCATACTAGCCCGAGAAACGAAGCTGTCAAATGGCCTAAAAAAACAAGATAAAAGATATCCGTGATTTTTTTTGTATGAATGTCTTGGATAAAGTTATAGAAAAGGTACTTCAACTCGTGCTTCAAAAACAAATAATTAGGCTTCAAAATTGGTTTTTGTGATATTATGAGAAACCACAGAATATAAAGAAAAATGTAGAGACAGTTTGGGGTCTTGAAAACATCTACCAAATTACTTTTTGAATGTCAAATTCGCTTTATAAACAAAAAAGTTATTGCAAAAAAAAAACATCAAAATTACCACTTTACAAACTGGCCAAAGTGAGGGTATGCGGAAGAAGCACGACGGGGAGTCGTGGTGGTGGTGGTGGTGGTGGGGGGGGGGGAATTATTGCCGAGTAAAACCGGAAACACACCTTCAAATCGGAACATGCTTGAAAAATTTACAATATCTCGGCGTCCAAGTAACATAGAGCCTCGATTTTTTTTTTGGGTTTGCGATGACTCGTCGAAAAAATAACTTTTAGCATATTTTCAACCTTTTCGGAACACCTTTATCCCCCCAAAAAATGTTTTTTTCTTCTATTACATTTTATCATGTGATAACTGAACTACTACGATTATATAAAAAAGTAAATTAAAAAATTAATTATTGTACAAAAAAATGCATTAAAATATCTAGTATATATATATATATATATATATATATATATATATATATATATATATATATATATATATATATATATATCTAGTATATATATATATATATATATATATATATCACTATAAATAGTTCATACCCTAAAAGTAACTTTGTACGTGTGTTAAAAATAAATTCAATTGTTACACCTTGGCATGCAATTGATATCGGTAGATTACTTTTTATAACAGCAAAAAATACAAAAAAAGATTATTTTTATAACGTTCTTTGCTTTACATGATTTTATACGAAATCGTGCCAAGCATCATTGCACTATTTCTAATATTTATTATAGTGTCGCTTCATGTCGTACTAAAAATATATATGTACAGTTTTCACTGTTTTTACCTTTGTATCGTTTGTTTTAATTTTAAGACTATTATAAAATCTATTTATTGTTATTAATTTTAAACACTATCTTAAAAATATGTGTTTTAAAATAATTGTTCATTCATTTATTTATTTATTAACATTCTTTGTCAAACCATGGTAGACAAAAAACTACAAGTGAATTATATTTTTATATTAAAATAACGGTAAAGAAGTATCAAATGGATCCAAATATTATATCTAATTTTATCCTATAAAAATTAAATAAAATTAATAAGTTCTCTTTTTTGTTTCTTGATGGCACAATTTCATTTTCACTATCATCTTCAGTCTCTGATGCGTAATTGTCTTCCCATGAATTTCGTCATCGCTATCATCATCAATGTCAAAACTTAAGAGTATTTTTTGCACAAGTATTTCCTTCACAATCTAATACATTTTCTTCAAGACTCTCACATTCTACATTTTCTTCATCAATAATTATTAAAATATTTTTATGTTCGTATAAGATGCAAAAAACATTTTTCCTGTCCACATACAAGATATAATAAAAGTTAAGAAAAAATAAAATAATTTGAAAAAAGCATTTTTGACGTTCTATTTACGATAACTTTTTTGTTTATGAAGCAATTTTAACATTTAAAAAGTCATTTTGTAGATCTTTTCAAGACGCATAAACTATCTCAACACCATTTTTCTCTATATTCTGTAGTTTTTCCTTGATATCGAAAAAAATTCGATTTTTCGGCCTAATTGTTTAAAAAAAAAGACAATAGTTTATTTTTTGAAGCACGAGAATAGAAGTCTTTTCTGTTACCTTAACCAAGACAGTGATGCAAGAAAATCACTTAGATATATGAATACTAAGTTAACAATAAATCTTCTGGTATGGGTAGTCATAAATGACTATTTTTGACACTGATATATCACCGCCTCCTTTCAGTTCACCTAAAAATTTGAAATTAGATTGATTAATATATATATATATATATATATATATATATATATATATATATATATATATATATATATATATATTTATATATATATATATATATATATATATATATATATATATATATAATTTATTATATGAATATGACATATTTAATGTAAATAATTTCGTTGTATATATTCTTCAAAATAATATATTTTGTAATTTATTTAAATTTCAAGTTCGTATTGACCTTCGATCATACCCTAGATTTAAACAACAATAGATTTGTTTGAAGGCTGTTTATGGTCGGTGGGGGAGACGCTTTTTTGATGTTTGACAGACATAAACATATTTACTTATCTTGTCTTTCAGTTTAATTGCTTGTCGTGACTTTTTCGGTGTTTTTAAGTGTTAGAAATTACTATAAATGCGAAGTTTACAATTAATATTAACAAAAAGAGGATTTAAAAACATATTTTTATGGGTAAATATTGTTAGATATTGTTTACTTATTGAAATAACAATAATAAAAATTTAGGCAACCATATATTCATATTTTGTTTTCAGAATTGACGTACCTAGGGGTATGTTCGACGGACGTACCGATGATACTCGTTTAAATAATGCAATTAGAAAAGGATAGCATAAAATCGGTATGTCTGTACCAAGAAATTAAATATCTACTGTTTATCAACACTTTTTCAAATATAAATAAAAATATTATTACGTTATTCAGCGTTCAAACAACCGGGCCCTAGTTCTGACGTTATACTACTTCTACAGGAGTATGTTCGAAGGTATTGACACTTTTTAGTACTCCCTATCTTTGACGTACCATAGACGCCATGTTTTATTCCTATTTCACACTAAAACTACCACTTGTATTAAGGAAATTCAGTACTCAAAAAATCAATATGTTTAATTCAAATTAATATAAATTTTAGAATATAACTTTGTAAGTTTCCATGATGGTTTTAAAAAACATTAAAATATTGCAGAGTAACAATGTTTTTTTTTAATTTTAGCTGTTGGAAATGAAGTTATACTGGGCCCTTGCAAATCAGGTAAGTTTTATTAAAAAATCATATTATAAAAGAAAATTCAAAAATTTGATGCTGTTTTGTTAATATTATACGTTTCTAAAGAGTGAAAATTCACGCCTATATTTTTTTTACTGTGTATAAATTTTGCGGTTTATAGTAAATTTTATCAAGTAAGATTGCCTTTTTACTCCATGGAAAATGAACTTTCATCAGTAACAACGATGTAAGATTGGCTTTTTTGCTGGAATGTGTCCATTTCGGCATCCTATAAAACATATCTCGATGGTAACTCTGAAAGACCTGTGTAAAAAAAATGGCGGACCAGAAATGGTCACGATTTTCAGTTTTCTGAGTTTATCTCGATAAATAAAATTTGTATCGAAAAATGTTTCAAACAAATATTGTAGAGAATTAAAAAACTTATCGATTCATATAATATAAGTTATAGGTGGCGCCACTAGTTATCGAGATATATTTTTTTTTTCGACAAAATTTACGGTTTTTGTTTTTTTTTTTATAAAATATAAAAATTACCGATTTAAAACTTAACATAAATATACATATTATTATTCTAAAAAAGTAAGTCAAACCCGGAATCTGTGAGTTTTTTATTTTCCGAGAAATTCGATGTCAAAGTTGAAAATTCAACCTCAATTTTCTGCTTTCCTAATTAAGATACAATGCTCAATTTTCATGAAAATTGTTTTTTATTGTTTTGTATTTTGAAGATCTATTAAAATTTTTTTTTTCAATCGTGGGCCGAGAAATTTTGCAAACACCAATTTTTGCACCAAAAAAATTGCGATAAATTTTCACCGGATGGAGATAAAATTTTTTTAATGCGTGCATCGAGATATGTTTTATAGAATGCCGAAAGGAACATACTCCAGTAAAAAAAAGCAATGTTACCTTTTTGTTACGGACGAAAGTCTATTTTCCATGGAGTATTTAAGAGAAAAGAAATATTTTCAATACAATGTACAGGGTGAGTCAACGATTGGATGAAGTAAGTTTGTGCCTTTTCGGTGAAATTTACAAAGAAACTATATTTATTGTTTAATACAGTTTATTTTTACGCAGATTTTAAAAGTATTTAGGACTCTACAGGGTGAGCCAAAAAACTAGGACAGCATAAAGTTGTATTTTTTTAAATAGAACACCCTATATACGAATCGTATTTTCGATTTAGCTTGTAATTTTAAATCTTTTTTATTAAGGGTTTACTATAACAAAACTTTATAGTTTCTGAGATAATTAAGTTTAAAGAAAAAAAGTCACATTTTCAAGCATCAATTCAATCCTAAATAACGTTTTCAATTTTGTGACAAATATATTCAAATTTAGAATTTAGCAAGGCCAAGGACAAGTTAACATAATTTTTACCTAATATTAGCAATAAAAGCTACAGGGTGTTGAACACATCGGCTCAAATTTGAACAAGTTTAAATGAATAAATATTTTTTTTTTTAAATGGTACACCCTGTATATTTTTATGTTATTTAATAGAGTAATAAAAACCCTAAAAGTTTTGTTCAATTTATCCTATACCTATTTATAATAGTTTTTGAGATATTTCAGTTTTTCTTATTTTCCATACTTTTTTACAGAAATAGTCTTCATTATCATAGTAGCCATGGCAAAAACAATGTAAAAGAACATTTTTCTGTGTGTCAAATTTATAACCGCAATCGCTTCTTTTGGTTTTTATGTAGTGTAGTTTGGTTTTTTTTGCATTCATCTTATATTGTAAAATGAATTTTCCAAAGAATGAGTTAATAGATATGATTTACACAATAGGAGAGGCTCAAAAAAATTGCCTTCTTGCTCAAAGAATTTACAAAATGAAGTATCCTGATCGACGCCAGCCTAATACCTATACTTTTCAAAACTTAATGCAAAGATTTGATTCTTCTGGTACTGTTGATTATCCAAAACGCAAAGTGGTCAACAAACCAGTAACTAATGAAGAAAAAGAACTACAAGTATTGTTAAATGTTCAGGAAAATCCTTATATTGGTAGCAGTCAGTTAGCAGCATTATGTGAAACATGACAATCCACCGCTAATCGTACTACCAAGAAATATAGGTATCATCCATATCACATGGAATTACACCAAGAATTGCATGGACAGGATTTTGAAAGTCGTGTAAACTTTTGTCGTACAATAAATGCGGAGATTCAATTAAATCTAAATTTATTATGCAAGGTAATGTTTAGTGATGAAGCTACTTTTAGAAGTAACGGTGCCGTAAATAGACGCAACATGCATTATTATGCCACAGAAAACCCATTTTGGATTAGAGAGGTGCAACATCAAAACCACTGGTCATTAAATGTTTGGTGTGGTATTCATCATAATCGAATTATTGGACCTCACTTTTTTAATGAACCACTAAATGGCCATAGTTACCTGAACTTTCTACAAGAAGAACTACCCCAACTGCTTCAAGGTCTCGATAGGGATGAGCTCGACAGTATGTGGTTCCAGCACGATGGTGCGCCTCCGCATTACCATCGTGAAGTTCGTGCGTTTTTGAACCAACGATATCCGCAAAAATGGATTGGACGTGGGGGTTTCGTTGAGTGGCCACCAAGGTCATACGACATCACCCCATTAGATTTCTTCCTATGGGGTTATATTAAAAATAAGGTGTATGTTAATCAACCAACAACAGTGGAAGATATGCGAAACAGGATTAGGGATATCTGTAGAACAATAACGCCACTAATTTTGTCCAGGGTCCGAAAAAATCTGCAAAAAAGACTAAATTTGTGCTTTGCAGAAGAGGGTCGTTTATTCGAACACTTATTAAAAAGAAATAATTAATCTCAGTATTTAATAGGTAATTTTTTGTTTCAATTTAGTATTAAAGTAAATATGTATTTGCTTTGTCGTTATTGTTGTGTTAATTTTTTCACATTATGTTTAATTAAACTATTGCCGTTGTAATATAACGAATAATGTATTTCATCATATTTAACCACATTCTGTTTGTTTCTGTAGTTTCTTTTTATTATTTTACATGGCTACTATGATAATGAAGACTATTTCTGTAAAAAAGTATGGAAAATAAGAAAAACTGAAATATCTCAAAAACTATTATAAATAGGTATAGGATATATTGAACAAAACTTTTAGGGTTTTTATTACTCTATTAAATAACATGAAAATATACAGGGTGTACCATTTAAAAAAAAATATATTTATTCATTTAAACTTGTTCAAATTTGAGCCGATGTGTTCAACACCCTGTAGCTTTTATTGCAAATATTAGGTAAAAATTATGTTAACTTGTCCTTGGCCTTGCTAAATTTCAAATTTGAATATATTTGTCACAAAATTGAAAACGTTATTTAGGATTGAATTGATGCTTGAAAATGTGACTTTTTTTCTTTAAACTTAATTATCTCAGAAACTATAAAGTTTTGTTATAGTAAACCCTTAATAAAAAAGATTTAAAATTATAAGCTAAATCGAAAATACGATTCGTATATAGGGTGTTCTATTTAAAAAAATACAACTTTATGCTGTCCTAGTTTTTTGGCTCATCCTGTAGAGTCCTAAATATTTTTGAAATATGCGTAAAAATAAACTGTATCAAACAAAAAACATAGTTTCTTTGTTAATTTCACCGAAAAGGCACAAACCTACTTCATCCAATCGTTGACTCACCCTGTACAGTTTACTTCATTTAATTATTATTTTTTAGATAAAATCTGTTATTTTGGAGAAAGAAAGCTGAAATATGGACAAAGAATTGAAAAATATGCCGGATCAATCCTGTTTTCATGCGAATGTAAAATTCCACCCCTTCTCACGTGTTTGCCGAAGAAGTAACATTTTTTATAGAAATAATACATGACAATAGTGTCTCCAATATTATACCAAAAGAAACATATTCTTATATATTTTTGTGTCTTTCTTTCTCTAACCCAATATTTTTTAAGTTTTTTTTTCTTTTAATGCTTAGATCACGAAGAAAATTTCATTCTATTAAAGTTTATATGCGAAAAAACATTAAAAATATATAAATAAAAGTACACATCGAAGTGACAATCTCAAAAGCCAAACTTTTGTCTAATCTTGTAAGTTCGTATCGAAACGACTGCTTGAGCGATAATCAGAGCATGCATGGGTTCGGCAGTGACGTCACGATAAGCAGTTTCACAGTAGGTCGTTTTAAATTCGTTTCGTGTCGAAAAGTCTGCAGTACGCATGCACAATCATATTGGATGGCAACAATCCCATCGCACTCGCTGTTGTATGCAAGTTGTATTCGATGTTTTCGAAGTAGGCTGTGAATATTTGATACGTGTAAGTCGTTCTTTCAATTGAGTTTAGATTTTTGGGTTTTAACTGTACGACATTAAATTAAATCCGATGGATTTGAGAAATAAATCGTTTTGGGAAGAATTTATCGAAATGTATCGACAGCACAACTGCTTATGGGATTCAAACAGCAAAGATTATTCGAATAAAATGAAAAGGAATAGGAGTTATGAACTGATGTTAAGGAAATTGCAAGAATTAATTCCAGAAGCCACCATGGAAACGTTAAAGAAGAAGATTAACAATATCCGGACATCTTTTAGGAGAGAATTAAAAAAGGTAATATTCCACGTGAAAATACATTTTTACGCTACACGGAGTTGATTCCACATGAACTGGAGCTAATCGGATCTATAATTTTACTTATTTTTAGGTGCAAGACTCGATGATTACGGGGAATGAAGAGGGCGATTTTTACGAACCAGGCTTGTGGTATTACGACGCCTTATCTTTTATAGCACAAAGTGAAATGGAGAACAAAGACAAATTTAACGAAGATACGGAGTATATTAGCAATATAAAAGTTGAACCGGATGATGTAAGTATATATATATATATATATATATATATATATATATATATATATATATATATATATATATATATAGAGAGAGAGAGAGAGAGAGAGAGAGAGATATTCACCCTATACGGCACGAAATATTGCGGCCAAAATACGTGACTTTCAAAAAGTTTTACTTTTAGGTTATATCGGGGTCTAATATAGTTATTTCTTAAAATTATTTTCATATTATACAGGGTGTCCCAAAAGCTCTGAAAGTATCAAAGTTGTGTTTTTTTTAAATGGAACTCTTTGTATATTATTATCTTTTTGGTTTCTCCGATGAAAAGAAGTGCCCATTTTAATAAGGTTGATAGTATCTAAACCTTAAGGGTTTTTAAATATCTTGAATTCTGACAAAATCGAACCTATATACATGCATATATATATATATATATATATATATATATATATATATATATATATATATACAGTGCCTTCATTTCAAAACGAACCATCCTTAATAACTTTGTTAAATAGAAAAATTTAAAAAAAAGAAAAAACACGTTAATTTAGATATACAGGGGAAAGTTTAATTTTGCATTTGTTAAAAGTCTGTCAATCACCTCCAGCTAACCTCACTTTGATATGTCAAATGGGAACCCCCACCTTGTGATACATCATTTTAAGCAGCATAAAATTGTCTATCCAACCGTATAAAAAAAATTAAATCGGTTGACGTACAAGCGAACAGTGTGCAAAAATGTCTTGTAATAATGCATAATATATCGGCCTCGAACTTTGGTATGTCAAATGATTACCCTATAGTGTGATACATCATTTTAAAGGGCATACTATCTCCTATTTAGCCAATAAAAAAAACAAAATCTGTTGATGTACAAGCGAATAGTAAGAAAAGATGTGTGGTAATAATAGACACCTTATCACATTAAACTTTATTATGTCAAATGGCTACTTCATAGAGTAAAATATTATTTTAAATTTAAAATAAATATTTTTTTAAAATAATAAACAGTTAAAATATTTGCGAGAAAAAAACTAAGCCTGTTTTAAAATTCATCGCAAAATTCATTGCAGTCTAATCAATCTAGTGTATTTATTTCAATGATATTTTTTGCGGTACCTGATAGGTACAAAAAATCACTGCAATAAATAAAATTTTTAAGATCTTTAAACACCAGTTGTTTATTATTGTTAAAATTGTCATTGTGACGCCTAGTTGAAACGTGAATATAAATGGTGTATACGCTAGCCGAAAGAATAGAAATAATTTTTCTCTATGGAGCTGAAGATCGGTGCGCTCGTAGAACCGCCAGAGCATTTAACGAGAGGCATCAAGACAAAAACGTGGGCCATAAATATGTACTCGAATTGGTACGAAAGTTTGAAGAAACGGGATCCGTTTGTAATAAAAAATATATTGAGAAAAGGGTTGTAGATGAAGCATGCCAAATCGAGGTACTAGGACAGTTTGCAATAGATCAAACTTTATCCATCTCAAAGGTCGCAGATTTAACCAACATTTCTGCTGGCTCTGTGCATAAAGTTTTAAAACAAAATAAGTTTTTTCCCTACAAAATTCAAATTCTTCAAGAACTCGGAGAAGACGATTTTGATAGGAGAATTCAATTTTGCGAATTAATGTGCCAACGAATTGACGAGGACCCCCATTTACCTAAGAATATCTGCTTTAGTGATGAATCAACTTTTTTTCTAAATGGACTGGTTAACAGACATAACTGCAGATACTGGGATAATGAAAATCCGCACCTTTTCCGAGAAGGGCATACTCAATATCCCGAAAAAATTAACGTGTGGGCAGGAATTTATGGCAATGAAATCATCGGGCCATTTTTTTTGAAAGATAATTTAACTGGGCAAATTTATTTAAACCTTTTAGAAAACACAATATACCCTGCCACTGTGCAATCTTTAGAAAATCAAGTGGATGAAAATGCTGTTATGGTACTAAATGAAAATAATTTGCATTTCCAGCAAGATGGAGCTCCCCCGCACTACGCTTTGGCAATTCGAGAGTGGCTTGATGAACATTTTCCAGGGACGTGGATTGGCAGACGTGGTGCAATTGAATGGCCAGCACGGTCTCCAGACCTAACCCCTCTAGACTTTTTTCTTTGGGGGTATTTAAAAAGCAAGGTTTATAAAACCCCACCTGAAAATATTGACGATTTAAAAGATCCAATTGTTCGGGAATGTAGAGGAATTAGCAGAGAAACCCTTGCCAATGTTCGTGGGGAATTTCAAAATAGACTTTTTTATTGTCTCGCTAATAACGGCGCACATTTTGAACATTTAATAAAATAATTTTCTTCAACTGAATAAAACTGAATAAACTGCTTATATTTAACACATATTTTTGCATCCTAATTGCCTATAACGTCTATTAACTTAATTTTTTTTTGACATCGTTGGATAGCAGATCGTACGTCCTTTAAAATGATGTATCACACTATAGGGTAATCATTTGACATACCAAAGTTCGAGGCCGATATATTATGCATTATTACAAGACATTTTTGCACACTGTTCGCTTGTACGTCAACCGATTTAATTTTTTTTATACGGTTGGATAGACAATTTTATGCTGCTTACAATGATGTGTCACAAGGTGGGGGTTCCCATTTGACATGTCAAAGTGAGGTTAGCTGGAGGTGAGGAGGTGATTGACAGACTTTTAACAAATGCAAAATTAAACTTCCCCCTGTATATCTAAATTGACGTGTTTTTTCTTTTTTTTTAAATTTTTCTATTTAACAAAGTTATTAAGGATGGTTCGTTTTGAAATGAAGGCACTGTATATATATATATATATATATATATATATATATATATATATATATATATATATATATATATATATATATATATAATAACACGACAAAACAAAAAACAGCTCTTATAAAATTGAAAGCCTCGGCCAAACTGTTTTGTCACAGACACTAGAGGCGCCGCATTCGAAAGAGAAGGCTTCACAATACATAGCGGAAGATTTTCAAAATTATTTTTCACGCGCATTCTTCCTTTCTTTTTCAGATATATGCTCAAGAAGCGCAAAATAAAGAAGAGGATCTAATCATAGCTCCTGATATTCTTGACAACGCCCCAGAACCACCCGCAGAAACTCCAGAAGATGTTTTTCAAAGCACTTACGATGAAGTCCCCAATTCTTCTTATACGGAGAGGTGGTGCAAGAGGAAGATTATTAGAAGCAAGAGTATTTCTTTTAAGCAGAAAAAAATTGGTTTAATAGATACGAATCAGAAAGCTTTAACAAGCGCAACGATCGAGGAAGAGGAGTTCAGTATAACAGGAAAAAAATTCGCTTTTCAATTGCAAAAGATGGACAACCATCAGAGGTTGATTGCGGAAAAGCTGATTTCAGATATCATGTTTTATGGAGGGATGGGGAAATTGTCGGAAGATGTCTCAATACAATTTCCACCGAGGAATTGTTTAAACAATTGTTATTCGGTTGGACACGATGAAGTAAAGCTGAACGATGACTGAGTGAACATATCATAAATTTCTGAACGAACAAAAAGTTGTGATTTTTAACATTCCAGTCTTATAAATCTTTTTGCGCATATTGAATATGGTAAACGATCAATACACAATTTTTTAAACGATCAAGCAAGTCACTATGAATGCTCATTATTTTCCTGACTTTATTTTGTTTCAAACTATAAGTAAAACGTGAAATAGTGTATTAGTAGGTTATTTAAGTGACGAAAAGAGGATACATTGATGCATCAACGATTCCCCGTTTTGTCACGCCGCTGAGTTATTATATTTGGAAGAATTTCCAATGTTTACTTTTGTAATTCGTGATTATAAGAATAAATTTATTTTATTTAAAAATATGTTGTTTTTTTTTCATCGTAGTCCTTATAAGAGGTGTTTTGATCATCAGAGTGTCCTCATTTTTAATTGCAGCAGAAATAAGGGCCATATGGCATTCCAGTACAGTGATAGAGGACATGGGGGGGTCTGTTTTGGATTAACAGTTCGTATATATCTTTACCGTCTTCCTAGCTATATTTCTGCTGCTAATTTAATTAATTCGACATCATGTTCCTATCTTTCTTTGTGATCCATCAGTATAGATGTTAATTTCATCTAGCACATCTGTCTCTAGGTATTGTATAGCTAGGATTTGCTCAGAAAAGAAAGTTTGAGAAATGTTGTAACAGTATATTTGCCTCAACACACAAGGCCATCTCTTGGCGAAGTGGGCAATCTCACTCGCAGAGGTGTGTGTGTTGAAATTGCGTTGAAACAGCTCCGGGTAAAGATGGGATTCGGGCGAGTTTAAAAAAATTTGTACACTTGGAGATAGTTAAACCTTTGGCTTATATTATCAAACTTATATTTGAAACGGGCCAAACACCTTCACACTTTAAACAAACATAGTATGCCCAATACATAAATCCGATCCAAAGAACAAAATTGAAAATTACCGTCCAATTAGTTTAATTAATAACTTTGCAAAGATATTTGAAAATTATCTGACGAATAGACTTGTCAGTTTTTTGAAGGAAAATAAAATTATTTCTAAAAATCAGTATGGGTTTCTGGAGGGATTGAGTACTGCCGATGCAATGTACTCTTTTACTTCGCATATCAGGGATGACCTTAATAATGGTAGGAAGGTGATGGCTATATTTATTGACTTAGCAAAGGCTTTCGACGCTGTTCCTCATTATAATCTCCTTAATGTTTTAGAACATCATGGAGTCCGGGGTGTAGCGCTGGAATTTCTTAGTAATTACTTATCAAATAGGGATCAGTTCGTTAGGGTCAATAATAGTATTAGTTTACTACGAAAAATATTGATGGGTGTGCCACAGGGGACAATTTTGGATCCAGTTATTTCTTATATAAATTACATTATTAAGGGTAAAATACTGTCTTATGCGGATGACACGGCCATTTTATTTTCAGGAAATACTTGGGAAGAGATAAGATCAACTGCCATTAATGATTTTAAAATTATAAAAAAACTGCCTAAAGTTGTCCCTCAATATAGGGAAAGCTAATTATATGGCATTCTCTTTAACACGAGCTGGTAAGCCAGATTTTCAAAGCTTAGTGATAAATGACAATCCAAAGTTAGAAATACTTCCTGTCACTAAGACCCAATATTTAGGTATTATCATTTATCAGTTTTTAAAATGGAATGAACACATCAGTTATCTAGCAAATGAAATCCGTAAATTAATTAGTAAGTTTTACATAATGAGAGAATTCTTAAGTACCAAACTACTTGAAATAATTTGTTGCGTTGGTTGAATCGCTTTTGAGATATGGTCTGATCGTGTGGTGTGGTGCTTTATGAGTATAATATAGGACCAATAAATATAATACAAAAATATATTATTAAAATTATATATAAGCGAAATAAAACCTCTCCATCATGTCTGTTATATAGTCAGGATATATGTGGTATAAAGTGTTTGTAAATACAGTTAGTATCTTCATACTGTCACAAATTAAAGCATTTTAAAAATTTCACAAATCATTGCTACTCAACTCGAGCAAATATGAACAAACTTCTAATAATGCCGAAGAACAAAAAAAAAACGATGAATCTTAAATTTATTGATTATTTGGCTCCTAAATATTACAATATTCTCCCAGTCGAAATCCGTCAAATAGATAAAATAAAAACCTTTATTAATATATGTAAAGAATTTATTTTAAAGAATAGTAGTTTATTTGAAAAAGTGATACGTCAGAATTAAATTATATTTTGGTATGGATCTATTTACTGTACTCACATTGATTTTTTTTTGTTTATTTTTTTACTTGATTGAATATTTCCATGTTTTGGCTTTCACTGTAGTTTTGGGATATGATTTGTTTCTTTTTTTTCACATATACAGGGTGAGTCAACGATTGGATGAAGTAGGTTTGTGCCTTCTCGGTGAAATTAACAAGGAAACTATATTTATTGTTTGATACAGTTTATTTTTACGCAGATTTTAAAAATATTTAGGACTCTACAGGGTGAGCCAAAAAACTAGGACATCATAAAGTTGTATTTTTTTAAATACAACACCCTATATACGAATCGTATTTTCGATTTAGCTTATAATTTTAAATCTTTTTTATTAAGGGTTTACTATAACAAAACTTTATAGTTTCTGAGATAATTAAGTTTAAAGAAAAAAAGTCACATTTTCAAGCATCAATTCAATCCTAAATAACGTTTTCAATTTTATGACAAATATATTCAAATTTGGAATTTAGCAAGGCCAAGGACAAGTTAACACAATTTTTACCTAATATTTGCAATAAAAGCTACAGGGTGTTGAACACATCGGCTCAAATTTGAACAAGTTTAAATGAATAAATATCTTTTTTTTTTAAATGGTATACCCTGTATATTTTCATGTTATTTAATAGAGTAATAAAAACCCTAAAAGTTTTGTTCAATATATCCTATACCTATTTATAATAGTTTTTGAGATATTTCAGTTTTTCTTATTTTCCATACTTTTTTCAGAAATTTTTTCATTATCATAGTAGCCATGTAAAATAATAAAAAGAAACTACAGAAACAAACAGAATGTGGTTAAATATGATGAAATACATTATTCGTTATATTACAACGGCAATAGTTTAATTAAACATAATGTGAAAAAATTAACACAACAATAACGACAAGGCAAATACATATTTACTTTTATACTAAATTGAAACAAAAAAATTACCTATTAAATACTGAGATTAATTATTTCTTTTTAATAAGTGTTCGAATAAACGACCCTCTTGTGCAATGCACAAATTTAGTCTTTTTTGCAGATTTTCTCGGACCCTGGACAAAATTAGTGGCGTTATTGTTCTACAGATATCCCTAATCCTGTTTCGCATATCTTCCACTGTTGTTGGTGGATTAACATACACCTTATTTTTAATATAACCCCATAGGAAGAAATCTAATGGGGTGATGTCGCAAGACCTTGGTGGCCACTCAATGAAACCCTCACGTCCAATCCATTTTTGTGGATATCGTTGGTCCAAAAACGCACGAACTTCACGATGGTAATGCGGAGGCGCACCATCGTGCTGGAACCACATACTGTCGAGCTCATCCCTGTCGAGACCTTGAAGCAGTTGGGGTAGTTCTTCTTGTAGAAAGTTCAGGTAACTATGGCCATTTAGTGGTTCATTAAAAAAGTGGGGTCCAATAATTCGATTATGATGAATACCACACCAAACATTTAATGACCAGTGGTTTTGATGTTGCACCTCTCTAATCCAAAATGGGTTTTCTGTGGCATAATAATGCATGTTGCGTCTATTTACGGTACCGTTACTTCTAAAAGTAGCTTCATCACTAAACATTACCTTGCATAATAAATTTGGATTTAATTGAATCTCCACATTTATTGTACGACAAATAAAAAGTTCACACGACTTTCAAAATCCTGTCCATGCAATTCTTGGTGTAATTCCATGTGATATGGATGATACCTATATTTCTTGGTAGTACGATTAGCGGTGGATTGTGATGTTTCACATAATGCTGCTAACTGACGGCTACCAATATAAGGATTTTCCTGAACATTTAACAATACTTGTAGTTCTTTTTCTTCATTAGTTACTGGTTTGTTGACCACTTTACGTTTTGGATAATCAACAGTACCAGAAGAATCAAATCTTTGCATTAAGTTTTGAAAAGTATGGGTTTTAGGCTGGCGTCGATCGATCAGAATACTTCATTTTGTAAATTCTTTGAGCAAGAAGGCAATTTTTTTGAGCCTCTCCTATTGTATAAATCATATCTATTAACTCACTCTTTGGGAAATTCATTTTACAATATAAGATGAATGCAAAAAAAACCAAACTACACTACATAAAAACCAAAAGAAGCGATTGCGGTTATAAATTTGACACAGAAAAATGTTCTTTTACATTGTTTTTGCCATGGCTACTATGATAATGAAGACTATTTCTGTAAAAAAGTATGGAAAATAGAAAAAACTGAAATATCTCAAAAACTATTATAAATAGGTATAGGATATATTGAACAAAACTTTTAGGGTTTTTATTACTCTATTAAATAACATGAAAATATACAAGGTGTACCATTTAAAAAAAAGATATTTATTCATTTAAACTTGTTCAAATTTGAGCAGATGTGTTCAACACCCTGTAGCTTTTATTGCAAATATTAGGTAAAAATTATGTTAACTTGTCCTTGGCCTTGCTAAATTCCAAATTTGAATACATTTGTCACAAAATTGAAAACGTTCTTTAGGATTGAATTGATGCTTGAAAATGTGACTTTTTTTCTTTAAACTTAATTATCTCAGAAACTATAAAGTTTTGTTATAGTAAACCCTTAATAAAGAAGATTTAAAATTATAAGCTAGATCGAAAATATTCGTATTTAGGGTGTTCTATTTAAAAAAAAATACAACTTTATGCTGTCCTAGTTTTTTTGGCTCACCCTGTAGAGTACTAAATATTTTTAAAATCTGCGTAAAAATAAACTGTATCAAACAATAAATATAGTTTCTTTGTAAATTTCACCGAAAAGGCACAAACCTACTTCATCCAATCGTTGACTCACCCTGTACAGGTGAGCATCTAGGTGCAATATTATTTAATGTGATATTATAGCATTTCTGTATGGATGTAAAAATTTTACTGGTTATGTAAACAAATTGATAAATATATATATATATATATATATATATATATATATATATATATATATATATATATATATATCTACTTCTGTAGATATCTTTTTTGTCATACTTGACTGATTGGGTATCTATACTGATAGAGTTAAAAAAATTTAGGAAATTTCAAAAGTTGGAATGTCTCTTATAGTTAATAAGGGCCTGATTTCTCTCTTCTAATTCCAATGAGCCATCATTATCCCACCAAAAAAAAAAGAGAATAAGCAATTATGCACAAATAATACGATTAGCGTCACTCCAAATACATTCTAGTCGTTAATTGATTCTCTTTTCGAATAATTACTTCATTGTACATTGTTACATTTATTGAAAAATCGCACAAATAACGACCTACAACTGTAACTTCTTTTGCATAAGGAAAAACGTTTGAGAGCTACCAGCATGTAAGCTAACAACGCGCAGAATCATCAAATTTTACTTCAGATTACCTCTTTTTAAATTTCTTCTTATATGTGATATTTGATTGCGGTGTTTTAATACCTTTGCACGCATGCGTGAAATCTATCTATTAATTGATAATCTTTAAAAATAAAAGTGCAACAAGTAGTGACTGGGACACGAAAAGCTGCGTTGTTCAGACCTCTTTAAAATGACAACATTCCACCGTTGATGAAGAAAAGGAGTAGCCAGGACCGTATTGGAATATTTATTCGGTACAATATTACACATTATAAGCTACCAAAAATATTAACCTGAAGTGAAACAAATAATTTTAAATTATATATATATATATATATATATATATATATATATATATATATATATATATATATATATATATATATATATACTAGCGACCCGCCCCGGCTTCGCACGGGTGCAATGCTGATACTAAATACACTACAGAAAAACTGTGACTATTTATTTTATTTTTACAACAATTATTACATCGGCCTCCGACGCGCTATTTATAGGCACGCTGCCGCCGCCCCGGTCGGCCAGTACCGCCGCAAGCGCTACTTCCCGCAATTTTAAATCTGTAATATCTTCGAAAATATTCATTTAAATCTTGTGCTGTAAAGGACCATATAGATCTATATTAAATCAACAATGTATTTAAGCTATTTAATTGGATAAGGATTAATACTGTATTGGTTAAAATCGCTTCAAAATTTGCCATTATTTGTCGTAAAAAGTAAATGAGAAAAAAATGTTGTTGTGGGATATCCATGAGAGATAGATATATACCATCGCGGAGTTTTCTGTAGACCTTTTCAATGTGTACAAATAATTAGTACATTATTTTGATAAATCTCGTAGGGTTCAGCCTGCGTTTGCAATGTAAGCGGAAAAAAATATGATAATTAACGACATCACATTAGAAACCTCAAAAATAACAGTATTTCTCCACTATTTAATGGATGTTATTATACATATAAACCTTCCTCTTGAATCACTCTATCTATTGAAAAAAACCGTATCAAAATCCGGTGCGTAGTTTTAAAGATTTAAGCATACAAAGGGACATAGGGGCAGAGAAAGCGACTTTGTTTTATACTATGTAGTGATATAGAATTATGCTAGATATAAAGTGTGCCTATAAAGTTTTAGGTGAAAGCTATTTGAAAATTTTACATAATTTTGAAAACGACTATCCTGAAGAAGCCTCCATTTAAAAATGTGGAGATTGAAGTATGCAAGCCAGAAATAATTGACTTGAACGACATACAAATGTTCTCGACCTACTAACTATGCGCGACGCTCTCACAAGACTGCTGCCTTTTACCTGAAACAAAACCTTAGAAAGAAAAGACTGGTCGTTCATATTACGGAGATTTAATAGAAACGTTACTATAGCCAACCTTCTAGTTTAAATTTCTTAACTAGATTTTTTTTATTTTGGCCAAGTTTCCTCAATTCTGACCCACTAAGCCTTTCGGGTTAGTTCTGGACAGACATTGTCGGAGAACGTCATAACATATTACCCCCTCTAACTTCCGTGCGACACGAAAAGCGAACAGTAGCTTGAAACGAATGAAAGAAAGTATTGCTTTTCGTCTAAACTTATAAAGTAATCGACGGAATTTGGAATATTTAATGACTATTTGATACATTTATTGTTTTAAATGCATCAAATAGTCCAAATACAAAAAAATTAGTTTTTGTTGGCCGTTGAGCGTAAAGAAAACTGATATTTCTATTACAAAATAAACAATGATTTGAATAAAAATACTAGTGAGATGTAACGGGAATTTCTAGGTTTATAAGTTAATAAACTACTTTAAAATAAAATAAACTTTGATTGTGATAAAAAATGAAAGTAACACATTCAGTAATTGTAAATAAATAAACAAATAATTAAATTCAATTTAAATCAACAAAAACACCTGAAATTCTACAAGAGGTGTTTAAACAGGCCTCCACTTTGAGCGAGACAATAACCCAGTCTTGTAAAATACGGTTTGCGTATTTGCCAAAACTTCAATGGTTACATTTATGAAAACTTCATTAATTTTTTGTTTCAGTTCATTTAAATTATTAGCATGTTCATATGTGTGTCGATAAATTTTTTGGGAAACATGACCCCAAAGAAAAAATCGTTTGGGACCAAATTGGGAGACCTGGGTGGCATTTGAATGGTTCCGCTTGTGCTTATTTCGCTTCTTCAACAGACATTAATGGGTTGTTTTTTCTGTCTGTTACATTGCCGTTATTTAAATGTTCTGTTTTGGATTTTCCACACCTATATATATATATATATATATATATATATATATATATATATATATATATATATATATATATATATATATATATGTACTACTTTTAGACACAAACTACGTTTTCAAAAATAGTTATTATATGAAGTTACCTTACACAGTGTCAAAATAAACTCGGATTTGGATTAGGTTGGTACCATAGTTCCGTAATCTGTCATCACGACAGCTGTGTCTGGACGGATTTCCTTTGCAATCATCACCGTCCGCCGTCGCCAACATCACAGTTGGCTTCAGGCCACAAGACCAGCCCTTGGACACCAATGAAACATCAGAACATCAGTGTCACAGGCTACCTTGCCTGTCTGAAGAGTCCAACTTTGTAGGACGAAACACTAACAACTGTCTTGATTATATATATATATATATATATATATATATATATATATATATATATATATATATATATATATAGATAATATATATATATATATATATATATATATATATATATATATATATATATTTATATTTGTTGTTGTTGGCTTAAAACACACACAACAGCTCTTTTGGTGGATGGTTGGCGCGATACTGAACTTCAACTGTGAAATTCATAGTTAGTTTGGTTCCCGATGTCGAATAATGCGACCTCTATCCTTAGAGTAGCAAGTTCGTGTGTCGAATTTTGATATTTTTCTTTTTTAATTCACCGTTGCGCCATCACATGGATGTTTTATACAACATTTGTTGATTTACGTTATTCTTAGGTTATTGAGTGAGCCATCGAGATGTCGCTACTGTGTCTTATTTACTATTTTTCAACCGTGAAATCTGTTTATGGGATACAGATACAAGATGATGGTTTGTACCGAATACAATGGCCTGATGAGTCCCACACTAGGACGAAACAACGCTATCGTCATTTTTTGGACCCGAAGTTTTTCCATTAGCTTGGAGATCTGCACACTTTTTGGCATGAGAATGATATTTATCAACGATCTTTGTCCGCATAGCCGAGAATTTCTTACTTAATTATATATATATATATATATATATATATATATATATATATATATATATATCAGCCTCATTAGTGTTACTATTCAGGCACTCGTGCACCTATATTTGAATTGCATGAATTTTCTGGTTGAGAGATGGTGGGAGTATTTTCTGGGGCTTTAGCAAGTCCGAAGCCGCCCATTTACAACCCCTTCTCCCATCATTGAATCCATCCCTAGTCGAAGTTATTCCTCTTTTTTCGCTTGGTAGCAGTCAGTTACTACTTCATATATCATGTCAATTTCATATAGATATGACGTTTGTTGGTTTGAGGCTTTATGTTTGGAACAGGTTAGGAATATTTGTTACCACTGTATACAGTGGAGAGAAGTTTAGTATTGCCTCTGTTGCTGCGGTGGGGCAAGACGGTATAGGTTTAGTGACTCTTACATTGGCTTACCTCTGTATTTTTTGCAGCTTTCTTCGAGCTACTGCTTATGATCTATGAGGGAACCTTATTAAGAGATAGATATGACCGTGGGTTAGATGATCAATTTATATAATTATTTTCGGTCAAAAATTCCAAGTCTTTCCAAAAACTTTAGGGTGTCTATCTTGCCGCCATTGCCTTTGGGGAATCTTTTCCATGTGGCTATTCTTCCATTATTACTTTCAGAAATTCCATCTCTTTAAAAAAGCTTAGTGATGTTCCATTTAAAGTTTCTTCCTTCTTGTTTAGTTTTCATCTCCTCGTGAATGACACGAGGAATGTAAATAAATGAGGAAAAAACAAATTTTACCATGTTTTTATATTACTATATATATATATATATATATATATATATATATATATATATATATATATATATATATATATATAAAATAGAATAAAATATTGGCGAAGCGGACGTGAAAATTTCAATCTACATGATTCTCGTATTAAAAAGTGCGGAGCACTCCAAAATATGGAAAATCTCCGGGTCCGACAGATGGTGACAGCACTGTTTCGTCCTAATATGGGACTCGTCAGGCCACCGCAGTCGGTACAAACCATCATCTCGCCTTTGCATCGTATAAAGCTGAATTTATAATCAAAACACAGCAAATAAGACGACAAAGGCGACATCTCGATGGTCCACTTGATAATACAAGAACCACTCAGATTAACAAAGTTTGTAAAAGAACTGTCATATGGTGGCGCGACGGTGAATTAAAACAGAAATATGTAAAATCGAGTACACGAAACGCGCTGCCCAAAGGATAGGGGTCGCTTTTTTCGGTACTGGCAAGCAAGCCTACCGCCTATTTTGGCAGCCAAAGCCACGTGCCGCACCAAACGATCCCACCATGAGAGCATCGTTTAGCGTGTTTAAAAGCCAAACAAGTAAATAAATATGTAGATAAGTTTTTGTCCGTGTAATTTAAAATAAAATAGAATAAAATATTGGCGAAGCGGACGTGAAAATTTGTCAATCTACATGATTCTCGTATTAAAAAGTGCGGAGCACTCCAAAATATGGAAAAACTCCGGGTCCGACAGATGGCGACAGCGCTGTTTCGTCCTAATATGGGACTCGTCAGGCCACCGCAGTCGGTACTATCCTTTGGGCAGCGCGTTTCGTGTACTCGATTTTACATATTTCTGTTTTAATTCACCGTCGCGCCACCATATGACTTCTTTTACAAACTTTGTTAATCTGTGTGGTTCTTGTATTATCAAGTGGACCATCGAGATGTCGCCTTTGTCGTCTTATTTGCTGTGTTTTGATTATAAATTCAGCTTTATACGATGCAAAGGCGAGATGATGGTTTGTACCGACTGCGGTGGCCTGACGAGTCCCATATTAGGACGAAACAGTGCTGTCGCCATCTGTCGGACCCGGAGTTTTTCCATATTTTGGAGTGCTCCGCACTTTTTAATACGAGAATCATATAGATTGACAAATTTTCACGTCCGCTTCGCCAATATTTTATTCTATTTTATTTTAAATTACACGGACAAAAACTTATCTACATATTTATATATATATATATATATATATATATATATATATATATATATATATTTATATATATATATATATATATATATATATATATATATATATATATATATTTGGTTATCGGGGATTATTGGGAGTCCTTTTTTGTTATAATTAAGAACACACATTTTTTTCTCTTTTTTAATTTTTATATTTAATGTTTCGGTTTTTTAACCTTCATCAGAAAATGTTTGCATTATCTTTTTTTTCTAATTTATTCACTTATTAAAAATAAATTGCATGAGCAATCAAACTGTTGCACATTCTTGCACAAATTCTTCATCAAGAACACAAAACCCAGTACGACTCTTACCATGTGGAATGTACAACTGAAAAAGAATCTCGCCGCTCACCGTTTCAAGTTCTTCAGCCGCGTTCACTGACCCCTCGATTTGTTTACCGAAGCGATAGTTTTATATATCCCAGACACACTTTACGACAGCTTCCTTCGCATCAGACAAAGATAAACAACGCAGGTAATTTCGTTTAGTTTGAAACGAACGTTTTCACCGAACGGACCTTTCTTCAGTGTAATGCAAAATTCCTTTCAAGTCAGTAACCAGTGGCGGCGTGTGGGATGTTCAAGGGTGTGTTCTGCATTGAAAATACGCGAAATACGCAAAGCAAAAAAAGAATTATTAGACCTACCTGTATTCCTTCTAAGCTCTGGTACAAGGTACAAACATGCAACATGCAATCCTTTTGTCGCAGGTGGTAACCTGGTAGCACATTGAATATAAGGGGCAATAAATGTCAAAAAACGAAAAACAACAACAAAAATTTAAACGTTTAAAAAAATCTAAAGTTCACTTTTTATATATCAAATCAATACGTCTTTGTTTAGCTCTTGCAAACTTCTCAATTACTTTCTCATTAAAATTGGGGTCTTTTCTAATAAAGGCATTTTCTATTGACAGCATAGAAAGTGCGGATAATCTACTTTCACCCATGGTATTGCGTAGGAAAGTTTTAACTCTTTTTAAAGTAGAAAAACATCTTTCTGCCTCTGCCGTTGTCATAGGAATAGTTATAATTATTTGTAATAACTTGACAGTTTCTTTGAAAGACTCATCCAAATTGTTAGATGTAAGTAAATTTAAAAATGCTACTGCCCCTTTAAGATTCCTAAAATCTGGCCTTATGTAAATTATGGACAGTTCAGTCTTTAGGCGTTCTAGTTCAAATAAAGGGTACATAGTTAGCACAGAGTTTAATATCCCATCTGGAAATTTTTTTGAAAACTTCTCGAACAATTCAGATGTAAATAACGTCGCGACTGCTAAATGATCTACATAATCAAATCTAGTTTTGGCAGTATGAATTATTGTGTCGCAAACTTCTAATGCTGCCGCACGAAGGTTCTCTTTTGAAAGACAAATTCGTTTAACAGTGGGCTCCAAATCCTGTCTGAGAAGATTTCCTCTGTCTATTACCCCGTCAATATTATCTCTCAACTCTTGGATACACTTTTCAAAAGTATCGACGCAGTTTTTAATTTCTACCGAATCGGCTTTCCTTGTTTGTAGTTGGTTATATAAAATGTCAACATGCGGCATAACATGATGAAAAATATTTAGCCAAAACAGAAATGATTCATCATTAAGCGAACGTTCTATAGCAACTGCCTGACTTACGACTATTCTATTAGCAAACCTCCGTTGAATTTCTTGCATACATTCTATTAAAGAATTTCTGTGCTCATAAATAACGTTTATTGCTCTGCTTTTAAAATTCCACCGAGTCTGAACGGCGCGTGGTAATCTTCTCCCTACTACTTCGTTTAACACATCCATTCTTTGAGGAGAATTCGAAAAGAAATTTACAACGTCATCTACATTTGAAAAGAATACCCGCACTTTTGTATCTTGAGACACTGCCTGGGCCATTATTAAGTTGAGTTGATGAGCGTAACAGTGAACAAAATGTGCCTGGGGATATTTTTCCTTGATTACTGTGTGTACTCCTCTATGTCTGCCACTCATAACAGCAGCGCCATCGTAGGTTTGTGCAATCAGCTTGTTGAAATCTTTCGTTAAGAATGGATCTATAACGGATTTAATACAGGCTGCTAAAGATTGAGCGTCATGTTGCTCAGGATTTATAAAACCCCAAAATCTTTCAACTGGGCTTCCTTGATGTACATATCGTAAAACGACCACCATTTGAAATTTTGAGGCAACATCACTAGTTTCATCTGCCAGAACTGCTAAATAATTTGATTCATTTATTTCATCAGAGATTTTTTCTCTACATACCTCCAGCATGCATTGTAATAGTTCATTCTGCATGTCCTTTGATGTACCTTTAAATAACGTAGCAGATTCTAAATGTTTTTGGAAAACGTTGTCAAGATCTGCACTAAAATTCACCAATCCACGAAAGATTCCGGGATTATCAGACTCGTCACTTTCATCGTGGCCACGGAGGGCTAACTCAAACGTTCCACAAAATTTTATACAATCAATAATACGCGATAGCACATAACGATTTTTATCAACTTGTTCGTTGTGCCGTTTTACATTAATCCAGTAGGCATTATCCAATTGCTTTTGGATGTTTATGTTTCCTAATAATGCCAGGCTTACCGTATTGGAAATATGCTTCTGTGTTCCTTCGTGCCGTTTAATGTTTTGGCTTAAATGTCCCAAATCTCTAAAACCCGTAACTGTCCACGATTTGTCACCTCCAAACAAAATACAAGGGAAACAAAAAAGCGCGTGTTTTTTGTCACAACCGCACAACCACTTTGTATTGTTATAAACCGTGTCATTAAACTGGCGTTTGTATGTTTTGCTTCGACTTGAACCGCTAATTTCAATGTTTAATTGTGGTGTCGATCGACCAAGTTCTTTAATTTTAATTTTGTCCTCGTATGCCAAAGAGCTAAAACTATGACTCTGCAAAAACTCGATCGAATTCATTATAATTAAACTAAATAAAACAACAGGACAAAACAAATAGCCGGCCGCGCGCATATAAAATTACAAAACCACTGCTGGGTGCTGCCGTCCTGCAGCCGCAAATTTTCCATAAATCGCCGTATTAAGCCACGTGCAGCGTTAAACCAATCACTCGCTTTGTTTTCAGAAATCATTAGCTGTGAACCCAAATCCGCGGCGGGCTCGTAAGCGGCGGCCCTACGCTCGAGTGTTCAGGCCGGAAAACTTGCGGTGTTTTGTTTGCCATTTTGCCAATGCTATTAGAGAAATAATTTAATATTTTTATTGTTTAGTTTAGGGATACACTACATTAAAAAATATATAATTTGTCGAAATTATGTGTGTTCTGCAGCTCCGCAGCACTTATGAACGCGCCGCCACTGTCAGTAACAGTAACTGTTTTCGAGACTAACTAACTAACTATTCTTGTGTGGTAAAAATCATTATATAGAATAATTGTTTAGATCATCGAAAATAAAATAATCTACCGGATGTCGATGGTTAACTAAATATTTAGTGTTGAGTAAAGCATTATAACGTTCCAAATGTGGCGGTGCGGTAGTAAACCTAATAGTATACGTGCAAAGTGCAAAAAGTCCGTAAAAAAATGGGAAGGTTGAATAAAGCGGAGGAGAATGCAGGTGCAAATGTGCAATCACATGTGCAATATAGCAAATTGAAGGACGACCAATCGGGAAGCTGTGAAAGTGTTAAAGTTATGCCAACTGTGTCTGAATATTTGTCTTTTAGTTGTAAACATTGTGGACACACGCAGATATTTCAGGTAAGTACCTTGCGAAAGATTTAATTCATTTTCATGCGCTAAAATCAATTTATTACGTTGCTGTACTAATATTTGTTCACTAAAAGTTGCTTTATGATTTTACAATAGTCGAATAAGCAGTGTGCAGTAGCCACCAATACAACGTACTTGTGAGAACCCCATATATTTGCCCTGAAGATGAATAGAAGCTTGAAACTTTCATTATGAAGAATCGTTGTCAGACTAGCTTTATCTTCCGAATTTCATCTTAGAATTTTTTCTAATTTCCAAATTAATTTTAAAAAAGTATTTAGTATACAAAAAAAGATGATTAAAAATGTGTTCCTCTTCTTCGTGACACCAATTAAAAGTATTGGATTGATTTTAGTTAAATCATCATTAAAATCACACTTTAAATTACTTGAATTTTTTTCATTAAAAATCTTGAAGTAAATAAAATAATATCTATTATATACTCTATTCAAGCACTAGAGAGAGTAATAAAGCTGTTACTGAAACCTCCGACGTACGTGCTTCAGTGCCGCAGGTAACTGAGGACTGGCATAAATCTAATTATATTTAAATAATAAAAGCTTTTATAAATTTACTGCAACAATAAAATTTCTTCTCTAAAAGTTCAGTTTCATTTCTGCCACTGAGTAAAGTACACCTTACAGTGTGTCCTTAGTGATTTATCTTGTTTACGCTTGTTTTTATATATTATTTGAGATTAGTGAGATATCCAAAAGATATGGCTTCCACATCTATTTTTATTCCAAAATCGTTAAGCCAGGGCATTTTTTCCTCAACGAAAAACTTATTACGATGAATGTATATGATGCCTTAAGATATCAATATCTAGGTAATAACGTTAAAAGCTCTTCTGAGATATGTTCCAACGTGACAGGAGTTGGAAAATCAACTATGTACCGAATACTGTAGGAGAAAAAAACGACTGGAATTGTTAGTACTCCCAAGCCACATTCGATCACAAGTAGACGAAAAACCTCGTTGGAAGAAGAGATGAAAACTGCAATAAAAGAAGTTGTACATACATTTTATTATAAGAAGCAGATTCCAGCCTTCGACAAAATTCTAACTAAAGTCAATGATGATCACGCTTTACCTGAAATTAAAAAAACTGAGCTCTGAAAATTGCTCAGAGAACTTAATTTTTGCTGGGAAAAACCAGATAGAAAATCTGTTCTTATAGATCGTCCGGAAACTGTCCGTTGGAGAAGGAAATATCTATCTCAAGTAAAAGGTTAACTTGCTAGAAATAACACAACTTACAAAATTAATAATTTAACTGACCGTTTGAAAGATTTCTTTGAATAAAGTTACTGCAAAAAATTGGGAAAAATCCATATAATAAAAGAATAAAATAGAATGTGGAAACTCTATCTCATGATAGGTAAGATAAAGGAACAAATTATAATTAATTTGTGTAAAGATAGCTTCACCGACTTTGATTACGAATTATATACGTAATGTTTACCAGTGTAAACATAATTTATTATTTAAATTTTTGTTTTTGTTGTATTTTATTGTTTAATGTTGTTTATATATTTTTTTAATTATTATTTTAGTACATCTCACTCTTACTTAATTTTTTATACATATATATTTTTATATTTAAGTCCAATTAGCTGTAATTTTCTTAAGCGTGTTTGTTTTATTTTTCTGGGCTATCAGATTTCCATATAATAAAGTAAATTAAATTAAGATGTCAGTACAATAGAAATAAAAATAAGTAAATCTAACTTTAACTATAACATATAAAAATTAATTACATTTGAATCCCGTTTTAGTGTTTAATTGTAATTATGCTGATGCTGATAAATAAATTGAAGCCTTTAAATGTCCTAAAAGTGTTTTTAATTAATAATAAAATGACCGATAGCCCCAAAAAAATTTTAATCTTGTAGTATATAAATTATAGCTTAAAATTTTTTAAGACAATAAGGCTATGTTTTAGTCTGAATGTGCCTAAAACGGTTTCTATGCCAAAACTAAAAATAATAAAAATACAGTTGTGATGTGTGTCAAATAAGGCAAAATTATCTCTATTTTGTAATATATGAGAATTATTAAGAAATCATTACAAATCAAATAATATTATTATAACAACTTAGTGCTATTTTGAGCTTATGCCCGAAATAATATTCATAAATCCTCAGTAATAAAATAAACCTCCTTGCGACGCCTATGACAATGATTATAATCTTTTTTAACACTTCACGCTTCCAAATATCTATTGTTATCCAACCCAAAAAGTCCATTATTATAGACCGCTATTTTTTTGATTATAAAATTTCTAACCCATTCCTATAAAAAATATATATGTCTAACAGATTTTGCCAAAGACACTGGATTAAAGAAGGCAGGTAGTTTGCGAAGAAAAAAAGTGTCAAAAATGATTTATTACTCTCTCTAGTCCTTGAATCGACTATAGGAATATATATCAATATTTTTTCACTGTAAATCGATAGCTCTGCTTACTAGAAATTTCCTAGTCCAAGGTTTATCGAAAAATATACATTTGAGCCAGTTATTTCAAATTTAATGATGTGAGATTGAAAAATTGAGAGTTGTATGAGACCTTTGACTCATAACTCATCTTCTGTTTATCGAAATTAGTTCGAAAACCACTCATTTTAAAGGCAAAGTTATCAGCTTTGAAAGGAGTCATGATAAAAAATTTTTGCAACATTTAAATCGGATTTTTTGTTAAAAAAAAATTACAAGTAATTTGTTCATAAACATTTCCACCCATGACCGTAAATGTTATGCATGAATATGTTTCATAAGACTATTCTACAGCTCAAAACGAAAGTTTTGAATTAACTATAAAACCCCATGGATTTGTATCGGCCACGAAAATCTCCGTGCTTCTGTATTATCCCGGCTGATGACGATCTTTCAAATGAATATATATATTTATATATATATATATATATATATATATATATATATATATATATATATAAAGGGTGTTTTTTATAGAGGTATAGAACTTTAAGTTGGCAACACTTTTTTAACTGGCGGCCATTTTGTCAGCTGTCAAGTGATTTATGTTTAGTTTGGTTTGGCATTTCAACATGAATAGACTGACGCCTGAACAACGCTTCCAAATTGTGCAAATTTATTTTGAAAATCATGGTTCTGTTCGAAATACGTATCACGCACTACGTCCATTTTACGGTCAACATAATCGTCCATCAGAGCAATTAATTCGATTAACTATGGAACGTTTTCACTCCATGTTTACTCTAAATGATAATACGCATCCACGGAGATGTCGTACAGTGCATACAGAAGAAGTCATTGCTGCTGTAGAGCGTAGCGTAGAGGAAGACCCGAATCAGTCTATCCGCCATCGTGCACAGGAATTGGATATGTGTCCATTCATTTTATGGAAGATTTTGCGGAAAGATCTTGGTTTGCGTGCTTACAAAATCCAACTCGTGCAAGAATTGAAGCCACACGATCACCTAGCAAGGCGTAGATTCGGTGAACGGGCCCAAAACAAGATTGCCGTTGATCCTGATTTTCATAAGCGAATTTTGTTTAGCGATGAAGCTCACTTTTGTTTGAATGGATACGTCAATAAACAAAACTGCCGTATTTGGAGTGATGATTATCCTCAAGTGTATGTTGAGACACTGTTACATTCAGAAAAACTGACTGTTTGGTGTGCTTTATGGGCTGGTGGAATCATTGGTCCGTACTTCTTTAAAAACGATGCTGGTCAGAACGTTACAGTCAATGGTGACCGCTATAGAACCATGATTACTGACTTTTTCGTTCATCAATTGAACAACCATGATGTGCAGGAGCTGTGGTTTCAACAAGACGGCGCAACATGTCACACAGCTCGTGCCACAATTGATTTATTGAAGGAAACGTTTGGTAATCGCATAGTTTCACGTTTCGGACCCGTGAATTGGCCTCCAAGATCGTGCGACTTAACGCCGCTAGACTATTTTCTGTGGGGATATGTGAAGTCGCTAGTCTACGCCGATAAGCCCGAAACGATTGATCACTTGGAGGACAACATTCGCCGCGTTATTGCCGATATACGGCCACAAATGTTAGAAAAAGTCACCGAAAATTGGACCTCCAGATTAGACTACCTCCGAGCCAGCTGTGGCGGTCATATGCCAGAAGTCATATTTAAATTATAATGCCAGAAGGTTATCTTTCGAATAAAGTAAATTTCATGTCAATTTAAAAAATTCATCTTTGTTTTATTCCATTTAAAAGTTCTATACCTCTATAAAAAACACCCTATATATATATATATATATATATATATATATATATATATATATATATATATATATATATAATGTAAATGACCTTCTTGACATTTACAAGCACAAACATAATATTACTAAAATATTTAATTATCTATTTGAAGTTCTCTCTCTCTCTCTCTCTCTCGCTATATATACATATATTAGAACTACTGGAAATCCTCCGAAGAGGATGACAAACATCCCCCCCACAAGTCCTTTTTTACCGTAGTAAAAACCACCGTCATAAAATATTTTTGATTACAATAAACGATCCTCCTATCAGGAAAAATACCCCTTTCGATCAAAAATAATATCCCTTTTGGTTATGAAAAACCACCCACTTTTCACGAAAAAATTCCCTTTTTGACCCCCTCGTAAGGTATTTTAAAACCATGAAAAATTACCACTAAAAATCACCCTTATAAGGCCTTTTTAACTACGAAAAAGAATATCTCTTAAATTTCATTTGGATATTTTTGTTGTATTATTACACCTACGCTTCAAAAAATAATCGACACTAAAAAAACTAATACAGTTGTACTCATACTGCAGAAAAATCATGAAACAATAATAAATATGACGTTTCTGTTGTGTTTTTAGGCAACAGAATTGGAAATGATCATAGGAAAATCACTTAAAATGGCCTTTAGATCCCATAGGAAAGGAGAATCGACCGATGTCAGATCCTCTTCATTCGATCAAAGACAAGATGTCACTTTTAAGGTATGCCAGTAACGGGTTATTATTACAAAAGTTGATAAAGCTGCTTGAAATTTAAGGAGAATATATATATATATATATATATATATATATATATATATATATATATATATATTTCTAATATTTTCTTGGGTATAGGTTTTTCCATTAGAGAAACAAAGGACAATAATTTTCTTTCTGACGTTTCGCTCTACATAGTGAGCTTCTTCAAAAGAGCTTGGTATATTTATTTTACATCAACAAAAATTACAGAATTTTTTATATAATAAACATATATCACAGTAATTACACTTTTATATTTTTAATTTAATTAAAATTAATAAAAACAAAACAGATTTTAAAATAGTCTTAAAGTTTAAAATTTAAAACAATACAAACAGGTTAAAATAGTAAAGATTATAAAATAGTACATACCTTGAAAGTAGTTTTGTGTGTATGTTTAAAAATAAATTCAATTATGATCTTTGGTATGCAATTGATATGGATAGATTTATTTTTATAAAACCAGAAGAAATAAGAGATAGCATCAGATCTAAAATAGTAAACGTAATTACAAACCACAAAATAAAGACCAGACATAATAAAGCTAAAACTAATAATTTCCAAATTAAAATACAAAAGCAAATTAATAAAACAAAACAATTTATTAAACATAACCCTCAAATTACTATTCTAAAACCTGATAAAAGTAATAAAACCGTAATTATGAATACATCTGATTATGATAGAAAAATGAACGAACTACTTGATGATACTAACACTTATAAGAAACTTAAAAGTGACCCTACAAAATTGTTCCAAACTAAAAATAACGCACTAATTAAAAAACTATTAAAAAATCAACATATAACTGAGGAAGAAAGTAAAAAATTAACAATACATAATGCTATAGCACCAACAATTTATGGGTTACCTAAATTACACAAACCAAATAGACCTCTCAGACCAATTGTCTCAAGCATACAGTCCCCATTTTATAACCTGTCCAAGTACTTATCAAATTGCCTAACAAACATCACAGGAAAAAATAATCACTATATAAAAGACTCTTTCACATTTAAACAATTCATTGATACAATACAAATACCAACAAATTATAAATTAGTTTCACTAGATGTAGTTTCTTTGTATACAAATATACCCAATGATATCATTCCCAAAGTTTTGGAAGAAAAATGGGACGATTTAAAAGAACACACAACATTGACACTCAATGAATTTATAGAATCTGTAAAACTTACAATAAATAATAATTATTTCCAATTCAAAGATAGTTTGTACCAACAATTAGACGGTTGTGCTATGGGTTCACCAATCTCCTCAACAATAGCACAAATAGTTATGGAATATGTAGAAGAAGAAGTATTGAAAAAACTGGATTTTAATATAATCTTTTTTAAACGCATGTAGATGACTGTTTGGCTGCTGTACCCGAAAACAAAATAGATATCTTATTACAATATTTTAATAATTTCCACCCAAAACTGAAATTTACAGCTGAAATTGAAATAGAACAAAAAATAAACTTTTTAGACTTAACTATACACAGAAATAAGACGGATAATAATTTTCACACAAAATGGTACACGAAAGATACTTGGTCGGGCCGGTATTTGAATTTTAACTCTGAACATCCAAATAAACAAAAAAATAGTGTCATAATCGGCTTGGTTGATCGAGCTATAAAATTATCTTCACCCGAATTTCGCCCAGAAGTGCTAAAAAAAGTGGAAAAGACCCTAATAATGAACCATTTTCCTAAACTACTCATAAAAAAAATAAACAAAGAACCTATTTACATTATAACACAAACAAAAAAAATAAAATTAACAATACCAAAACACAAAACACTTTCATTGCATTACCGTATGTATACCAACTATCTGAAAAAATAAAATATATTTTGGATAAACATAACATAACGGTATGCCATAAGGCGAACAATTTACTTGGGTCAGTTTATACGAAATTAAAAAGCAAAGTTCCCACCAAAAAAAGATCTAACGTAATATATGCAATTCCATGCCTAAATTGTCCTAAGAAATACATTGGCATGACGACACAATATATTGAAAATAGAGTGAATGGACACAAGTATACTAAAAACGCATCGACATCTTTACATAAGCATGAACAAACATCTAAGCATGAATTTGATTTTAAAAACACCCATATTTTAGATACTGACAGAAATTATCATAAATTAGTCATCAAAGAAATGATACACATAAAAAAAGATAAAAATGTTGTAAATGAGTAAGTCAGATATACTATAATTTGATTTTTGAATAAAACATGCTTGAAGCGACTCTATAATAAATATGAGAAATAATGTAATGATGCTTGGAACGATTTCATATACACTTATACAGGTGAAAGAACGTCATTAAAAAATAAATAATATTCTTTTTTCCTATTTTTGCTTTTTATAAAAATAAATCTATCCATATCAATTGCATACCAAAGATCATAATTGAATTTATTTTTAAACATACACACAAAACTACTTTCAAGGTATGTACTATTTTATAATCTTCACTATTTTAACCTGTTTGTATTGTTTTACTTTAAACTTTAAGACTATTTTAAAATCTGTTTTGTTTTTATTAATTTTAATTAAATTAAAAATATAAAAGTGTAATTACTGTGATATATGTTTATTATATAAAAAATTCTGTAATTTTTGTAGATGTAAAATAAATATACCAAGCTCTTTTGAAGAAGCTCACTATGTAGAGCGAAACGTCAGAAAGAAAACTATTGTCCTTTGTTTCTCTAATAGAAAAACCTATACCCAAGAAAATATTAGAAAAAAAAATATTTAACAAAAGGTTTATGATACAAAAATAAATTATATATATATATATATATATATATATATATATATATATATATATATATATATATATATATATGGAATTACTTTTAGTATAAATGTGTGTAAATGTTGTAGTATGAAAATGATGTTAACGTAACAAGCTAAAATATATATATATTTTAGGAAAATGTGTCCGGTACATCAGGATTGCCTAGGCAGTACGACCCTCTCCATGATAAGTTAGATGGTGGTGCTTTAGGCATACCATTGCTTCCAATAATCTCAGAAGCAAAGCAATCTCAAAGTTACAATGTGTTAAAGTCATCTCAGCGGTAAGAATACATATTTTAAATATTTTTTAATAATTCCTCAAGCTTAAAAACCTGCAACCAAATTTTTAGTGATCTTTGGAGGTATTTTCGGCTATGCAATTTGTAATTATATTTTAGCGATTCTTTATGGGTAATATTGATTTTTCTCATTCTCCATTCCAATTCATGCGAAAAATATTCTGTGGGCCTCAAATCGGGCGAGTGAGGAAGACAATACACTCGCTAAAGCACATTATAATGATCATAATATTCTCCACACTAATTCCAGATATTTTCAATACCTGCGTCAAATTTTGCAATATTTTCTTATAACTGCCCAACCAGATCACCTCTCAGACTTCATTAATTTATTAATAAACTGAATATTTTCAATTCCGTGCATCCAGTGTTTCCTTGCATAATACTAATTAATGAAAAAACAATCTGTTATTATTATTTTTAATCAAAATGATTATATTTCATATCTTTTTGTAGCCCTTTAACCAAAGGTCTTCTTCCCCAATCTAATATCAGTAGTGACGAAAGCAATTCACCAACTCAAATGAATTCGTTCAAAAGAATGGCGGACAAGCCATCTTTGATGAAACGAATTGGAAAGGGATTGGTTGTCAGTGTCAGTGATGAAGAAGGCTACCCGCTAGTCAGTGAAGGTAGTTCCAGTATTCCTGGTGAGTCATCGTCAAACCACGCAAAAATATATTTGTTTAATACAAAGAAGCCGACGCAACGTTACAACTACGGTACTTGGAATATAATTATAATGTTGTTTTTTGTTGCTTTTAGGTAGTCAAACTAATTTATCAATTAACGACGATTCGACGAGAAACGATCCAACTAAAAACAACATGGGAACGATAGAACTCTCAAGACAACTAAATACGAACTTACCAAAGAATTTAGACAATGACGGTAGTTTTCAATATGGCAGTAGTATCAGTTCGGAGGAATTCGCTCATGCTCCACCTATTCAGAGGTTACCAATTGTAGATGCGTCAGTTTTTAATCGAACAAAAGATGGAGAGCTTAGGTTAGTAAGTAATTTTAACCAAATTTTTTTCAATAAAAAGGAATTCTACGGGCATACTCATCTATTGAAGGGCGCACATTACCATCACAGTACCCGTAAACAAACATAATATCCGCATATTCAGCTGTATTATAACTATTTGGTATAATGACTCCGTATACTACGCATAAACGCACTTAAAAGGCATTAAAAATCGAATTAACCAGTTAACATGTCATAGGTTGTCAAACTTTGACACAAACAAGCTTTCAATTATTGTTGTCGAGATTTTGCCCGGCTATCTTTGATCTGATTTTTGTTGAAATGAGATTTTCCCTGTTACATGCACGGAAACGGTTTTAATTTTTTTTCTTAAAAACGAAGTAAGATATGAAAACAATTGAAGAAACAAAAAAAAATCGTATTTGTAATTGTTAAATCTAAAGAAAAATATTAATCGTACAAAAAAAACAGTGGCATACGATGACTTTTCGTATAAATATAAATTAGATTACCCTCTGGGGCGCCACTGGAATTAATAATTTTATTCTAATTATTTTAAAAGAAGCCATTTATTACCGCAAATAAGTTTTATGAAAATCAGCTAAAAGGTTTTTGAGTAATTAATAAAAAACTATTTTTTTCTAAAAATGTTGACACTCTATCTCAAAAACGAAGCAAGTTAAGACATATGCTCTTAACAGTGGCGGCTGCTGCATTAAAAATGGTAGGGGTTACAATTTTAATGATACATTAAAAACATATATATGTATAAAACCTGCCATAGGCGCCGGTGGATGAAAAAATAGAAATAATTCGGAAAAGAGTATATTTAGAGGTGGGTGTCGTTATCGTTTTGTTTGTTTTGATTTGTTTTTGAGAGTTTTCTTGATTTTCCCAATAAAAAAATACACCCTAATCAAAGCATCTCTTTTATATAAAAATTCATGAATTTGCACTTTTTTTATCGGAAAAATGAAGAAAATTATCAAAAACAAATAAAAAAAAAACCGGTGGCATACGATGACTTTCCCTAAAAATATAAATTAGATTACCCTCTGGGGCGCCACTGGAATTAATGATTTTATTCTAATTATTTTAAAAGAAGCCATTTATTACCGCAAATAAGCATGATAAGTTTTACCTAAATTAGCTAAAAGGTTTTTGAGTAATTAATAAAAAACTATTTTTTTCTAAAAATGTTGACACTCTATCTCGAAAACGAAGCAAGTTAAGACATATGCTCTTAACAGTGGCGGCTGCTGCATTAAAAATGGTAGGGGTTACAATTCTAATGGTACATTAAAAACATAGATATGTATAAAACCTGCCATGGGCATCGATGGATGAAAAAATGGTAATAATTCGGAAACGAGTATATCTAGAGGTGGGTGTCATTATGGTTTTGTTAATTTTTGAGAGTTTTCTTGATTTTTCCAATAAAAAAGTACATCCTAATCAAAGCATCTCTTTTATATAAAAATTCATGAGTTTGCACTTTTTTTATCGAAAAAATCAAGAAAATTATCAAAAACAAATAAAAAAAAACAGTGGCATAGGATGACTTCCCTCAAAATATAAATTAGATTACCCTCTGGGGCGCCACTGGAATTAATGATTTTATTCTAATTATATTAAAAGAAGCCATTTATTACCGTAAATGAGCATGCCAAGTTTTATCAAAATCAACTAAAAGGTTTTTGAGTAATTAATAAAAAACAATTTTTTTCTAAAAATGTTGATACTCTATCTCGAAAACGAAGCAAGTTAAGACATATGCTCTTAACAGTGGCGGCTGCTGCATTAAAAATGGTAGGGGTTACAATTCTAATGGTACATTAAAAACATAGATATGTATAAAACCTGCCATAGGCGCCGATGGATGAAAAAATAGAAATAATTCGGATTAGAGTAAATCTGGAGGTGAATACCATTATGGTTTTGTTTGTTTTGATTTGTTTTTGATAGTTTTCTTGATTTTCCCAATAAAAAAAGTACACATTAATCAAAGCTTCTCTTTTATAAAAAAAAATCATGAATTTGCACTTTTTTTTATCGGAAAATGAAGAAAATTATCAAAAACAAATCAAAGCAAGCAAAATCAAAATGGCACCCACCTCTAGATTTACTCTAATCCGAAATATAACCATTTTTTTATTCACCGGCGCCTATGTCAAGTTTTATACATATCTATGTTTTTAATGTACCATTAGAATTGTAACCCTACTATTTTTAATACATCAGCTGCCACTGCTATGAGTATATGTCTTATCTTGCTTCGTATCGAGATATAAAGTGTCAAAATTTTTAGAAAAAAATTGTTTTTTATTAATTTCTCAAAAACCTTTTAGTTGTTTTTGATAAAACTTGACATGCTCATTTGCGGTAATAAATGGCTTCTTTTAAAGTAATTAGAATAAAATCATTAATTCCAGTAGCGCCTCAGAGGGTAATCTAATTTATATCAAAATATTAAGTACTGAATCTGTACTTAATATTTTGATCTGCTTGCGACAAATGTTTTTTTTGTCGGATTGAATTGAATTTTTGGGTAATTTTATTTTTTAATATAAAGGAATATTTTCACAGGGTAGCCCAAAAAAATCTTCGAAAATTTTTTTCACCTCTATACAGAAGGGCCACCCTAATGTCCCTCTGAGAAAGATATATTTCTAAACAGTCAGCAACATTATTTCACTGCGCATCGCTTGAAACAACTAATACTCCAGTCTTCCTCTTGAATTTGTAGCCATTTCATGTAAAAATTTATTGCAGATATCTGAAAGTCTGTAGGGGCACCCAGTAGATGCTAAATACGTAAAAAAGTACAGCTAGATCGGCCCTGTTTTTTTATAAACAGCATCCAAACTCGGAAAATTCGATTTTTTGTCCGTAGAATTTTCCGGTTACATTTTAGAGAAAACTTGTCCAAATAAAAGTTGTGGGTATTGAAAAGACCTTTAACTTCATTTTTTATACGTCAAAATCGATAAATAATTTATCGAGATAATGACGAAAAACCACCTTTTTTGCACTATTTTATAAATATTAATAACTTTTGCAAAAAAATCCCAAAGTGATGTATAATACTTTGATGATAAGGCCATTATGTGCCTTTATAACTGTGCCAAAGCTGGATCAAATCGGTTTGGTAGTTTATGAATAATCTTAATTGTTTATCCCAGACACTGAATGTTCATACAATTGTCCTTGCCCTGAGGATGATTCTACAGATATTTGCAAAAGCGGAATGGATTCTTTGAAGTTCAAACTACAAGCAATGATGAAAAAACGATGGATTTTTAAAACAATTGTTGTTAAAAAACCGTTTAAAGAAGGGGCATCTTTTTTACGTATAAACAATTGGAATAACTTTGCTAATTTTAATGATACAAGTTTGTGAATAAGTGGACTTGAAAGCTGAAGAAAAACACGAATTAAAAAAAAATGTCTCCTACGACCAATAGGAGCTAAGATAGCATTTTTTTTAAAAAGTCATATCTCTTTTATTTATAAACATTAAGAGTCGAAATTTTCACAGATTTTAAACGAAGACCTGTATTTTATAATGCAATTGATAAGTATGAAATTTATGCATCTTTAGTAAAGTTATAGCCCTTCGAAGTGAAGGTACTTTTGCCAGTGCGATGTAGCCAGTGGTGGGGGACGCTTGGCTTTCTCATGGTGTGCTTCTGTAATGCAAACCTCAAATTGGAATGCGCAACAAAATTGTGCGATATCTTGGGTTCTAGATAACATAGAGCCTTTATTCTTTTTAAACTGGGGTAACTAGACGAAATTTTAAGAACTGACTAATTTTCATTATCATAGGAAATTGGGAAATACCGGAAAATTGACATTTCATCGGAAAAAATGCTATCTTAGCTCTTATTGGTCGTAGGAGACTTTTTTTTTCATGTTTTTTCACCAGCTTTCAAGTCCACTTATTCACAAACTTGTATCATTAAAATTAGTAAAGTTATTCCAATTGTTTATACGTAAAAAAGGTATCCCTTCTTTAAACGGTTTTTTTAACAACAATTTTTTTCAAAATCCATCGTTTTTTCATCTTTGCTTGTAGTTTGAACTTCAAAGAATCCATTCCGCTTTTGCAAATATCTGTAGAATCATCCTCAGGGCAAGGACAATTGTTTAAACATTCAGTGTCTGGGATAAACAATTAAGATTATTCATAAACTGCCAAACCGATTTGGTCCAGCTTTCGCACAATTATAAAGGCGCATAGTGGCCTTATCATCAAGGGGTTATACATCACTTTTGGCCTTTCTTGCAAAAGTTATTAACATTTATAAAATAGTGCAAAAAAGGTGGTTTTTCGCCATTATCTCGATAAATTATTTATCGATTTTGACGTATAAAAAATGAAGTTAAAGGTCTTTTCAATACCCACAACTTTCATTTGGACAAGTTTTCTCTAAAATATAACCGGAAAATTCAACGGACAACAAATCGAATTTTTCGACTTTGGATGTTGTTTATAAAAATACAGGACTGATCTAGCTGTACTTTTTTACGTATTTATCTACTGGGTGCCCCCGACGACTTGAAATTTTCAGAGATGTGCATTAAATTGTTCCAACTTCTTTGGCCCCTACTTGGCTCAATTTCGTTCGGGCTAATATTTGGCTATTTGAACAATTATCTCTTTAATTAATTGCAAATCTACAAAATTTCAGAATGGCCCCGTGGTATCAAGAAGGAATCCCGAGAGAAATAGCATTAGAAATTCTCTCCCAGGAACCCATAGGATCGTTCATGGTTCGTAGGAGTACCACGAAAATGGGATGCTTTGCCTTGAGCGTTAGGGTACCCCGCAGTTTCCAACCGAGCGGAATCGCCCACTATTTAATTATGAATACGAACAAGGGTTACAGAATAAAAGTAAGTAACTCGAAAGCTAAAGATACTTTCAAGCTTAAATTAATTGAACATCAAAGAGTTTTAAGCTTTGTTATTCATACTAACTTTTGCACCCTGTACAGGGTGAGTCAACGATTGGATAAAGTAGATTTATTGTTTGATACAGTTTATTTTTACGCAGATTTTAAAAATATTTAGGACTCTACAGGGTGAGCCAAAAAACTAGGACAACATAAAGTTGTATTTTTTTAAATAGAACACCCTATATACGAATCAAATTTTCGATTTAGCTTATAATTTTAAATCTTTTTTATTAAGGGTTTACTATAACAAAACTTTATAGTTTCTGAGATAATTAAGTTTAAAGAAAAAAAGTCACATTTTCAAGCATCAATTCAATCCTAAATAACGTTTTCAATTTTGTGACAAATATATTCAAATTTGGAATTTAGCAAGGCCAAGGACAAGTTAACATAATTTTTACCTAATATTTGCAATAAAAGCTACAGGGTGTTGAACACATCGGCTCAAATTTGAACAAGTTTAAATGAATAAATATTTTTTTTTTAAATGGTACACCCTGTATATTTTCATGTTATTTAATAGAGTAATAAAAACCCTAAAAGTTTTGTTCAATATATCCTATACCTATTTATAATAGTTTTTGAGATATTTCAGTTTTTCTTATTTTCCATACTTTTTTACAGAAATAGTCTTCATTATCATAGTAGCCATTGCAAAAACAATGTAAAAGAACATTTTTCTGTGTGTCAAATTTATAACCGCAATCGCTTCTTTTGGTTTTTATGTAGTGTAGTTTGGTTTTTTTACATTCATCTTATATTGTAAAATGAATTTTCCAATGAATGAGTTAATAGATATGATTTATACAATAGGAGAGGCTCAAAAAAATTGCCTTCTTGCTCAAAGAATTTACAAAATGAAGTATCCTGATCGACGCCAGCCTAATACCCATACTTTTCAAAACTTAATGCAAAGATTTGATTCTTCTGGTACTGTTGATTATCCAAAACGTAAAGTGGTCAACAAACCAGTAACTAATAAAGAAAAAGAACTACAAGTATTGTTAAATGTTCAGGAAAATCCTTATATTGGTAGCCGTCAGTTAGCAGCATTATGTGAAACATCACAATCCACCGTTAATCGTACTACCAAGAAATATAGGTATCATCCATATCACATGGAATTACACCAAAAATTGCATGGACAGGATTTTGAAAGTCGTGTTAACTTTTGTCGTACAATAAATGCGGAGATTCAATTAAATCCAAATTTATTATGCAAGGTAATGTTTAGTGATGAAGCTACTTTTAGAAGTAACGGTGCCGTAAATAGACGCAACGTGCATTATTATGCCACAGAAAACCCATTTTGGATTAGAGAGGTGCAACATCAAAACCACTGGTCATTAAATGTTTGGTGTGGTATTCATCATAATCGAATTATTGGACCCAACTTTTTTAATGAACCACTAAATGGTCATAGTTACCTGAACTTTCTACAAGAAGAACTACCCCAACTGCTTCAAGGTCTCGATAGGGATGAGCTCGACAGTATGTGGTTCCAACACGATGGTGCGCCTCCGCATTACCATCGTGAAGTTCATGCGTTTTTGGACCAACGATATCCGCAAAAATGGATTGGACGTGGGAGTTTCATTGAATGGCCACCAAGGTCTTGCGACATCACCCCATTAGATTTCTTCCTATGGGGTTATATTAAAAATAAGGTGTATGTTAATCCATCAACAACAGTGGTAGATATGCGAAACAGGATTAGGGATACCTGTAGAACAATAACGCCACTAATTTTGTCAGGGTCCGAGAAAATCTGCAAAAAAGACTAAATTTGTGCATTGCACAAGAGGGTCGTTTATTCGAAAAGAAATAATTAATCTCAGTATTTAATAGGTAATTTTTTTGTTTCAATTTAGTATAAAAGAAAATATGTATTTGCCTTGTCGTTATTGTTGTGTTAATTTTTTCACATTATGTTTAATTAAACTATTGCCATTGTAATATAACGAATAATGTATTTCATCATATTTAACCACATTCTGTTTGTTTCTGTAGTTCCTTTTTATTATTTTACATGGCTACTATGATAATGAAGACTATTTCTGTAAAAAAGTATGGAAAATAAGAAAAACTGAAATATCTCAAAAACTATTATAAATAGGTATAGGATATATTGAAAAAAACTTTTAGGGTTTTTATTACTCTATTAAATAACATGAAAATATACCATTTAAAAAAAAAAGATATTTATTCATTTAAACTTGTTCAAATTTGAGCCGATGTGTTCAACACCCTGTAGCTTTTATTGCAAATATTAGGTAAAAATTATGTTAACTTGTCCTTGGCCTTGCTAAATTCCAAATTTGAATATATTTGTCACAAAATTGAAAACGTTATTTAGGATTGAATTGATGCTTGAAAATGTGACTTTTTTTCTTTAAACTTAATTATCTCAGAAACTATAAAGTTTTGTTATAGTAAACCCTTAATAAAAAAGATTTAAAATTATAAGCTAAATCGAAAATACGATTCGTATATAGGGTGTTCGATTTAAAAAAAATACAACTTTATGCTGTCCTAGTTTTTTGGCTCACCCTGTAGAGTCCTAAATATTTTTAAAATCTGCGTAAAAATAAACTGTATCAAACAATAAATATAGTTTCTTTGTTAATTTCACCGAAAAGGCACAAACCTACTTCATCCAATCGTTGACTCATCCTGTATATAATGACAATAACAATAATATGGTTTTCTAATTTAAGTGTTTTTTTTTCAGACCAATTGAAATTACTTTAAATTTTCTACATATTTTTTAGGGTTTCACCAAAGAATTTTCAACATTGGCTTCTCTGATTGCTCACCATTCTGTGATGCCCGAACTCCTTCCGTGTCCTCTTTCGCTCAGTCGGTACCATCCTGTATGTATCATATCAGACTCGAGAAGGGACTTTGCGGAAATCGAACCGGAACCAAACGAATGAAACCGAAAATTAATTCATGTGAAGAGGCAGCAATTTTTTAGGAAAATAGACCCCAATTAACCGTGATTAATGAAATTGTGTATATTTTAGAGAAAAGAAAGTGAGGAATCTTCTCCCTTTACGTTTAGAACTGTATAACCACGTACTTAAGGACATTTTTTCGTAACGTTTTCGATTAAAAAAAAAATAGTTTTATAAAACTGACCGTTTAGTTTTCAGTTTTACTTTCGTTTTATTTATAATATATTTGTTTTCTACATTAGTAAAATACGGTATTAAATGTTTTAATGGCTGTGGCGAGCAACTTTTCTAATTAATCTATTAGAGAATAGAAAAAAGTCTTAATTTATCTAGTCTAGAAATTCGTCTGACTATAATTATTAACTTTTTAATGTTGATGTTCTTCTAGGAACTCTCAGTTCGGTAATTTTAAAAAGCGCATTTTTATTGTTACGTGTATTGTATTTCTATCTTTGTTTTAATGTATGTATTACTCAACTTATTAGCAGTATAATTGTGAACTATTCTAGTAATATATTTTTGTTAAATACTTTACACTTGTTTTAATGTGTTTTACTTGTACAACCTGATCGAAACGTCGTAAAAACAAACAAAAATAAAGGCAATGCAAGTCCGACAATCACATTTTAGTCACTAAACCCAAGTGTATGAAATATAGCACAGAATAGCCGATAACAGTAACCCTGTTGATCAATAAATTTCTATTGCCCTTCCTTTCTGCCCCTTTTCTCATTACCAATGAATAGTGATATGAAATGTAATAAACTCACACATACCTATATATATATATATATATATATATATATATATATATATATATATATATATATATATATATATATATATATATATATATATATATATATATATATATATATATATATATATATATATATATATGTATATATATATATATATATATATATATATATATATATATATATATATATATATGTATATATATATATATATATATATATATATAGTATATATATATATATATATATGTATATATATATATATACAGGGTGATTCAAAAATCGATCACGAAACTTAAGGGGGTGATTCTACTTGACAAAATAAGGGTAGAGCTTCATATAATTTTTTTTCAAAATGTCATTCGTTTTCGAGTTACAAGCCGTCCAAGTTCAAGTTTTTATTTTTTGTTTTTTGAATTACTCGCTTACAGGAAAACCGATTTGACTAATATTTGAAAGATAGGCTAAGTCTTCTGCGCTTCATCATTTTAGTAACAATTCACATTGATTGTTTGCCGCTAGAGGGCACTTTACCTACATTGAAAATTGTTTTTTTGTCATAATTTTTTAGTGTTGACAGCTATAGTAGTTTTTGGCATAATTTCTAAAAGACTGATGCCAGGCCTTTAAAAAAGGTGCTCTTTATTTACATCGCTAAACCCAACGGTTTAGACGTAAATCACCCTTAAAAATTAAGTGGTAAATTTACTTTTCTCATTTAATTACCACCAGCTACCAGGTAAATAGCTATCAAAGTATACTAGAGCTGTCAGTTTAACATCAAATAAATTCGCTTTTTAAACTATTTAATTTATAATCTTAAAATAACTAATAATGGCTAATCAGTAAATATTCATATTATGGATTATTGCGATATACATTTAATTGATAAAAATTAATGAAACAGTACTAAACAAACTAAAAAAGATTCTCAAAATGTCCCCCATTTTCTTCCATACATTTCCTAACACTCTTCAAAAAATGTCGCCTAACTCGATGAAAAATTTCTGGTGTTTCTTTAATAATTTGGCACTTTTCGATTATCCTGAAGCGAAGATCCTCGACGTTGATTACTGAAATATCGTACACCAATTGTTTCAAATGACCCCAAAAGAAAAAATCCATAGGATTAAGGTCTGGTGACCTCGCTGCCCATGCCATTGGTCCACTTCGTCCTATCCATCGCTCAGGATACGTTGCATTCAAATACTGTCGGACACGTATACTAAAGTGGGGCGGAGCTCCGTCTTGGAGGATCCACATGTTGGCCCTTACTTCCAATGGCACATCTTCCAGATACAATGGGAGACGATTTTGGATAAAATCTAAGTATACGTCACCAGTTAATGGGCCATCAAAGAAATGAGGACCAATAAGGTAATCTCCTATTATCCCTGCCCACACATTTAGTGAAAATCTACGCTGATGTTTCGTTTCTACCACATTGTTTGGGTTCTCGTAAGCATATGTGTGGATGTTGTGTAGATTTGTTATGCCGTTATCACGAGTGAAACCAGCTTCGTCAGTGAATAATATGACGCCAATTAATCGATTATCGTGTTCATACTTAGCTAGGATCTGATTGCACATTTCCAACCGTCTCGGCCGATCATCGTCATAAAGAGCCTGCACCTTTTTTGAATGAAACGGGTAGAGTTGTTTCAAACACTCTTTCTTCTTGTTGCACGTTTCTAGCAGTTCTAGGTCTTCCCCTATTTCCATTATAACTTTTAAAGGAACCACATTCCGCAAGCCTCCTGTGCACACTGGAAAATGTTTGAGCATGAGGGATATTTCTTTCCGGATAACTCTCCATATAATATCTTCTTGCCAACTCTGCATTACCATTTGCTTTTCCATAACAAAAATGGATATCACAATATTCGATATTTGAATATTGGTGATTAGCCATTATTAGTTATTTTAAGATTATAAATTAAATAGTTTAAAAAGCGAATTTATTTGATGTTAAACTGACAGCTCTAGTATACTTTGATAGCTATTTACCTGGTAGCTGGTGGTAATGAAATGAGAAAAGTAAATTTACCACTTAATTTTTAAGGGTGATTTACGTCTAAACCGTTGGATTTAGCGATGTAAATAAAGAGCACCTTTTTTAAAGGCCTGGCATCAGTCTTTCAGAAATTATGCCAAAAACTACTGTAGCTGTCAACACTAAAAAATTATGACAAAAAAACAATTTTCAATGTAGGTAAAGTGCCCTCTAGCGGCAAACAATCAATGTGAATTGTTACTAAAATGATGAAGCGCAGAAGACTTAGCCTATCTTTCAAATATTAGTCAAATCGGTTTTCCTGTAAGCGAGTAATTCAAAAAACAAAAAATAAAAACTTGAACTTGGACGGCTTGTAACTCGAAAACGAATGACATTTTGAAAAAAAATTATATGAAGCTCTACCCTTATTTTGTCAAGTAGAATCACCCCCTTAAGTTTCGTGATCGATTTTTGAATCACCCTGTATATATATATATATATATATATATATATATATATATATATATATATATATATATATATATATATATATATATATATATACTTTTTTTCTAATATTTTCTTGGGTATAGGTTTTTTCATTTAGAGAAACAAAGGACAATAATTTTCTTTCTGACGTTTCGCTCTACATAGTGAGCTTCTTCAAAAGAACTGGTATATTTATTTTATATCTACAAAATTACAAATATATATATATATATATATATATATATATATATATATATATATATATATATATATTGATATTTAGATACTTCTAATGGCTTTATTAGACTATGACTGAGTGACATAACCTCATTAGCCAACTTCTAAAATTCGTCGACTACGTATTTTCTTTATGTATGTACACTGATTACTCCGGAACGGCGGCACCGATTTTAATAAAATTTTTTACGTTATGTTCAGGAAGTTGCTGCGGTGGTCCCATATTTTTTTGGATGGAATTGGTGCAGTAAAATCCAAGATGGCGCTGATAATATGGCGGCCAAAAAAATTAATTTTGTCCGATTTTCTCCAAAATTGGTATGGGGGAATTTCCGGGGTCGTACATAACAAATATTAAATTATTTTTTAAAAATTCAATATGGCGGATCCAATATGGCAATTAAAAATATTTAATTTTGTTCGATTTTCTCCAAAATTGGCGTGGGGAAGTTTTTGGGGTTGTACATAATGAATCCAAAATATTTTTAAAAAATTCAACATCGCGGATCCAATATGACCGATAAAAAAATCAATTTTGTCCGTTTTTCTCCAAAATTGGTACGGGGAAGTTTTCGGGGTCGCACATAACGACTCTAAAATTATTTTTTTTAAAGTCAATATGGCGGATCCAATATGGCGGACTAAAAAATCAATTTTGTCCGATTTTCTTCAAAATTAATATGGGGCAGTTTTCATGTGCAACTCCGAAATCTGAAATTATTAAAAAAAAAATTTAATTTGGCGTCCAATATGGCGGATAAAAAATCCAAGATGGCGGACTAAAGATTCTTCATGTCTCGATTTTTTTTTAAATCAGTATTTTTGTATTTTTGTTAGTATTAATTACGAAATTAAAATATTTTTTGAAAAACTGAATCTGGCGGATCCAAAACTGACATTGCGGGTTCTTGAGGGTGTAAATTATGAATTTAAAAGTGTTTTTTCATGATTCAATGTGGCAAATCCAATATAGCGGACTAAAAATTTTACATTTTTCGATTTCATTCAAAATTGGTACTAGGGGGCTTTGAAGGGTTTATATTTAGAATAGATTAAGACTTTAAAATTATTTTTTTTTAAATCAATATGGTGGGTTCAAAATTTTACCTTATTCGAATTTTTTCAGATTTGGTATTAGAGGATTTTTGGGGTCGTGTATTACGAATATGAAGTTAATTTTTTACAACTATTAGGTTGACTAAATATTTGTTTGATTCAATTTCATTGGTATTTGGAGAAATCTAAGAATCAAAAAATTTTTAGTGGCTCATCTTAGGGTGATTTACAACTATGGATAAAATGGATACTTTTTTGCCACCTTGGAGTCATTGCGAGGTACACTAATCTCGATTAGTACTTAATTCAAATAATTTATGGATGTCATAATGAATTCAAAACTAAAAATTGAAAAATAAATTTTTTATAAAAAAAAATTGAACCCACTCCTAACAGTGCGCTAAAAAGTGAAAAATACCTATAAATTTTTATATGAAATTGAAATTTTTGAAATCGACGCCAAATTATATTTAAATGAAACAAGTAACTACTAATATATACAAATTATGGTAAGAAAGCAATTACAAATAAAATATTTTTAATCTGTTTATGCAAATCACATTTTGTCAGGCATTAGTTTGGCGCCGACTTCAAAAATTTCAATTTCTTATAAAAATTTATAGTCATTTTTCACTTTTAAGCGCACTTTTAAAAGTCGGTTCAATTTTTTTTATAAAAATTTTATTTTTATCTTAAAGTTGAGTATTTAAAATAGAATTGATGTTCACATTGTTGAAACGGTTTTAGTTTTAATTTGGGATTAACGTTTGAACTGTGTACTTGATTTGTATTCTGTAAAGGCTACGCTGGTGTTGGAGAATGTTCACCAAGGTTGAAGTGTGCCCTTTGATAAGTAAGTGTGGTTGGTGAGTACTGAGAAAGCTTATTTACTGACCATGTCCTCTTGTTTTTAGGGTCGGAGCCCTGAGAAAGGCCTAAGTAAGACCGAAAACTCTTCGCCAATAATTCAAAAATATTCACTGAAACACACAATATCTCTCTTTTTCTTGATAAAGTTACTCACCCTGTAGAAAAGTCGAAAAACAATTCTTTCAAAATGAGATCAATTTATTACCACGTTTTTCCCGTACTTATTTCAGGAAATCTATTTTAAAGTAAAGCATATAGGAAAGTCACTTTCGACGAGAGAGGAAATGGGGAAGTTCATAGGGGCGACCGGTTTTATCAGTGACATTTATAGATGAAACGGGTGCAAAACAGATGGTTTTACTACATTGTGATTTATTATATCTCAAATAAGAATAATAGATGAGCCAGAGGCACGTACAACAGGAAAAAAATGTTCCGTGCGTCTTATTTGAACACGCTCTTATAACAAATAAGTATAAGATTTTAGGATTTTTAGTTTTAGAAATGGGATATCTATGAACAAGACTTTTACATCGCGCGCCATCTTTACCTGACAATTATTGAACCAGCTATATTGAGTGATTTTTTAACTGCAACATAGTCATTTACGAAAATGCTGCGTTACAGTTTGGAGGAACGTAAACTATTTCAAAAATCCGCGCACGCGCTTCTTATATCTGGGGAAATCCGACTTGGACAAGTTAGCCGGGTAGTTCGCAGCAGGACCATGTCATTAAAATATGAGTGTATTGATGGCAACGTATCATTTGAGGACGTTGCGCGCACACTTTGGCGGCGAAAAATATCGTTGTCTATGATCTTTAAATAAAGGCTAGGAATATTTTTTTAGAACCAACTACATAGTTTATAGATCATTTAACAATATTTAAGCAACTTTTCCAGATATTATTAAACTATGTAATTAATTCTAAAAAAAAATATCCCTAGCGTTTATTCAAAGATCATAGAGGACGATATTTTCCACCCTTAAACTGTGCGCGCAATGGAATCAAATAATACATTGCCATCAATACATTTGTATTCTAGTGAAACAGCATATGAATGTAAATAAGAAGGTGGTTTCATCCTATTTCGACCTCTCAAAGGCTCTTGACACTGTTACGAATCCCACTTGCACTTATTTCTGATAAGGAATACTAATAAGCTTATAGAATCGTACTTTTAATAAAAAGCAATAAAATATATTGTGTGTATAAGTATGTTATACTATAGTGTCCTGTTTCGTTTGATTTCCTTCAGAGTCCTTGTCTGCTGCGGCTGTGTCAATTCCATAATCTCGAGGGTCGTCGGTGTAATAGCAAAAATCTGTGAAAAACAGCAGATATTCGGTTTCGTTTTTGGTGAGCGCTCTTGGCGGCGGAGGTTGTGGCGGTTTCGCTTCGTGAGGTGGTGATCTCTTCTTCAAACCTACAAAAAGGAAACCCTAATTAAGTATAAGGTGCTTCTCTCTCTCTCTCTCTCTCTCTCTCTCTCTATATATATATATATATATATATATATATATATATATATATATATATATATATATATATATATATATGAAATAAAATGCGAACAGTAAATGCAAACGTCGTTCCGACCATATCCTTTTCGTGTTGGTCATCAGTTGGACGAAGGGATTTTGATATTAAGGTATTGGCTACGCCCTGTATTTTTGAAGGGTTATGGTGAGAATCAGCATTCAGATATCTGTCCATGTGGGTTGCTTTTCGATATAGTGTGTGTCGCAGATCTCCATCCATTGTGTTGGTTACGAGTAGGTCCAGAAATAGAAGCTGATTATTTTCCTCAAGTTCCAGAGTAAACTGCTTCTTTGTGTGGATAGAATTAAGAAAGTCATGAAAGCAATTGAGCTGTTGTTTGCCATGAAGTCATATTACAAATACATCATCAACGTAGCGACACCAGAGTTTGGGTTTTAGATGGAATTTTTCAAAATCTTTCGTTTCGAAATAGGTCATGAATATATTTGCCACAGCTGGAGATAGTGAAGAACCCATGGCAGCGCCATCTATCTGCCTATATATCTAACCACCAAACAAAAAATATGCGTTTTTAAGACAATGAGTTGGAAAACCCTCTCTTGGAGCGATCTGGTTCAGTGCTTCCTCCATCGGTATGCTCGGATACAAGGATTTTACGTCGAAGCTTGCAATGATGTCGTCCTTGTCAATTCTTACGGATTGTTGAATAGTTAAGAAGTGCTCCGAGTTTTTAACGTAAGAAGCGGCATTCTCAACACGTGGTTACATGAAGAAATCGAAGTATTTTTCTAGTTTTTGATGGGTCTTAGAGAGGCACATTATGCTTAGGGATCTTTGGAAGTCCTTATAATCTAGGGCACCTGCTGGATTTTTCCCATGATTTCAGTTTCTGTTTAATATCCAGTTCTGTGGGTGAATCCATGATTTTGATCTTTGTAGTTTTCTCAAGATATGTGGTGGGATCTCTTGACACAGGCTTGTAAGCAAGATCTTTGAAGATGTCTTTCATTTTTGCAATATATTTTTTGGTATCCATGACGACACTTGCATTGCCTGTATCTGCTGGTAATATTAGGATGTTATCATTTTTGTTCAGGTCTTTTAAGGCTGTAAATTTTGCTCTGCTCAGGTTCTGTTTCGGGGGATTCGATGTTCTGAGGATTCTTGACACATCCTGCCGTATTTGCTCAGCCTCATGGTTGTGGTACTCTTTAGAAGAAAGGGTAGACTCGATTTGTGTGATTATTTCCTCCGTGGAAATATATATATATATATATATATATATATATATATATATATATATATATATATATATATATATATATATATATAGAAAGGGTAGTCGTTGCTGACTAGTTAGGATAAACTAGTTAATATTGGGTGTGTTTCGTCCTCAATGCCTGCACCTTCCTCAAACACCGTCGTCGTATTCTATTAAACTTGGAACTTCTATTTCAATTAATTCTGCGGCGGGAATTATCGGTGAGATGTTGACCCTCACAACATGTGACTTAAAAATTTATTCAGTTTGACTTGAAAACGGCTAGAAATAATTACTTTTTTGCAGATAAATACAAGTTTCCTGAATAACCTACTAAAGTAAAATATTAATCTAGGCGAGCTCCTTCACTTTTATATCAGAATTTTAAAGCTTTTTTGCATATCGTGGAAAATATTAATTCAGAAAGGCGACAATTTGAAAGTCTCCGTTCCGGCTTTAATGGAGAAGTGGAGAGACGCGAACTTTTAGAGAAATGGAATTTTTAATGACGCTTTTTGCTAGCTAGCACTTTTGTTGGAAACAAGTAAAGAGGTTCAATGGAAAACCCTAGTCAGTTATGTATATACAGGGTAGCCCAATATTTATACTACTTGTGCAAAGATATAAAGCGCAGATACACAATAAAAATTTTTTGAATAACTTACTCGTAATTTACTTACCTTTCCCAGCTGTTTTAACAAATGGCGGTGCAAACGCTCGGTTCAACTTGTAAGTAAGCTGTTCCAATTCCGCGTACTGCTTGGCAGCCTTCTCCGCCAATCTCATCACCATCATCTGTTCAGCATAACATCCGCTTTCAAGGAGGGCAACTTGTTCTGCTGGTATCTAAAAAAAATCATTTAAAATAATTTGTCTAGCTGTAAGTTAAAAAAATTATGCATATATATATATATATATATATATATATATATATATATATATATATATATATATATATATATATATGTATATATATATATATATATATATATATATATATTGTATAAATACGTGGCAAGACTCAGTTTTATTTGAGATAAATAAAGATGAAATCAAACACAGAAGAATTAAATAAAGTATTTTAATGGTTAATATGCCAGTAAATTTGGTTTAGAATAGGACAAAATTAGATTCAAGCATAGGATAACATGTTTTGTTTAATTTGTAGTGTATATAAATAGATATAGTCTTAAGAAACAGATAATAAATTCCAAAATTTCTTGTCTAGGTAAATTAATTGAGAATTGATATATTCTTCAAAAATATGACGTATTTTTCTCGATAAAAACTAAAGTTCATTAAAAAACTATGTTAAAAGTATTGAACTAGTTAGAGAAAGTGTTAATACAAAAAAATATATATATTTGAATGAACAAAAATAGTGTGGATGCTTTTAAAAAACCAATAATGAAGTGTTACACATCTTCGTTGGTCCCAATAAAACAATCATGAGACACAAAAATGCGTGTAGTGGAAAAATTAGTGCAAAAATAAGGCAAAAACACCATGTATAGTGATAAACAAACATTAATGTACGAAAGATAAGAAGAATGTTTTAGTTTTAAGAATTATTAAACAAATTATTTAGAAATCAAAACCATAATTGATGTAAAACTGTAGAATTTAAGATAGATTTAATTAGTTTATAAGGAATATTTAAGTTTATTTTAAGCAATGTAGGTACTAATATGTTAAGAAAATTATGCTAAATAATAGGATAATAATATTAAAAGTAACAATACACATTTTAGAGTTTTTCGAACAAAATTTGAGTAAAATTGTCATAAATTTCAATGTGCTAAATATTAATTTTTATATATAAATAATATGCCAAAGTGGCTTTAACATATATCAAAATGTCGAGAAAACTCTAAAGTTTATTTATTGCAAGCTCAATAATGCTCAATAGTAAGATTTAGGTCAATATATTAATAAAAACATGAAAAATTCCCGTCAAAAGTGGTAAAATTGAAAAGCCATCAAAAAATCCGATTTTCCAAGGTATTAAGAAACATCAAGTTGCCAGGTGTCAAAAATCTGACCAATCATATTGAAGAAATTTCTTATGTTTTGGCCGAATATAAAAAGCCAGAGCATAGGAATTTCGAGAGAGTTGAATTTATCAGTTGGTTGAAAGCACTGCGTTCCTACGTCACAAGAAAACAAAAGTAAAATATTTTGTTTTTAAAAGAGGTTATGTGCTTTGTTGTTGTCAATTAAAAAGAATTTCATAATTTAATTAAAGTAATTAGTAAGAGTCTCCAAGTTTTGTCCTTTGAAGTAATTGTTCAACTCTCAGAGAACAATAAATACGATAATATTGTGATAAGAAGAATATAAGAAAAATTAATTGGAATTGAAGTGAGAAGAAAATAGTGGAACGAGACTCTGGATAATATTTTGTCATTTCCTTGCTTTATAGGAAACGACAACAAAAAATATTTTTGGAGATTTGGAACTTTTTCAAAGAAGAAAATAAATAAAAAAAACTGGAATTGTGTTTTTTAATATATTGGGACCAAGTAAAAGAAAACATAACAACGTATTTATATTAGATAGGACAGTAGAAAGCTTTTAATTTTTCGTAGACATTGAAAACTAGCATCCAATAATAACCTAACTTTTCTTAAAATAAAAATAATTAATTTAATAAATAATAGTTTGCTATACTAACCTGTAAGAATAATAATAATATTTATCATCATCAATATTAGGTGTAAAACTATATTAACTACTTCAATCACAACACGGCACACGATAATTTGTTTAAAATAATATTATTTCTAAGAAATAAACGACGCTTTCCATAGAAAACTGTACTATAGCCATCTAGTAGACGATTATGAAACTAAAACGTTGCCAATATGTGATCCAGGTTGTTAAAAGACAATGCATGGTAGATAAAAGTAAGTAATAAGTAATAGTGTTGGTTGAAAGATAAAAGTATTGGCCATTTAATTTCATCTAATATTTATTAATAAAATTGTGCCTTTTATTTATGTTGTTAAATAAAATTTATATTTTTGTGTTTTAATCATTCTGTGTATTGATTGTCTGATTGATATCTGATAAACAACTGAACTCACCTGAGAAGGAGTCAATTTACAGGTAGGAACACATCTATATCTATATATATAATTTGAAAAATTGAAAATATTTGAAATTGGTAAAGAATAGTTATAATTTATTATAATTATTTTTTACCTGGCGCTCAACAAATAAATACTAATTTTTAATTAAATTTTGGCAATATTTTGAAAATTTTGAAAAATAAATTCAGAGATAAATAATAACAAAGTTTCCTAAATTTTATTTTAGTATTTATGTAAAACTGTAGAATTTAAGATAGATTTAATTAGTTTATAAGGAATATTTAAGTTTATTTTAAGCAATGTAGGTACTAATATGTTAAGAAAATTATGCTAAATAATAAGATAATAATATCAAAAGCAACAATAAACATTTTAGAGTTTTTTCGAACAAAATTTGAGTTAAATTGTCCTAAATTTCAATTTGCAAAATATTAATTTTTATCACTTTTTATATATAAATAATATGCCAAAGTGGCTTTAACATATATCAAAATGTAGAGAAAATTCTAAAGTTTATTTATTGCAAGCTCAATAGTGCTCAGTAGTAAGATTTAGGTCAATATATTAATAAAAACATGAAAAATTCCAGTCAAAATTGGTAAAATTGAAAAGCCATCAAAAAATCCGATTTTACAAGGTATTAAGGAATATCAAGTTGCCAGGTGTCAAAAATCTGACCAATCATATTGAAGAAATTTCTTATGTTTTGGCCGAATATAAAAAGCCAGAGCATAGGAATTTCGAGAGAGTTGAATTTATCAGTTGGTTGAAAGCACTGCGTTCCTACGTCACAAGAAAACAAAAGTAAAATATTTTGTTTTTAAAAGAGGTTATGTGCTTTGTTGTTGTCAATTAAAAAGAATTTCATAATTTAATTAAAGTAATTAGTAAGAGTCTCCAAGTTTTGTCCTTTGAAGTAATTGTTCAACTCTCAGAGAACAATAAATACGATAATATTGTGATAAGAAGAATATAAGAAAAATTAATTGGAATTGAAGTGAGAAGAAAATAGTGGAACGAGACTCTGGATAATATTTTGTCATTTCCTTACTTTATAGGAAACGACAACAAAAAATATTTTTGGAGATTTGGAACTTTTTCAAAGAAGAAAATAAATAAAAAAACTGGAATTGTGTTTTTTAATATATTGGGACCAAGTAAAAGAAAACATAACAACGTATTTATATTAGATAGGACAGTGGAAAGCTTTTAATTTTTCGTAGACATTGAAAACTAGCATCCAATAATAACCTAACTTTTCTTAAAATAAAAATAATTAATTTAATAAATAATAGTTTGCTATACTAACCTGTAAGAATAATAATAATATTTATCATCATCAATATTAGGTGTAAAACTATATTAACTACTTGAATCACAACACGACACACGATAATTTGTTTAAAATAATATTATTTCTAAGAAATAAACGACGCTTTCCATAGAAAACTGTACTATAGCCATCTAGTAGACGATTATGAAACTAAAACGTTGCCAATTTGTGATCCAGGTTGTTAAAAGACAATGCATGGTAGATAAAAGTAAGTAATAAGTAATAGTGTTGGTTGAAAGATAAAAGTATTGGCCATTTAATTTCATCTAATATTTATTAATAAAATTGTGCCTTTTATTTATGTTGTTAAATAAAATTTATATTTTTGTGTTTTAATCATTCTGTGTATTGATTGTCTCATTGATATCTGATAAACAACTGAACTCACCTGAGAAGGAGTCAATTTACAGGTAGGAACACATCTATATCTATATAGAATATTTTGAAAATTGAAAATACTTAAAATTGGTAAAGAATAGCTATAATTTATTATAATTATTTTTTACCTGGCGCTCAACAAATAAATACTAATTTTTAATTAAATTTTGGCAATATTTTGAAAAATAAATTCAGAGATAAATAATAACAAGGTTTCCTAAATTTTTTTTAGTCAGGCTAATATTTTGTGCGGGTGCGATATACCATCATTCATACAACAATACATATATATATATATATATATATATATATATATATATATATATATATATATATATATATATATATATAATTTTAACCAACTTTACCTTATCCAATGCCAAAAGCTCATGTCTATATTTCTCTTCGATAGTTTTCATCATTTCCGCCATACTTAAATTGGCATCGTTCGGACCAATTCGTGTCTCGTAAACGTCTTCGACGAAAACATGCAGATTCAACACTTCGTCGTTCATAACCAATTGTTTGAATTCGTTTTCAATTAAATCCAAAGCTAGTTCCTCCAGATATTTCGCCCTCTCTTCTTCCCAACTAAAATTGGAGTGGTTCACATTCTGAGGTGTCAGTTAATAAATGGGATTAAGTATGTTTGCTAAGGCGGGGTTTAGATTTACCTAATTCCACCCTCGAGCTTATCAATCATCTCTCGTAAGTTGTTGATCTCTGCGTCGAACATTTCTTCAGCGAGTCTCATCCCTTCTCGCACTTGCTCTAGAGGAAGAGCCAGTTCTTCGGAGTGTAGTAATGAATTTAAATTTTGCATTTCCATGAACCTAAATAGAATGTTCAAATTAGGAATTATACAATACTAACCAGCAGTTACGCAGCATCGCCTACACTCCACACTCCCGGGGGATTTTACAAAAGAAATTTTTTTAAATTCCATTTTTTCGTACCTTTTCGTGCGTTCATTCCAGTAAATTACCTTTACTTTAATATTATTTACCAATAATGCAATAAAATCATAAAAACCGTGCTCATATTTGAAATCAACCCTTTGCAGTAGACAAAAAAAGCAAAAAAATGTCAGGGAGCGACAAAAAATTTCAAAATGAACAGTAGGGTTATTAAAATTCCTTTTATTATATATTTTTTTTCATTTATTTTGTAAACTTTGAACATATTCCTTATAATTTCGTTCAAATTACTATTTCATATATATATATATATATATATATATATATATATATATATATATATATATATATATATATATATATATATATAGGTAGGCCATCATCTCGATGGTGGTGGAATAGGATAAATTGCGTTCCATAACAATTTATTCTAACTGTGCAACCTCTAACACAGAAAGGATATGATGGAGAGAAGTTTGCATTTACTGTTCGCATTTTAGTTCATTCATATACAGAGCTGCATATGGTTGTACGTTTGCTGAATGTGATTTCAGCACTACAACGGCATAATGTGGATATATCCACTGTTATTGCATCTCAGAGTGAGTCCACACGATACCAAAAATTTCGGCGTAGGCGTATTACGCCCATTTATGTTAAAAATGTCTCGTCCACACGGGGAACTTTTATCGTGCAGTCGTGCAGTCGTAATGTTTTTTTTTGTGGTAACCTAACTTTTTTCTGATTTTTTGATAATATTTATTTATGTATAAATTAAAATGAAAGAAAATAAAAAAAATAATTGCAGCAATGTTGTTATGTAGAAAAAGAAAACTAAAGAAAAAATTACAAAAGATAAGGATATTATTAATATATTCCTTATTAAAAAAACGGAAAAGTCGTCGCTACTAGGTCCGATCTGTTTTTGAGAAAAACATTGGAGAAAGGCTTGGACATACTAATGATTTAATTCAAGAAATGCGAGAAAGTGATCCTGATTTTTTAAAAATATTTTCCTGTTACTCTTGGTGAGTTTGAAAACCTGTTGTTGGGCCAATAAATAGGAAACACGCTATGGAAATGTGTACAGCTATACCCTTATTACAAGGTTTGAAAAAACATTGTGATATTTAGCTGATGAAATCAGCATGTGAAAGCAACAGTGCGAATTCCGAGTCGGTAAACAGTGTTTTTGAAATTAATCATGTTACTTGTGCGATAATATGAGACTCTTTAAAGCAAGTTTTATTTCCGAAGTTTGCCACTTCTACCTGGTAAAGAATTGCCAAAGAGTTCAAAGACGAGAGTTTTAATATAAAGTGTCATTTTAACAATCGTTTTAATAATTACAATTGTTTGTAGTTTTTAGAAGAATATATTACGTATAACACTAACTGGATTTCTGTTATTAAATTTCCATTAATGTTAATTTTTACTTTTTAATTGTTTATAATAGGTTTATATAAAATTTGCTAAGGGTAGGGTTACCAGACGACAGGAATTTTCCTGACATGTCTGAAATTTTAGCCCCTCGTTAGGAAGAAAGAGGAAAAAACTGCAATTGGCAGTATTTTTTTGAAATTAAAAGAGGAAAATATAAGTAATGAAAAAATATTTATTAATCATTCTAGTGAGAAAAAAATAAATTGATTAAACGTTAACAAAATGAGTGAATTGTTAATTTAGTATATTAATAAATTTAGTTTCATACTTTTTATTGCTTGATGTTTCTTTTGGCAATTGCTGGACTTTTATAACCATTCCATGACATTCTTCACATGATATGTTCTTTAAGTTAAATTGTGTCTAGAGTAGAACCTTAACACAAGACATTGTTGTAAACCAACTATTACTACAAATTATTAATTATTAAATTACTATATATATTTTTAAGTTACTCTTATGGATTAATAGATAATGATAGTCTAATATTTAATACTTCCTTAAGAAACAGTTATATCTTAAGTAAATTTATGTTCTAATAGGCTCAAACAAAAGCATGCCTTAATCTCCGAAACTCTAAAACTTTACTTTTTACAGAGACCATTAGGTTTGTTCAAATTGTCATCGTCCCATAAATACACACTTTTTCATTTCAGTAATCATGTAAATAAATAGTTATAAGTTATATTTGTTAGTACGCCTATTACTGTAAAATATATAATTTAGATACAGAATAGAATATAACTAGGACATGATGAGAAGAACTAAAATCAAAAAACTACAAGAGTAACATTAAATAAGTAAGTAAAAACAAAAACTGTTGTTACCTCATGAATTAGTGAACATTATAATAAAATATTAAAAAAGTAATATTAGAAGATTTATTTGAATTCATCGAAACCAGTGATAAACTAAACGCAGAACTAGCAAAGTTATAACATTGGTAACAATATAGACAGTCTATGTCTCTCCTTAGTCCCCTACGCTCCCATTAATGAGAAGACTCATTCGATATTGGCATTTGATGCTTTGATTGCAAAAATTTTGAAAATCTCACTGCCTTAACGTACAACATTCAGATAAAATGTCCGGATATTTACAGAAACGTTAGGGATATTGTCAGGGAATCTCATTATTTGATCTGGTAACCATAGCTAAGGGCATGTCTGTGGATTAGCGTCTTGATATCAGAGATTGTCGTTGAATAGAAATTGTATAATATAATGGCCTTTATTTCATAAGCTTTAATTTATATAACGAACACCTATATTATTGCAATTGTTATAAAATTAATAAAAAAATGAACAAAAATAGTTTGTTTTTTTTTGAGGACCAAGCAGTAATGATCTTCGGTAACAAGCATTTTTAATAAATTAAAACTATTTAACATAATTCATAAATATCCATTATTTCAAAACTCGCTAAATAAAATATATAAATAAAACAATAAAGTTTAAAAAAAAACATAGGTTATGTTTTCATACAAAATATTGGAAATAAACAGTTTCCGCCATTTTTAAAGCAGTCCGCTGAAAAGTTCAACATCATTTGGCGTAATGACCTTGGAAAAAGCGGATTTAGGCGGGAAATCTTCGATCTTTGTCTTTTTTAAATCTAACAAATCACAATGCTTGAAATTTGACATATGTCTTATTACGCTACGCTGCCGCCCAGATTTTTCTTATCGTGTGGACTCACTCTCACACGGAGGAATCCGTGAAAGCCGCATAAACATATATACGCCATCCGGCGGGAGGTCGGCGAAGCCACGTTCAGTATCTGCATGCTTCCTTCCGATATGTCCTTTGCACAGCCAGGTGCATGTCGGTACCCTGATGAGTCTAGTAGAGACGAAACATGTATCTCTGCTGTATCACTGTGGCGGGGAGGGTAAGTTTTGACTTTCTTCTCGGTATGGTGGTACAGGTAGGCCATCATCTCAATGGTGGTGGAATAGGATAAATTGCGTTCCATAACAATTTATTCTTACTGTGTAACCTCTAACACAGAAAGGATATGATGGAGAGAAGTTTGCATTTACTGTTCGCATTTTAGTTCATATATATATATATATATATATATATATATATATATATATATATATATATATATATATATATATATATATATGTATATTGTTTCTGTATTTGCAGCATATTTATGGAACGTATCCCCCCCCCCAAATAAGAAGTTTTGCCTTAAAGATTGTGTTGACAACGTTACCTAAATACGTCGATGAGTTGTTCGGGATCGGTGAAATACAATTCGGGATTTTGATCTTCGTTGCATTCTTCATTGAAACGACTCATAAGATCATTGAGAGATATCTCTTGTTCGTTCATAGATAATCGATATTTCCCAAATAAATTTTCATCTGCTTCTTCGTCACCTTCGCTGAACGAAAAATGAGCTCTGAAAAAATTTTAATATCTGCACTGCTAAATTGTTTTGGGGTATAGAAAAGAAATAACTTACATTTTGCTCTTTCTCTGATTTCTCCAACTGAACGGGCTGACTAAAAAGAGGAATTTTTCATACATCTGGCAATTCCGCCATTTTTCTTCAGAGTTATACAAAGACGATCTAATAGCGCCATATTTTTTAGCAACCGCTTTGTATTCTTCGTATTTGTCGTAAGCTTGTTGAGCTGCTTGTTCAGATTCCTAAAAACCCACCCTCGTGCGATCATAATTACAAATCTGTGAAGATGCCTTAAGTAATTGTGACAACGAAACAAATCTGATAAGTAGCAGGGTTAGGTTGATTTTAATCAAATGATTAAATTTTGATTTCAATTAACATCATGATTTAAATTAAAAAAATTACAAACGACTTAATAGCTAAAATGCATCACTTAAGAACATAAAGATTTGCACAGTTTGAATAGATTGCTACAGAACACAATCCATCCAATTCCACCACCATCGAGATGATGGCCTACCTGTACCACCATACCGAGAAGAAAGTCAAAACTTACCCTCCCCGCTACAGTAATACGGCAGAGGCACATGTTTCGTCTCTACTAGACTCATCAGGGTACCGACATGCACCTGGCTGTGCAAAGGACAGATGCCGTATTACTGTAGCGGGGAGGGTAAGTTTTGACTTTCTTCTCGATATGGTGGTACAGGTAGGCCATCATCTCGATGGCTAACCTAAAAGTCATACACTTTTAAATTAAATAATTTAGTTTCTAAAATCGTGTTCCTTCCCACACAGCACTAGACGTCTTATAGACGTCATTTTTATATCCAGATTATGTCTGAACGTTTTAAGACATAAATAAGGCGTCTTATAGACGTTGTTTTAAAGACGTCCATAAGACGTCTACATACAACGTCTTTAAGATATCTTTTAAAAGTCTACATACTACATTTTATATGAAAATAAATACAGTTGTGTATAATTTAGTTGATAAAAACTAAAAAGCATTTCCTTCCCTATGGATTTGTTGGGTAATAAGTTTGCAACGCCGCACAGAGCTCAGCTGAATACAAGTTGAGGTTAAAATTTTTGATTGAACGACAAATTTTTAGTAGCCTCACTACGACCTTGGTTAATAGAACTTTTGCGTTATCTTTTTTATTAATACTTTGGTGCTTTTTGTCACAGACTGTTTGATGTACAGATAACAATGACACACATAAATATATATATGATGCCAGCGAAACTATAACTTTAAAAAATCCGCCTTTTGTTTCTGTCAACTGTCATTTTTCAGTTTTGTATTTGTGTTTCGTCATGTCGTTATTCATTTTTAATGTTGTTGGGATGCCGACTGTGAAAATTTAGCTTATGAAAGAATTTTATTAAAATAATTGATTTATCTATGTGCCTCTGAAAATCTTTTTTATTCGTGTTTATGTAATACTTAAGGTAAGATCGAGAATCATATGTACTTAGGAAAAACAGTAACGTTATTTATAGATTGTGTTACAGGAAATTCCCGAATGCTTTACCGCTTATATTTTTGTAGTAACTCTATGTTAGAAGTATGAAATGAAATCTTCAAAAATATTATCTATGTGAAAAAGGCTTGCATAGCTCATCCAGACCCGGTCCTAAATATTACAAGAAATATTACTAATGAAGTGGAAGGCGAAATGTTTGTTTATGGAGTGCTCCACTAATGAAACCTGTAAGATTTATTTTGTTCCTGATGATTGGTTTATATTTAAAGAACATAAAAAATAGAGTTTTGTTAATTACAAGAAGTAATTTTGTTTAAGATTTTAGAAATTTCAAAGCTGGGAGTAGGGAGCATTTATGACTTTGTAAAGCGAGCTTGTAAAATTACCATGTACAGTTGATTAGTAGGAAAAGGAAAGAGAAAGTTCTACGATTCCAACTTGGCGAGACTTATTATGAGTAAGTTCTGTCTTTCATTATACATATTAACCTTGAAATTGCATACGTCACGATTCTATAGTAGAGGACAATTATAAAAATTCGCAAAAATATCAAAAAATGTACTCCCACAAATGATAAACTTTATCCTATAAAATTAAAATCAGTTTGTTATTAGGATCTACAGAGATAACAGGACTGGCAAAAAGTTAGAAGAATGAGGAAATTTCAATCCAAACATGGCTGAAAAGGGCATCAGACCAGATTTGTTATTCGACTAAATAAAAATTCTTGTTTTTAAAACTATTTAAAGATTTGTGTACTTTTTATTTCAATAAACTTTTATTTTGTTGATAGTCTACCTTTTAGAGTTATTATATCGAAGGGATAAACTAAGGTTTAAATTTGATAGGTTCACTTATAGTTCGAACAGTAGTAGTTCTGAAAATATTTGCTCTTCTACCTCACTTCTTAAATTTCAAATTAGAAAAAGTTTACATTATGCTTAAGTTATGTATTTTTTTGTATAAAGAGATTAAGTTGAACATATTTTTTAAAGCAAATTATTCATGCGGAACGTGTAGTTATTTAAAATGGTAGTGTATATTTTGCTCTTGATTTTTTCTTAATTAAAGTTATTTCTTAGACTTTTGAATAATTACGGTTTGACTTTGTAAACAAGACAAACAAAAAAATTAAAGGGATCCTTTTTAATGTACATAATTTTATTGGTGGAATATGTTGTTTTAATGTTGGGAAGGGACGTCCATAAGACGTTGTAAGCAAATGTCTTAAAGACGTTACCTTTTGTAACATAAGACGTCTATACAACGTCTTATGGACGTCTTTCGTCTTTTATGGACATCCATAAGACGTCCTGAATGTTGAGATCAAACGTTTTATGGACGTCTTTAAGACGTATTTGTGCTGTTTGGGTTGCTAAGTACTTACACTACTTATCTGCATACAATTGCATCTTGCTGCTCAGTAGTCTTAGTATATAACTCACCTTAAGCCTTTGGAATAATTATTAAAATTATTTTTTGCAGTTTTTACAAATTACTTTACAACCAGATTTATTGGAATCTATTTTCTTAATATAAAATTGCCATATGTAGCGTTCTATCCTCCCAGTCATTTCAACGAAAACAATTATATAAAAAAAACTACACCATTTCACTAAATGGAAACACAATCAGTAATATAATTAAATGCGCACGAATTATTACCCTTTAACAATTTATAGAGAAACAATTAAGCGAGTACTGACAAAAATTTCTTAATTTTTCTTGATAAGAATAAAATATACGTTTAGTAATGTAAATATTGCTACACTGGTTTTGAAAGATGGAGTTAATTTAATTCAATAAAAGAAATATAAAGAAAAACACTAGAACGTAGTTGAAGGCTAGTAGCAGCATCAGCGAGCAAAAATGGCGAGTTAAATGGGAGATTAAAGGCGCTACTGCATCAGAGCCAGGTTGAACACAGAAACGTCAAAGTGTTTTGAATTTTTTGTTAAATAAAGAACTTAAACACAAGAAAAGACAAAAAATGATGTTATCTATGGTTCAAGAATCTGGAATATATATATATATATATATATATATATATATATATATATATATATATATATATATATATATATATATATATATATATATATATATAATTATATGGATTTAGGTTTTTATTTTTTTTTTAAATCCAAAACAATTTGACGTTTCACCCTTTATTTACGGCATTTTCAAAATTTTTGTTTTTTCATTCATACAAGAACATATTTACAATTTTAAAAAGCAAAAAAACACTTTCACACACTATTCAAATTTTTTAAATTGGTTTTTAATTTTACCAGTACACACCTTGACACTTTGTTTATTTATTAATAATGAAATGCAACTTTTACATGGCCATAAATATACGAAAAGCGCCTCAACAGCGTTAAACAAACACACGCAGAACGAAAAACATACCTTAGATTATAGCAGTACCATAATTAAAAACAAAGATATGAATTACCAAAAATTGCAGATAGAAGAAATTGAAAAAGGTAAAAAAAATTGTAAGCGACAGAACGGATATAGGAAATTTGAGCCACGTTTACACCAGCCTAATTTAAACTAAAAAAAATTCGATCCTGTTAATAAACATCAAAAATGGAATATCTTCTTAAATATAAAATTAAATGTATGCGGTTTTTTGGTGCATTGTAAAATATAAAAAATAAAACACACTCGCAATGGATGTATCCTCAGTACCTAAACAGGCGATGTAAAATCTGTATTTCATTACTAATAAATAAACAAAATGTTAAGGTATGTACTGTGTAAAATTAAATACTTCTTTAAAAAATTTGAATAATGTTTTAAAAGTATTTAATTATATAAAAAATATTTTTAGGAAGTTAAATAAATAAAAAAACAATGCCTGGATGTTTTATTAAATAAAGAACCTTAACCCAAAAAAAAAAAATAAAGAATATATATATATATATATATATATATATATATATATATATATATATATATATATATATATATGTATATGTATATATATGATTAGAGTTTATGTGGAAATCTAAAAAAAATTTAAAAAAATCAAATGAATCATGATTTTTTAATTAAATCAATAATTTTTGATTTAAAAAAAATCTAAATCAACCCTGGACACCAAAAAGCCCTCATGAATTGACGTGTCCTTAATTAATATAAATCAATCAATCAATCTAAATCAACCCAACCCTAAAAACTAGATACCTTCAATAGTTGCATTGACGACGTATGATCCCTGTACAAAAACTCTTCAAATAAATTGACGTATTTATTATAGTTTTCTTGAATTGAATCGATAATTTTCTGCTCCAAAAGTAAGTTTTCTTCAATTAACATGATATCATCTTCTCGATACCCATTAACGATCTTTGTTCTTAGAGAATCACGCACTGTATCAATATATTTTCTTATGTCGAGTCTATCAGGAATTGGTCTTCCTATAATTAAGAAAAATAAAAAGAGAAAAATCGTACTACAAATAGAAAAGTCCCTAGACACTAAATCCTGTTAATAAGGTAGTTAGACCCCACAAGTCATGGGTTTTACAAAAATTAACACCTTGGAACCTAAATCAGATCGAGGAAACTACAGACTCATAAATAAGAAAATAGACACCAAACTCCTGAAAATTAACAACGAACAGTATACAAATCAACTGAAAGAAGCCAATCTGGAAGCGCTTGAATTAGATGAATTGAATTTAGTCATAACCAATGAATTATTAAAAGCAAGCTCGAAGGTCGTCGCGAATCAACAACAGAAACAGTCTAAAATTAGCAGAAAGTCCCAAGACCTGTTAAGGAAAAGATGTCAACTTTTGAGTGAAAATAAAAAAAAACACAGTGGAGTTCACAGAATTAAACAAGACCATAAGAAAACAAATAAAAGCCGACTTAAGAAAATACCAAGAAGAACGCATAGAACAAATAATAGAAAAGAACCGAAGTCTAAAGGGAATGAAGTCTAAAGTAGGAAAGAAGAAGATAATTCTGCTAAAGAACCGGGGCGATGAAGTAAGAGATAGAAAAGAGATAATAATGATAACTGAACAATACTATGAAGATCTATATAGCCCAAGAAACCCTCCCTCGGCTAATACTATAAAGAATTTAAAAAAGACAATAACAAATGTGAATTTTGAAGACCTGCCAGATATTACAGAGGATGAAATAGATAAAGCCATACAAGATATGAAAAGAAATAAAGCAGCGGGAGATGACAAAGTCTTAATAGAACTTCTTAAGGAAGTTAAGGAATATTTAAAGATCTTATTCAACAGATGAATTGTCGAAGGTAGGATACCCAGTGGATGGAACAACGCTAACACAATTTTGATATATAAAAAAGGCGATCCGGTGACTCTGGACAATTATAGGCCTATATACCTTCTCTCCCAGTTATACAAAACCTTCATGAAAATCATAACTAGCAGATTGACGAACAAATTCGACACATATCAACCTGTTGAACAAGCAGGATCCAGAAGGGGATATGGAACATGCGACCACCTGCATACATTAAAAATATTAACAGAAAAAGACGAGTATAATCTGCCTCTGAACATGGCCTTTGTTGACTACGAGAAGGCTTTCCACAGCGTAGAACTATGGGCTGTTGAAGAAGCTTTGGTAAATAGCAGAATAGACTCGAGATACAAACATCTATTGCATAATGTCTATCTAGATGCAACGATGACAGTACAACTTGATGACGATCTAAAAACGAACCGCATCCCAATCAAAAGAGGAGTAAGACAGGGAGATACAATCTCGCCCAAATTATTTACAATGGCCCTGGAAGACTTGTTCAAATCATTAAATTGAGAAAATAAAGGGATAAACATTAATGGTAGATTCCTAAATCATCTGAGATATGCAGATGATATACTCTTGATCGCATCCGACTGGGAAGAGCTGCAGTCGATGATAAACCACCTCCATGAAACATCACTCCAACGAGGATTAAAGATGAATCTCAGAAAAACAAAAGTAATGTCAAACTCAAACGAACAACAAGTTATAACAGTAAGTGTAACAGAAATAGAACAGGTGAATGAATATATATATACTTAAGCCAGGCCATAAGAGGGAGTAAGGACAACCAGACAGCCGAAATAACACGAAGAACTCGATTGGGAAGGACGGCGTTCGGAAAACTCTCCTATGTTTTGAAAAATCAGAAAATTCCCTTATACTTAAGAACCAAAGTATTTGATTATTGTATATTGCCGGTTCTGACATACGGAGCGCAGACGTGGACCTTTACAAAACCAAATTTGGACAGAATCCGCAAAACTCAAAGGGCTATGGAACGACACATGTTAGGAATATCACTCAGAGACAAAAAACGAAATGAGTGGATAAAAAAAACCAACGCAGTTGACGCTATAGAAAGAGCAGCATCACTAAAATGGAAATGGTCAGACCATAATGAACTAATAAAAGACAACCGTTAGAATTCAGAAATTGGAAAATGGTGCTCATATGAAGGGAAAAGATCTAGAGGCAGGTCACAGATGAAATGGAAGGATGACATAGTAAGACATGCCGGCTTGATGTGGCAAAGAAGAGCCCACAATAGAGATATTTGGAAACAAATAGGGAAGGCCTATATTCAGTTTTGGAAGGATGAAAACTAGGCTAAAATGAAAATAAACACCTTGGAAGAAAAGAACTATTCAAATTTGTATTAATTTGTTAAGGCCAACGTAATTACCTTCAATCACTTTGAAGTATTCTGGAGCTACATCTAAAATTGTCTTCATAGTTTCAATTTTCGGTTCTTCCACATACAGCCGGTTCAAGAGATCCTTTTTATGTCTATCTCTGAAACCGGGTTTTTGAAAACATTTTACTTCAAGCTCTCTAATTCTAACATCGTTTCTCCAAGCTTTGGTCATGACTTTGTGAGCGAACTCTTCTAGATCTTTTGGATATCTAAATGGCGAGGGTTCCTGCAATACAATTCGATCAAAAATAAAAAATGAATCAAATGTTAAAGTGTATAATAAAAGGTGTTCGATAAGTATATAAATTCTCATATTTTATAGATTTGGTATAAAGAAAATCCACATGTTCAAATTAAGCCCCACCAAAGTTTTTTAACGTTTGGACGGAGATTCCACTCAGTTTACTCTGTACAGGGTGAGTCAACGATTGGATGAAGTAGGTTTGTGCCTTTTCGGTGAAATTAACAAAGAAACTATATTTATTGTTTGATACAGTTTATTTTTACGCAGATTTTAAAAATATTTAGGACTCTACAGGGTGAGCCAAAAAACTAGGACAGCATAACGTTATATTTTTTTAAATAGAACACCCTATATACGAATCGTATTTTCGATTTAGCTTATAATTTTAAATCTTTTTTATTAAGGGTTTACTATAACAAAACTTTATAGTTTCTGAGATAATTAAGTTTAAAGAAAAAAAGTCACATTTTCAAGCATCAATTCAATCCTAAATAACGTTTTCAATTTTGTGACAAATATATTCAAATTTGGAATTTAGCAAGGCCAAGGACAAGTTAACATAATTTTTACCTAATATTCGCAATAAAAGCTACAGGGTGTTGAACACATCGGCTCAAATTTGAACAAGTTTAAATGAATAAATATCTTTTTTTTTAAATGGTACACCCTGTATATTTTCATGTTATTTAATAGAGTAATAAAAACCCTAAAAGTTTTGTTCAATATATCCTATACCTATTTATAATAGTTTTTGAGATATTTCAGTTTTTCTTATTTTCCATACTTTTTTACAGAAAAAGTCTTCATTATCATAGTAGCTATGGCAAAAACAATGTAAAAGAATATTTTTTTGTGTGTCAAATTTATAACCGCAATCGCTTCTTTTGATTTTTATGTAGTGTAGTTTGGTTTTTTTTGCATTCATCTTATATTGTAAAATGAATTTTCCAAAGAATGAGTCAATAGATATGATTTATACAATAGGAGAGGCTCAAAAAAATTGCCTTCTTGCTCAAAGAATTTACAAAATGAAGTATCCTCATCGACGCCAGCCTAATACCCATACTTTTCAAAACTTAATGCAAAGATTTGATTCTTCTGGTACTGTTGATTATCCAAAACGTAAAGTGGTCAACAAACCAGTAACTAATGAAGAAAAAGAACTACAAGTATTGTTAAATGTTCAGGAAAATCCTTATATTGGTAGCCGTCAGTTAGCAGCATTATGTGAAACATCACAATCCACCGCTAATCGTACTACCAAGAAATATAGGTATCATCTATATCACATGGAATTACACCAAAAATTGCATGGACAGGATTTTGAAAGTCGTGTAAACTTTTGTCGTACAATAAATGCGGAGATTCAATTAAATCCAAATTTATTATGCAATTTAATGTTTAGTGATGAAGCTACTTTTAGAAGTAACGGTGCCGTAAATAGACGCAACATGCATTATTATGCCACAGAAAACCCATTTTGGATTAGAGAGGTGCAACATCAAAACCACTGGTCATTAAATGTTTGGTGTGGTATTCATCATAATCGAATTATTGGACCCCACTTTTTTAATGAACCACTAAATGGCCATAGTTACCTGAACTTTCTACAAGAAGAACTACCCCAACTGCTTCAAGGTCTCGATAGGGATGAGCTCGACAGTATGTGGTTCCAGCACGATGGTGCGCCTCCGCATTACCATCGTGAAGTTCGTGCGTTTTTGGACCAACGATATCCGCAAAAATGGATTGGACGTGGGGGTTTCATTGAGTGGCGACCAAGGTCTTGCGACATCACCCCATTAGATTTCTTCCTATGGGGTTATATTAAAAATAAGGTGTATGTTAATCCACCAACAACAGTGGAAGATATGCGAAACAGGATTAGGGATACCTGTAGAACAATAACGCCACTAATTTTGTCCAAGGTCTGAGAAAATCTGCAAAAAAGACTAAATTTGTGCATTGCACAAGAGGGTCGTTTATTCGAACACTTATTAAAAAGAAATAATTAATCTCAGTATTTAATCGGTAATTTTTTTGTTTCAATTTAGTATAAAAGTAAATATGTATTTGCCTTGTCGTTATTGTTGTGTTAATTTTTTCACATTATGTTTAATTAAACTATTGCCGTTATAATATAACGAATAATGTATTTCATCATATTTAACCACATTCTGTTTGTTTCTGTAGTTTCTTTTTATTATTTTACATGGCTACTATGATAATGAAGACTATTTCTGTAAAAAAGTATGGAAAATAAGAAAAACTGAAATATTTCAAAAACTATTATAAATAGGTATAGGATATATTGAACAAAACTTTTAGGGTTTTTATTACTCTATTAAATAACATGAAAATATACAGGGTGTACAATTTAAAAAAAAAAAGATATTTATTCATTTAAACTTGTTCAAATTTGAGCCGATGTGTTCAACACCCTGTAGCTTTTATTGCAAATATTAGGTAAAAATTATGTTAACTTGTCCTTGGCCTTGCTAAATTCCAAATTTGAATATATTTGTCACAAAATTGAAAACGTTATTTAGGATTGAAGTGATGCTTGAAAATATTGAAAATGTGACTTTTTTTCTTTAAACTTAATTATCTCAGAAACTATAAAGTTTTGTTATAGTAAACCCTTAATAAAAAAGATTTAAAATTATAAGCTAAATTGAAAATACGATTCGTATATAGGGTGTTCTATTTAAAAAAATTCAACTTTATGCTGTCCTAGTTTTTTGGCTCACCCTGTAGAGTCCTAAATATTTTTAAAATCTGCGTAAAAATAAACTGTATCAAACAATAAATATAGTTTCTTTGTTAATTTCACCGAAAAGGCACAAACTTACTTCATCCAATCGTTGACTCACCCTGTACAGATAATTAAGTCAAATTTGGAACACATAACACTTTTTACAGTTCTCAAGCGTATTCAGTGGTCTGCTAGTTGTTCTTGTGTTAGTTTCCTGTAGGGGTTCTTTTGCCGCCGGGGTTTTCCATGGTTTAGTCTAAAGATGCGTATAAATATGACGAGACGAGAGCGTGACGAGTATGCCTCGAACTTCCAGAAAGACTCCGTGGAATTTTGCCGATTTGTATTGTTATCGAGAGCCATCGTAGACCGGTTTCAAAGGAGGTAATGAATGCAGTTGGGTTTTTTTTTATATATTCCCGAGTCCGTGCTAAAGCCGGATGCACTGCGACCAGAGTAGGCCTATTGTGTTCACCCTAGACATTACAGCCACTCTGTCAACCTAGCCCCCTGGCTCAATCTGTACAGTCCTGCTAAGGAGTGAGTGAGTATTTCTCCCGGTTCCAATTTTACTGACCCGAAAGTATGTTGTCTAAATCTCACCAGTAACTCACAGTCACATATGATATGCTTCACCGTTTCCTCAGCTTGTCCACACAGTCTGCAGATGCAGTTGGGTTACAAGAAATCAATTTTTTTTATAGTTCTATTGTTTTCGAGTAGCTCGACCGATACTCGTAGCGCTCCATCCAAGAGATTTATGTACCTATGAAGAGCCCTAAACCAAAAGCATAGCAATTCTTGGAAAATATTTCATAAATAATTCGGATTTCCCAATTTAGATAAAGTAAGGGGTAGATATTGTATGTGTCTGAAGTATGTATTTGAGAAGACAGTAGTATACTTAAAAGATAATTAGGTTTAAAAGTATACATCTTAATTCGGCAATTAACAGTAATGACATTTTTAAGTATAATAGGGATGTGTATAAGTGTAAGGTCTTGCTATGTTATTGTCTTACAACTTTCAGTGCTAGCTGTTGAAAATGTTTACTTTTATTCCAAAACTTTGTATAGGTATTTTGGATTTAAAATCCAAAACAATACATTCAAATGTGCAAAATTCACTTGTTCAACCAAGAACTCTGATGAGGGTGAGTAGTTTGTTTTCGAAATGTACAGGCGAATTAAGGAAAGGAAAAGTGGAACTGTGTGCGAGCCTAAACTGTCTCCGAGCAGAAAAAAATTATACGAATGCTTCAAAAACATACTAAGAAGACACGTTCAGGAATTATATCTTAGAAGATAAAAAGCAAGTAGTGATAAAGTTTTGAAAGTTGTGAAACAAGACGAGAATGTGTCTGGAATAGAAAAAAAAAATTGTAGAAAGTGTTGACAACAATGAATTTGTCTTAGGGAAAGTCAAAATGGAGGTCTTCGAACATACCCCTGTAGAAGTAGCATAACGTCAGAACTAGGGCCCGGTCTTCGAACATACCCCTGTAGAAGTAGCATAACGTCAGAACTAGGGCCCGGTTGTTTGAACGCTGAATAACGTAATAATATTTTTATTTATATTTGAAAAAGTGTTGATAAACAGTAGATATTTAATTTCTTGGTACAGACATACCGATTTTATGCTATCCTTTTCTAATTGCATTATTTAAACGAGTATCATCGGTACGTCCTTCGAACATACCCCTGGGTACGTCAATTCTGAAAATAAAGTATGAATATATGGTTGCCTACATTTTTATTATTGTTATTTTCAATATGTAAACAATCTAACAATATTTACCGATAAAAATAAGTTTTTAAATCCTCTTTTTGTTAATATTAATTGTAAACTTCACATTTATAGTAATTTCTAACACTTAAAAACACCGAAAAAAGTCACGACAAGCAATTAAACTGAAAGACAAGATAAGTAAATATGTTTATGTCTGTCAAACATCAAAAAAGCGTCTCCCCTACCGATCATAAACAACCTTCAGACAAATCTATTGTTGTTTAAATCTAGAGTATGATCGAAGATGGAGGTGATACAGAAAAAATACTATTTTAGAAAAGACATTAGAAAATATCACAGAGAAGGCAGAAATATTTTTTATCTGGATGTAATCTGTCTCAGTGAAGGATACATAGCAGCAAAAAATGTATGAAGATAAGAATACGATAATTTTTCGTGAAGCATTTTTAGAAGGGTTGTCGACAGGTTTAAAACCCTTACTCCGTAAGAGCAGCAAATTCATTATAGCTCATATTGGAGATGTTAATGAATTTATAGGAGTTTTGCTGCAGTTCGAATTGAAATCTACCAAAATTTCCTATAAATAAATGACGGCGGATTTCTTTCGAAATATTGTACCTCAAATGATACAGTTGATTCCGGAAAGGTCTGTTATAGTTTTGGATAACGCCAGTTATCATTCTAGACTGGTGGAAAAGGTGCCAATAACATAGTTGAAAAAAGCGATATTACAGATTGGTTTTCAAAAAAACATCTTCCCTTTACGAACGACTTGCTAAAGAAGAAACTTTTAAAAATTGCAAACGAGAAAGTAAGACAATTTAAAATATATATATATATATATATATATATATATATATATATATATATATATATATATCACCTTTACTTGTCATGTAATTAGCACTTTTAAATGACTTTGACAGTGAATGACAAAGGTCATCAAGTTTTAAACCCTACTTTGATACCAACTTCTGTGATGTTTACTATGAAATTCGAGGGTTCTATTCATAACACAATCTGGACACCAACATGGCCTTAGCAAAAAATCGAAAGCCACGGTCAAGGTCATAACTGGGTTATACACTCGATAATTAATCAAATTTTATCTCAATAACGTTGGTGTTTAAGCCTGCTTACTGAAGCCGCAATTTTTCTTACTTTTCGTTTAAAAAGAAAACTTTTGTCTGTAAAATAACCCCAAGGTCCCTCTCAAGGTCAAATTCAATGGCATCGTTGGATGTTCCTTTGAAATCTAACAACTTTTACTGAGATAATTTTTTTATAAAAGAGCCTGGTTAAAAATATATTCAAACCAATTTATATATATATATATATATATATATATATATATATATATATATATACGGAAATGTTGTGGCACCACCATACCACTGTTAATTACAATCCATTAAACTATTACTAGAAAAATGTTTCTTCTTTGGATATAACTAGCCCTATTTTGTTTAATAAGTATTCAAAATTGGTAGGAGACATTCTGATAAAATTTTTGTATTGTCTTCTACTAGGTTGGCAATTAAAATCGGCTAAAAGTTCCGATCCTGACCGTAGGCAGAATCACCGAGGTTTTCGTTCTTTATTTAACATATTTGATAATAAAACCCCACTGCATAAAATTATTATAGCTGCCGTTTGTTCTTCGTCGTCACATATGGCGGGGCAGGTTTACTTTCTTCGCTCACTTTCTATTAACTAAAACGTCCTGGACAAATTTGCGTGGTGTGCTAGACTTTTGGTGTGTACTTTTGTTTTTCTTTACCCTTTATTGGTTTACATCGCCCAGACGCTATAAAACGCTTTTGGCGGGTTCGAACCGGCAAAAATCAAAGTGGTTCTTTGCAAGCTCGTCACATACTCGTAACGCGCTCGTCACGCTCTCGTCACGTGCTCGTCAGACGCTCGTTTCGTCATATTTATACGTACCTTAAGACGACCTGCGTGAGTCGTATGTTTTTGTTCGATTGTGTTAAAGTGCTACCTGCGCTATTAATAAAAAGGATGTTATAAATTAACTTCAGATGAGATTCTGCAAATTTTCTTCCCCATGCTTGCGCAAAACTTTTTTTTACTTTTAAGGGAATATTAAATACTGCTGAAGTTTGAGAAATCTGCTTGATAAAACTTTATGTTATAAATAATAACTTACCATACTCATATCTTTCTTATTTGTTTCGTTGATGCCGTATCCTGAGGTGAAATATCTTTTTTTAATTGGAAGTTTAGGCTGAAGCCTGTCCCTTAGATATGCTGGTTTCTTTTTGACGACTTGAATGTTGGTTCTAAAAAAATAAATGTACGTATATGTTTCATTAATTAAAACGTACGAGCTGTCGTGTATGACGAGTGGGAAAGTTTACTCTCAGAAGCTCACCCTAAAGTGACATCTATAATAGTTTTCACTGACTGTTGTAAATAATTTTATATGCCGGCGTGGTTACGAGACATAAGTACAGGGTGAGTCAACGACTGGATGAAGTAGGTTTGTGCCTTTTCGGTGAAATTAACAAAGAAACTATATTTATTGTTTGATACAGTTTATTTTTACGCAGATTTTAAAAATATTTAGGACTCTACAGGGTGACCCAAAAAACTAGGACAGCATAAAGTTGTATTTTTTTAAATAGAACACCCTATATACGAATCGTATTTTCGATTTAGCTTATAATTTTAAATCTTTTTTATTAAGGGTTTACTATAACAAAACTTTATAGTTTCTGAGATAATTAATTTTAAAGAAAAAAAGTCACATTTTCAAGCATCAATTCAATCCTAAATAACGTTTTCAATTTTGTGACAAATATATTCAAATTTGGAATTTAGCAAGGCCAAGGACAAGTTAACATAATTTTTACCTAATATTTGCAATAAAAGCTACAGGGTGTTGAACACATCGGCTCAAATTTGAACAAGTTTAAATGAATAAATATCTTTTTTTTTAAATGGTACACCCTGTATATTTTCATGTTATTTAATAGAGTAATAAAAACCTTAAAAGTTTTGTTCAATATATCCTATACCTATTTATAATAGTTTTAGAGATATTTCAGTTTTTCTTATTTTCCATACTTTTTTACAGAAATAGTCTTCATTATCATAGTAGCCATGGCAAAAACAATGTAAAAGAACATTTTTCTGTGTGTCAAATTTATAACCGCAATCGCTTCTTTTGGTTTTTTTTGCATTCATCTTATATTGTAAAATGAATTTTCCAAAGAATGAGTTAATGGATATGATTTATACAATAGGAGAGGTTCAAAAAAATTGCCTTCTTGCTCAAAGAATTTACAAAATGAAGTATCCTGATCGACGCCAGCCTAATACCCTTTGGTTTGATTCTTCTGGTACTGTTGATTATCCAAAACGTAAAGTAACTAATGAAGAAAAAGAGCTACAAGTATTGTTAAATGTTCAGGAAAATCCTTATATTGGTAGCCGTCAGTTAGCACCATTATGTGAAACATCACAATCCACCGCTAATCGTACTACCAAGAAATATAGGTATCATCCATATCACATGGAATTACACCAAGAATTGCATGGACAGGATTTTGAAAGTCGTGTAAACTTTTGTCGTACAATAAATGCGGAGATTCAATTAAATCCAAATTTATTATGCAAGGTAATGTTTAGTGATGAAGCTACTTTTAGAAGTAACGGTGCCGTAAATAGACGCAACATGCATTATTATGCCTCCGAAAACCCATTTTGGATTAGAGAGGTGCAACATCAAAACCACTGGTCATTAAATGTTTGGTGTGGTATTCATCATAATCGAATTATTGGACCCCACTTTTTTAATGAACCACTAAATGGCCATAGTTACCTGAACTTTTTACAAGAAGAACTACCCCAACTGCTTCAAGGACTCGATAGGGATGAGCTCGACAGTATGTGGTTCCAGGACGATGGTGCGCCTCCGCATTACCATCGTGAATTTCGTGCATTTTTCGACCAACGATATCCGCAAAAATGGATTGGACGTGGGGGTTTCATTGAGTGGCCACCAAGGTCTTGCGACATCACCCCATTAGATTTCTTCCTATGGGGTTATATTAAAAATAAGGTGTATGTTAATCCACCAACAACAGTGGAAGATATGCGAAACAGGATTAGGGATACCTGTAGAACAATAACGCCACTAATTTTGTCCAGGGTCCGAGAAAATCTGCAAAAAAGACTAAATTTGTGCATTGCACAAGAGGGTCGTTTATTCGAACACTTATTAAAAATAAATAATTAATCTCAGTATTTAATAGGTAATTTTTTTGTTTCAATTTAGTATAAAAGTAAATATGTATTTGCCTTGTCGTTATTGTTGTGTTAATTTTTTCACATTATGTTTAATTAAACTATTGCCGTTGTAATATAACGAATAATGTATTTCATCATATTTAACCACATTCTGTTTGTTTCTGTAGTTTCTTTTTATTATTTTACATGGCTACTATGATAATGAAGACTATTTCTGTAAAAAAGTATGGAAAATAAGAAAAACTGAAATATCTTAAAAACTATTATAAATAGGTATAGGATATATTGAACAAAACTTTTAGGGTTTTTATTACTCTATTAAATAACATGAAAATATGCAGGGTGTACCGTTTAAAAAAAAGATATTTATTCATTTAAACTTGTTCAAATTTGAGCCGATGTGTTCAACACCCTGTAGCTTTTATTGCAAATATTAGGTAAAAATTATGTTAACTTGTCCTTGGCCTTGCTAAATTCCAAATTTGAATATATTTGTCACAAAATTGGAAACGTTATTTAGGATTGAATTGATGCTTGAAAATGTGACTTTTTTTCTTTAAACTTAATTATTTCAGAAACTATAAAGTTTTGTTATAGAAACCCCTTAATAAAAAAGATTTAGAATTATAAGCTAAATCGAAAATACGATTCGTATATAGGGTATTCTATTTAAAAAAATACAACTTTATGCTGTCCTAGTTTTTTGGCTCACCCTGTAGAGTCCTAAATATTTTTAAAATCTGCGTAAAAATAAACTGTATCAAACAATAAATATAGTTTCTTTGTAAATTTCACCAAAAAGGCACAAACTTACTTCATCCATTGACTCACCCGGTACAAGACTAATTTTCGACCACTAAAGATTTTTTTAAGGCGTGCTTCCCTCCCAGATACCCTTGCTTACATTCTTAACTACTTTTGGATGTTATATTTGAAGTGATTCCTTAACGGGATCTAGAGGTAAGATGTTACAACTATAGGTGGTCTCCTTTATACAACACAACCCCGCTAAGGTAATGTTTCATCGAATGAACTATGAACTAACTGCCTCTGAGAGGTCTAGGCAATGTTTCATCGAATGAACTATGAACTCTCTGAGAGGTCTCTTCTGTAGGGTCCGGTTTTAATCAAAGCCCACGGCTTGACGTCGTTACGTCGCATCGTCGCATCGTCCTTGTTCGGGCGCCATGTTGTAAATATTACAAGCGATATTACGACATAAATACAAGCTAATTTTCGACCACTAAAAATGTATAAGGCGGGTTTTGTCCTGATACCGGTGGGGGATTCGTCAGTGGGTTCCACCAATGCCTTTTCCCAGACACCCATGTGTAAGAATTTAATTATTTTTGGATGTTATATTTAAAGTCATTCCTTGACGGGATCTATAGGTAAGATGTTACACTATAGGTGGTCTCGTTCATACAACAATATATATATATATATATATATATATATATATATATATATATATATATATATATATATATATATATATGTATATATTTTACTTTTGGGAGTTATGGGAATCTAAGTTTTGTCAAGAGCTTCACGGAAATGATTTTGACAACCGAACTGAATTCTGTATGTGGGTGTTAGATAAAGTGGCAGAAAATGAATGAAAATGAATTTATTTGAACAGTGAGGAATTTTGATAAAATTTTCAACATGTTTTAAAAAGGGTTCCACATTAAGTTGGTTATAAGGATTCTAAAAACTTATAAATTATTTTTAAATAACGCTGACTTTAAAGAAGTATTTTTTTTTAATAAGTAAATCTAAAATTCATGTTATTAGGGCACATTTTTAAGTCAATAATTAATTAATAAAAAACACATAATTTAGTTTTAAAAGTATTTTTCTTACCTAGAAAGCCGTCCCCTTCCCCCAAAAGAACTTTTAGATGAAGTTGATGTAGATTTGATGGGGAGTTGATCCGGCAGTGAAGTTTGGGACTCTTGTTTCTTCGGGTTCTCCATGGCTTTAGGTAAAAGCGGTTTTTTTAATACAAGTTAGTCTCTTTCTTGTTTTATTTATTTCTGTTGAAAGATACAATTCTTGCTATACTGCGAATGAAACTTTCGTTAATTCAACAAAAAGAAAAATGTTGTGAATGACAGAACTGCTGGTATTGGGTTTACTGAAAGGTGGTTTTGTGTGTTTTACAGCAGTTTCCATGGTAAAGTTATTGATATAACAAAATCTTCACAACAATAATTGTTCTAGCATTGATTAAGAAAATTCGTACAGGTATTTACATCTTTCAGTATTGGGCCTTAAAGGAAATTTGGGACTCAAATTGGGGTACCCAATGACACAGTTTTGGAGCTGTAGCGTCTGAACAGACTATAATGGATTAGTCAAAAGACATCCATTCCATTATTACAGTGACGAAATTCTCAATTTATTTAGAACCGTCGATCATCAGCAGAGGTGGAATAATTTGAACACGTGCGGTAGATCCTTACTTTTTCGATGGTCCCTTAAACGGCGCCATATTTCTTGGATTTATTAGGCCCAACTTACCTGTACTTTGGAGAAAATTCCACTGAATATTCGGGAAAGAATGATGCTGCACATACACATAAACTAATTGAGCTGCATCACCTACGTGGTTTTAGTCGATGTATGAGCTTGTTTGTAAAGATATTTATGGGCAATAAGCTACATAATGTTCCACTAATCGAGCTGCATCTTATACAATTTATTGCGCAGCTCTAGAAGTTTTAATCAACTTATGAGCTTATTTATAAAGATATTTATGCGCAGTAAGTCATGTAATGTTCCACTAATTAAGCTGCATGAGGTACGATTTACTACGCAGCTCTAATGGTTTTAATTGATTTATGAGCTTGTTTGTAAAGATATTTATGTGCAGTAAAATACATAATGTTCCACTAATTGTGATGCATCAGGCACGCTTTACTGCGCAGCTCTAGAAGTTTTAATCGATTTATCAGCTTGTTTATAAAGATATTTATGCGCAGTAAAGTACACAATGTTTCACTAATTGAGTTGCATCAGGCACTCTTTACTGCGCAGCTCTAGCTGTTTTAATCGATTTATGAGCTCGTTTATAAAGATATTTATGCACAGTAAGTTATGTAATGTTCCGCTAACTGAGCTGCATAAGGTATACTTTACTGCGCAGCTCTAACGATTTTAATTGATTTATGAGCTTGTTTGTAAAGATATTTATGCGCAGTAAAATACATAATGTTCCACTAATTGTGACGCATCAGGCACTCTTTACTGCGCAACTCTAGAAGTTTTAATCGATTTATCAGCTTGTTTATAAAGATATTTATGCGCAGTAAACAGCACAATGTTTCACTAATTGAGTTACATCAGGCACTCTTTACTGCGCAGCTCTAGCAGTTTTAATCGATTTATGAGCTCGTTAATAAAGATATCTATGCGCAGTAAGTTATGTAATGTTCCGCTAACTGAGCTGCATAAGGTACGCTTTACTGCGCAGCTCTAACGATTTTAATTGATTTATGAGCTTGTTTGTAAATATATTTATGCGCAGTAAGTTACGTAATATTCCACTAATCGAGCTGCATGAGGTACAATTTACTGCGCAGCTCTAACGGTATTAAATGATTTATGAGCTTGTTTGTAAAGATATTTATGCGCAGTAAAGCGTGCCTGATGCAGCTCAATTAGCAAAAATTACGTACCTTACTGCGCATAAATATCTTTACAAACAAGCTCATAAATCGATTAAAACCGTTAGAGCTGCGCAATAAATCATATCTTATGCAGCTTAATTAGCGGAACATTACGTAACTTACTGCGCATAAATATCTTTATAAACAAGCACATAAATCGATTAAAACGGCTACAGCTGCGCAGTAAGTTGTACTTCATGCAGCACAATTAGTAAAACATTACGTAACTTACTGCGCATAGATATCTTTATAAATAAGCTCATAAGTTGATTAAAACAGCTTGAGCTGCGCAATAAATTGTATAAGATGCAGCTCGATTAGTGAAACATTATGTAACTTATTGCGCATAAATATCTTTACAAACAAGCTCATAAATCGATTAAACCGTTAGAGCTGCGCAATAAATCATATCTTATGCAGCTTAATTAGTGGAACATTACATAACTTACTGCGCATAAATATCTTTATAAACAAGCTCATAAATCGATTAAAACTGCTAAAGCTGCGCAGTAAGTTGTACCTCATGCAGCACAATTAGTGAAACATTACGTAACTTACTGCGCATAAACATCTTTACAAACAAGCTCATAAATTAATTAAAACCGTTAGAGCTGCGCAGTATATCATACCTTATGCAGCTCAGTTAGCGGAACACTACGTAACTTACTGCGCATAAATATCTTTATAAACAAGCTCATAAATCGATTAAAACTGCTAAAGCTGCGCAGTAAGTTGTACCTCATGCAGCACAATTAGTGAAACATTACGTAACTTACTGCGCATAAACATCTTTACAAACAAGCTCATAAATTAATTAAAACCGTTAGAGCTGCGCAGTATATCGTACCTTATGCAGCTCAGTTAGCGGAACACTACGTAACTTACTGCGCATAAATATCTTTATAAACAAGCTCATAAATCGATTAAAACTGCTAAAGCTGCGCAGTAAGTTGTACCTCATGCAGCACAATTAGTGAAACATTACGTAACTTACTGCGCATAAACATCTTTACAAACAAGCTCATAAATCAATTAAAACCGTTAGAGCTGCGCAGTATATCGTACCTTATGCAGCTCAGTTAGCGGAACATTACGTAACTTACTGCGCATAAATATTTTTACAAACAAGCTCATAAATTGATTAAAACTGCTAAAGCTGCGCAGTAAGTTGTACCTCATGCAGCACAATTAGTGAAACATTACGTAACTTACTGCGCATAAACATCTTTATAAATAAGCTCATAAGTTGATTAAAACAGCTTGAGCTGCGCAATAAATTGTATAAGATGCAGCTCGATTAGTGAAACATTATGTAACTCATTGCGCATAAATATCTTTACAAACAAGCTCATACATCGACTAAAACCACGTAGGTGATGCAGCTCAATTAGTTTATGTGTATGTGCAGCATCATTCTTTCCCGAATATTCAGTGGAATGTTCTCTAAAGTACAGCTAAGTTGGGCCTAATAAATCTAAGAAATATGGCGCCGTTTAAGGGATCATTGAAAAAGTAACGGCCTATCATCATCACACGTGTTACAATTATTCCACCTCTGCTGCCGATCGACTGTTCTAAATAAATTGAGAATTTCGTCACTGTAATAATGGAAATGATGTCTTTTGACTAATCCATTATGGTCTGCTCAGACGCTACAGCTCCAAAACTGTGTCAATGGGTACCCCAATTTGAGTCCCAAATTTCCTTTAAGGCTCAAGGTACCGAATGTTCCACTAATTGAGCTGCAGCAGGCACGCTTTCCTGCGCAGCTGTAGAAGTTATGATCGATTTATGAGCTTATTTATAAAGATATTTATGCGCAGTAAGGTACAAAGTGTTTCACTAATTGAGCTGTATCAGGCACGTTTTATTGCGCAGCTTTAGCAGTTTTAATCGATTCATGAGCTTATTCATAAAGATATTTATGCGCAGTAAGGCACTTAGTGTTTCCCTAATTGAGTTGCATCAGGAACGTTTTACTGCGCAGCTCTAGCAGTTTTAATCGATTCGTGAGCTTATTCATAAAGATATTTATGCGCAGTAAGGCACTTAGTGTTTCCCTAATTGAGTTGCATCAGGCACGTTTTACTGCGCAGCTCTAGCAGTTTTAATCGATTCGTGAGCTTATTCATAAAGATATTTATGCGCAGTAAGATACATAGTGTTTCACTAATTGAGCTGCATCAGGCACGTTTTACTGCGCAGATCTAGCAGTTTTAATCGATTCGTGAGCTTATTCATAAAGATATTTATGCGCAGTAAAAGACATAGTGTTTCACTAATTGAGTTGCATCAGGCACGTTTTACTGCGCAGTTCTAGCAGTTATGATCGATTTATGAGCTTATTCATAAAGATATTTATGCGCAGTAAGGGACATAGTGTTTCACTAATTGAGCTGCATCAGGCACGTTTTACTGCGCAGTTCTAGCAGTTATGATCGATTTATGAGCTTATTCATAAAGATATTTATGCGCAGTAAGGTACATAGTGTTTCACTAATTGAGTTGCATCAGGCACGTTTTACTGCGCAGCTCTAGCAGTTTTAATCGATTCGTGAGCTTATTCATAAAGATATTTATGCGCAGTAAGATACATAGTGTTTCACTAATTGAGCTGCATCAGGCACGTTTTACTGCGCAGTACTAGCGGTTATGATCGATTTATGAGCTTATTTATAAAGATATTTATGCGCAGTAAAATACATAGTGTTTCACTAATTGAGCTGCATCAGGCACGTTTTACTGCGCAGTTCTAGCAGTTATGATCGATTTATGAGCTTATTCATAAAAGTATTTATGCGCAGTAAGGTACATAGTGTTTCACTAATTGAGCTGCATCAGGCACGTATTACTGCGCAGTACTAGAGGTTATGATCGATTTATGAGCTTATTCATAAAAGTATTTATGCGCAGTAAGGTACATAGTGTTTCACTAATTGAGTTGCATCAGGCACGTTTTACTGCGCAGCTCTAGCAGTTTTAATCGATTTATGAGCTTATTCATAAAGATATTTATGCGCAGTAAAAGACATAGTGTTTCACTAATTGAGTTGCATCAGGCACGTTTTACTGCGCAGTTCTAGCAGTTATGATCGATTTATGAGCTTATTCATAAAGATATTTATGCGCAGTAAGGGACATAGTGTTTCACTAATTGAGCTGCATCAGGCACGTTTTACTGCGCAGTTCTAGCAGTTATGATCGATTTATGAGCTTATTCATAAAGATATTTATGCGCAGTAATGGACATAGTGTTTCACTAATTGAGCTGCATCAGGCACGTTTTACTGCGCAGTTCTAACAGTTATGATCGATTTATGAGCTTATTCATAAAGATATTTATGCGCAGTAAAAGACATAGTGTTTCACTAATTGAGTTGCATCAGGCACGTTTTACTACGCAGCTCTAACAGTTTTAATCGATTTATGAGCTTATTCATAAAAATATTTATGCGCAGTAAGGGACATAGTGTTTCACTAATTGAGCTGCATCAGGCACGTTTTACTGCGCAGCTCTAGCAGTTTTGATCGATTTATGAGCTTATTTATAAAGATATTTATGCGCAGTAAGGTACATAGTGTTTCACTAATTGAGCTGCATCAGGCACGTTTTACTGCGCAGCTCTAGCAGTTTTGATCGATTTATGAGCTTATTCATAAAGATATTTATGCGCAGTAAAAGACATAGTGTTTCACTAATTGAGTTGCATCAGGCACGTTTTACTACGCAGCTCTAACAGTTTTAATCGATTTATGAGCTTATTCATAAAGATATTTATGCGCAGTAAGGGACATAGTGTTTCACTAATTGAGCTGCATCAGGCACGTTTTACTGCGCAGCTCTAGCAGTTTTGATCGATTTATGAGCTTATTTATAAAGATATTTATGCGCAGTAAGGTACATAGTGTTTCACTAATTGAGCTGCATCAGGCACGTTTTACTGCGCAGCTCTAGCTGTTTTAATCGATTTATGAGCTTATTCATAAAGGTATTTATGCGCAGTAAGGGACATAGTGTTTCACTAATTGAGCTGCATCAGGCACGTTTTACTGCGCAGCTCTAGCAGTTTTGATCGATTTATGAGCTTATTCATAAAGATATTTATGCGCAGTAAAAGACATAGTGTTTCACTAATTGAGTTGCATCAGGCACGTTTTACTGCGCAGCTCTAGCTGTTTTAATCGATTTATGAGCTTATTCATAAAGGTATTTATGCGCAGTAAGGTATATAGTGTTTCACTAATTGAGTTGCATCAGGCATGTTTTACTGCGCAGTTCTAGCAGTTATGATCGATTTATGAGCTTATTCATAAAGATATTTATGCGCAGTAAGGGACATAGTGTTTCACTAATTGAGCTGCATCAGGCACGTTTTACTGCGCAGTTCTAGCAGTTATGATCGATTTATGAGCTTATTCATAAAGATATTTATGCGCAGTAATGGACATAGTGTTTCACTAATTGAGCTGCATCAGGCACGTTTTATTGCGCAGTTCTAGCAGTTATGATCGATTTATGAGCTTATTCATAAAGATATTTATGCGCAGTAAGGGACATAGTGTTTCACTAATTGAGCTGCATCAGGCACGTTTTATTGCGCAGTTCTAGCAGTTATGATCGATTTATGAGCTTATTCATAAAGATATTTATGCGCAGTAAGGGACATAGTGTTTCACTAATTGAGCTGCATCAGGCACGTTTTACTACGCAGCTCTAACAGTTTTGATCGATTTATGAGCTTATTCATAAAGATATTTATGCGCAGTAAAAGACATAGTGTTTCACTAATTGAGTTGCATCAGGCACGTTTTACTACGCAGCTCTAACAGTTTTGATCGATTTATGAGCTTATTCATAAAGATATTTATGCGCAGTAAGGGACATAGTGTTTCACTAATTGAGCTGCATCAGGCACGTTTTATTGCGCAGTTCTAGCAGTTATGATCGATTTATGAGCTTATTTATAAAGATATTTATGCGCAGTAAGGTACATAGTGTTTCACTAATTGAGCTGCATCAGGCACGTTTTACTACGCAGCTCTAACAGTTTTGATCGATTTATGAGCTTATTCATAAAGATATTTATGCGCAGTAAAAGACATAGTGTTTCACTAATTGAGTTGCATCAGGCACGTTTTACTACGCAGCTCTAACAGTTTTAATCGATTTATGAGCTTATTCATAAAGATATTTATGCGCAGTAAGGGACATAGTGTTTCACTAATTGAGCTGCATCAGGCACGTTTTACTGCGCAGCTCTAGCAGTTTTGATCGCTTTATGAGCTTATTTATAAAGATATTTATGCGCAGTAAGGTACATAGTGTTTCACTAATTGAGCTGCATCAGGCACGTTTTACTGCGCAGCTCTAGCAGTTATGATCGATTTATGAGCTTATTCATAAAGATATTTATGCGCAGTAAAAGACATAGTGTTTCACTAATTGAGTTGCATCAGGCACGTTTTACTGCGCAGCTCTAGCTGTTTTAATCGATTTATGAGCTTATTCATAAAGGTATTTATGCGCAGTAAGGTATATAGTGTTTCACTAATTGAGTTGCATCAGGCATGTTTTACTGCGCAGTTCTAGCAGTTATGATCGATTTATGAGCTTATTCATAAAGATATTTATGCGCAGTAAGGGACATAGTGTTTCACTAATTGAGCTGCATCAGGCACGTTTTACTGCGCAGTTCTAGCAGTTATGATCGATTTATGAGCTTATTCATAAAGATATTTATGCGCAGTAATGGACATAGTGTTTCACTAATTGAGCTGCATCAGGCACGTTTTATTGCGCAGTTCTAGCAGTTATGATCGATTTATGAGCTTATTCATAAAGATATTTATGCGCAGTAAGGGACATAGTGTTTCACTAATTGAGCTGCATCAGGCACGTTTTACTGCGCAGTACTAGCCGTCATGATCGATTTATGAGCTTATTCATAAAGATGTTTATGCGCAGTAAGGGACATAGTGTTTCACTAATTGAGCTGCATTAGGCACGTTTTACTGCGCAGTTCTAGCAGTTATGATCGATTTATGAGCTTATTCATAAAGATATTTATGCGCAGTAAGGTACATAGTATTTCACTAATTGAGTTGCATCAGGCACGTTTTACTGCGCAGCTCTAGCAGTTATGATCGATTTATGAGCTTATTTATAAAGATATTTATGCGCAGTAAAATACATAGTGTTTCACTAATTGAGTTGCATCAGGCACGTTTTACTGCGCAGCTCTAGCAGTTATGATCGATTTATGAGCTTATTTATAAAGATATTTATGCGCAGTAAAATACATAGTGTTTCACTAATTGAGTTGCATCAGGCACGTTTTACTGCGCAGTACTAGCCGTTATGATCGATTTATGAGCTTATTCATAAAGATGTTTATGCGCAGTAAGGTACATAGTATTTCACTAATTGAGTTGCATCAGGCACGTTTTACTGCGCAGCTCTAGCAGTTATGATCGATTTATGAGCTTATTTATAAAGATATTTATGCGCAGTAAAATACATAGTGTTTCACTAATTGAGTTGCATCAGGCACGTTTTACTGCGCAGTACTAGCCGTTATGATCGATTTATGAGCTTATTCATAAAGATATTTATGCGCAGTAGGAGACATAGTGTTTCACTAATTAAGCTGCATCAGGCACGTTTTACTGCGCAGTACTAGCCGTTATGATCGATTTATGAGCTTATTCATAAAGATGTTTATGCGCAGTAAGGTACATAGTATTTCACTAATTGAGTTGCATCAGGCACGTTTTACTGCGCAGCTCTAGCAGTTATGATCGATTTATGAGCTTATTTATCAAGATATTTATGCGCAGTAAAATACATAGTGTTTCACTAATTGAGTTGCATCAGGCACGTTTTACTGCGCAGTACTAGCCGTTATGATCGATTTATGAGCTTATTCATAAAGATATTTATGCGCAGTAGGGGACATAGTGTTTCACTAATTAAGCTGCATCAGGCACGTTTTACTGCGCAGCTCTAGCAGTTATGATCGATTTATGAGCTTATTTATAAAGATATTTATGCGCAGTAAAATACATAGTGTTTCACTAATTGAGCTGCATCAGGCACGTTTTACTGCGCAGTTCTAGCAGTTATGATCGATTTATGAGCTTATTCATAAAGGTATTTATGCGCAGTAAGGTACATAGTATTTCACTAATTGAGTTGCATCAGGAACGTTTTACTGCGCAGCTCTAGCAGTTTTAATCGATTTATGAGCTTATTCATAAAGATATTTATGCGCAGTAGGGGACATAGTGTTTCACTAATTGAGCTGCATCAGGCACGTTTTACTGCGCAGTTCTAGCAGTTATGATCGATTTATGAGCTTATTTATAAAGATATTTATGCGCAGTAAAGTACATAGTGTTTCACTAATTGAGCTGCATCAAGCACGTTTTACTGCGCAGTTCTAGCAGTTATGATCGATTTATGAGCTTATTCATAAAGGTATTTATGCGCAGTAAGGTACATAGTGTTTCACTAATTGAGCTGCATCAGGCACGTTTTACTGCGCAGTTCTAGCAGTTTTGATCGGTTTATGAGCTTATTCATAAAGATATTTATGCGCAGTAAAATACATAGTGTTTCACTAATTGGGTTGCATCAGGCACGTTTTACTGCGCAGCTCTAGCAGTTATGATCGATTTATGAGCTTATTCATAAAGATATTTATGCGCAGTAAAAGACATAGTGTTTCGCTAATTGAGTTGCATCAGGCACGTTTTACTGCGCAGCTCTAGCAGTTTTAATCGATTTATGAGCTTATTCATAAAGATATTTATGCGCAGTAAGGTACATAGTGTTTCATTAATTGAGTTGCATCAGGCACGTTTTACTGCGCAGCTCTAGCAGTTTTGATCGATTTATGAGCTTATTCATAAAGATATTTATGCGCAGTAAAAGACATAGTGTTTCACTAATTGAGTTGCATCAGGCACGTTTTACTACGCAGCTCTAACAGTTTTAATCGAGTTATGAGCTTATTCATAAAGATATTTATGCGCAGTAAGGTACATAGTGTTTCACTAATTGAGCTGCATCAGGCACGTTTTACTGCGCAGCTCTAGCAGTTATGATCGATTTATGAGCTTATTTATAAAGATATTTATGCGCAGTAAGGTACATAGTGTTTCACTAATTGAGCTGCATCAGGCACGTTTTACTGCGCAGCTCTAGCAGTTTTAATCGATTTATGAGCTTATTTATAAAGATATTAATGCCCAGTAAGGTACATAGTGTTTCACTAATTGAGCTGCATCAGGCACGTTTTACTGCGCAGCTCTAGCAGTTTTGATCGATTTATGAGCTTATTTATAAAGATATTTATGCGCAGTAAGGTACATAGTGTTTCACTAATTGAGCTACATCAGGCACCTTTTACTGCGCAGCTCTAGCAGTTTTAATCGATTTATGAGCTTATTTATAAAGATATTAATGCCCAGTAAGGTACATAATGTTTCACTAATTGAGCTGCATCACGTACAATTTACAACGCAAGTTACATAATGTTTTACGCTCCAGGTCGCATCATGCAAAACGTACTGCGCAGCTCTTGCAATTTTGCTTATTTATAAAGACAAATATAAAGATATTTATACGCTTCAGTGGACACAGTCCCTATTTAGCTCGCAGCCTTAAGACAAAACATTCATTTTATACTTGATAATGATTGGAAAAACAATTTAATCGAAATGTCGTACAAACAGCGCAATTCCGACAACGACATTTTAGTCAATCTTCAACATTGCCTACAACCATCAAACATTAGGTTTTATTTTTAAAGATTTGTTTTAATAAAATCGTGTTCATAAAATACGTGATTACAATACCTAATCAAACTATAACCCCATCGAAGAAGCGAGCGAAGTCGCGATGCGTCACTGCTAGTCATATCATATAACAGATTCAACGGAGAGCTCGTTAATTCACACGTTTGTAGAATCATGAAAACGTTGCTATCGCCAAGATCGTTATTTACTGTTGTTCGTCCATCCTCGTTTTACTACTCACCAAGAAGATATTTATTTCAGAGTAAACTCTAAATAAGACAGAATCACAACAGGACCTTAAATTTATGTCGACTGTCAAGTGTCATCTGAAAGCAATAGTACTAGTACAAACACCATTATTAAAACACGAAAAAGATCTAGTTTGAACTCATTCATCACCTTGGGGAGTTGACGTTTCGGTTTACAAGCCATCAATTTATTCTGAAATAAAGGTATGCTTCTTTAAGATTACTGCAAAATAAACTGGTGCTTCTATAATGGTATTGTTTTTTTTTTGCAAGAAATGCACTAGGTAATAGATCTTGTTGTAGAAACGGACATATCGGTATATCTTACCGATATGTTCCGATCGAAATTGAGTACAAATGTAAGGTTCAACATATAGACAGTAGACACAGGGGTGTCGAGGGTGTCTGGGTAAGGCGTTGAGGGACCCACTGATGAGTTCTACCGTCGACGCCGAGGACGAAACATCCTATTTTAATGGGCTTTATTAGCGCGTTTTTCGCGATATTCGGCCCGCGAAATACGACATGGCGACCGTGACAGGACGGTGCACAGCAGCATAGGGTTGCTGGCACCATGGCAGCTAATGCAGCGCCAGGATGCGGGAACCACTCGGGATGTCCGTTCCTACATTTACTTCAGTCATCCGCTCTTTTTTTCTATATCATCGAGACTGTGGAGTCTCAATAAGCGAGAGCGACTGCCTAAGAGGGGGTATGTTGTAAAAACGGACATATTATCGGTATATCTTACCGGTATGTTCCGATCGAAATTGAGTACAAATACAAAGTTCAACATATAGAAAGTAGACACGGGGTGTCGAGGGTGTCTGGGTAAGGCGTCAACGCCGAGAACGAAACATCCTATTTTAGTGGGCTTTATTAGCGTGTATTTCGCGGTATTCGGCCCGCGAAATACGACAATCTGGTTACTCTACAATATAAAAGCAATCCAAAACTTTACAACTCATATTAGCAAAAAGTAAAGTTCGCAAATCGACGGGGATGTTATTATAATCCCGGATATAATAAGGTTAGTCCATTCTCAGTTTTTAAATAGATTGAATTATATTATACGATGATCTGCCTGTTGAAAATGACCCCAAATTCAATTTAAAAATTTTTTAAAAATATTTCTATTATTATATCTCTATTCCGAGTTTATTAGGCACGTGTAATCGTTATCGTTTCTATAGGAAGATAAATTATAAACTACTTTACATAATGCGAATAAATATATTCTACATGTGCCAAAAAACGTCATAGCAGTGGCTAGACTTTTCAAATTTAGATCAAAATATATATTTTTGTTAATATGCCAAAGGCAAAGGTTTACATTGTTTCTAACAAGAAAATAAAGCAAATAATATATATATATATATATATATATATATATATATATATATATATATATATATATGGTGAGCTTACAAAAATTAATATCTTACCGATACGTCCCGATGCGAAATAACTACTAATACAAGTTCCGACTATAATATAGTACGTCAAACAGGGTGTCTGTGAAGGGTAGTGACGGTCACACTAGAGTTTTACCGTCAGTACAATGGACGAAACACGCCTGGAAATTTCTCTGTTACAATTAAGTCTGTAATTTTGGGGAAAAATCTTTCAAATCTCTCGATATTACAACATGGCATCCCTGGTGGGGGACCTTTGCGGGTTTTTTTGCACGCGAACTCCGTACGTATAGAAAAGACATTTCTTTGCTATTTCTTTCTAAAGGTATAGAACTTTAAGTTGGCAACACTTTTTTAACTGGCGGCCATTTTGTCAGCTGTCAAGTGATTTATGTTTAGTTTGATTTCGCATTTCAACATGAATAGACTGACGCCTGAACAACGCTTCCAAATTGTGCAAATTTATTTTGAAAATCATGGTTCTGTTTGAAATATGTATCGCGCACTACGTCCATTTTACGGTCAATATAATCGTCCATCAGAGTAATTAATTCGATTAACTATGGAACGTTTTCGCACCACGTTTACTCTAGATGATAATACGCATCCACAGAGACGTCGTACAGTGCGTACAGAAGAAGTCATTGCTGCTGTAGCGCGTAGCGTAGAGGAAGACCCGAATCAGTCTATCCGCCATCGTGCACAGGAATTGGATATGTGTCCATTCACTTTATGGAAAATTTTGCGGAAAGATCTTGGTTTGCGTGCTTACAAAATGCAACTCGTGCAAGAATTGAAGCCACACGATCACCTAGCAAAGCGTAGATTCGGTGAATGGGCCCAAAACAAGATTGCCACTTTTGTTTGAATGAATACGTCAATAAACAAAACTGCCGTATTTGGAGTGATGATAATCCTCAAGTGTATGTTGAGACACCGTTACATCCAGAAAAACTGACTGTTTGGTGTGCTTTATGGGCTGGTGGAATCATTTGTCCGTACTTCTTTAAAAACGATGCTGGTCAGAACGTTACAGTCAATGGTGACCGCTATAGAGCCATGATTACTGACTTTTTCGTTCATCATGATGTGCAGGAGCTGTGGTTTCAACAAGACGGCGCAACATATCACACAGCTCGTGCCACAATTAATTTATTGAAGGAAACGTTTGGTAACCGCATAGTTTCACGTTTCGGACCCGTGAATTGGCCTTCAAGATCGTGCGACTTAACGCCGCTAGACTATTTTCTGTGGGGATATATGAAGTCGCTAGTCTACGCCGATAAGCCCGAAACGATTGATCACTTGGAGGACAACATTCGCCGCGTTATTGCCGATATACGACCACAAATGTTGGAAAAAATCATCGAAAATTGGACCTCCAGATTAGACTACGTCCGAGCCAGCCGTGGCGGTCATATGCCAGAAGTAATATTTAAATTATAATGCCAGAAGGTTATCTTTCGAAAAAAGTAAATTTCTTGTCAATTTAAAAAATTCATCTATGTTTTATTCCATTTAAAAGTTCCATACCTCTATAAAAAAACACTCTTTATTATGGATATAAGCACATTCGGCAACGGTCGGGTATGTCCGAACAAGCAATCGTGCTGTAGAAATAGAAACAGTCTTTGGCTTGTGGCTGTTCTTCTATCTCTCTCAAAGCAATTTAAATGCTGCATAAGTTTGTCTCATTTTTTTCCTGATTTACGGTGTTTGAATTTGTGGTTATGTCGAATGAGAGATATATTTGTTTCTAAGAATGAAATGAAGTTCATAAATGTGTTTTTATATTTTATTTAGCTAAAAGTATAGATATACACGTTATATAAGAAAAAAATATCAAAATAGCAATAATTATTCTTATTTCTGTTTATTTCTTAACGTTAAGAATCAGAACAATAATAAATTATTACAGCTGAATTAAGAAAAAATAAATAAATATATACATATTATACATCCAATTTAAAAAGTCTTTAATTCTGTTTTACTAGGTTGCACAAACTTCTGACAGGGTTCAACTAAATGTCTGCTGAGCCCACAAAATATACCTCTACTCTTCAATATTTTATACAAAATACATAAATATCGGATCCATTTTTTCTAATAGGTAATTTATTAAAAAAAAAAGTCTAAAGTTAAATGCTTTAAAATATAATATTGGAGATTTGACGATAAAAATTTTTGGTCAATTAACCTAAAAAATTACAAAGTAAATATGTTTAGTATTTTTTTCTTTTAATTATAAAGTCCCTAGAAAAGATAAATGTTTTTAGAGATGGTAGTTTGTAGTTATTTCTATGCGAACTAGCCCGATGTTTTAAGGAAAATATCCTTAGAGAGTAGGTTCCGTTGATAGAAAGAAATTTTCTTTCTTCTTTATTTCTTTTCTGTTTCTATTTCTATCTTGTTCTCATGCTGTTTTTCTCCTGCATTGAGTCGCTAGATGTAGAACTGGCCCTATGAGTAGAGGCCACATTACGTTGATTTCTGGACACCCGATTTGCTATAGATTCGTGATAAAGATACAAATTCCAAATCAATACCAAGTGGTGTCAGCGGGAGGGGGAGGGGGGGGGGTTGTGTCGTAATACGACGACGAACGGACACAGACTAAGAATTCTCCGGTGGGCTTAGCAAAATTAATATCTTACCGATGCGTCCCGACGCGAAATAACTACTAATACAAGTTTCGACTATAATATATATATAGGTTGGTTGAAAGGTTTTGAAAGCGACACCTATTAACCAGTACAGGAATCAAAATTTATACGTCATTTTAATATTTCATCTTCTATATGAACACACACACACAAGTTTATTTCTATCTGTCAATTCATTCTTTGTTTACAAGCCATTCGAAGTTGACGTGTCAGTGAGTTTTTATACAATGGATAAAACCGAATATCGTGCAGTGATAAAATTTTTTGTTTACGAAGGTTTATCAGCAACACAGATTCATATAATAATGGTGAAAGTGTTTTAGGAATTTGCTCCTTCATTTCCAACTGTGCATCGATGGGTTTTAGAGTTTAAACGTGGTCGTACGAGCGTTGAAAATGAACCACGTAGTGGACGTCCAAAAAGTGCAACAACACCAGAAATCACTGAGTAAGTCTATGATATTTTTTGTAAAGATTCAAGTGCGACTAAGCGTGAAATTGCTGCGGACGAACGAGTACTCTATATTTTAATAATTACGTATAAAAAAGCTATTCGGAAAGCTAGTGCCGCATTCGTTAACAATTCAACGAAAACTGAATCGAAAACAAATTTGTAAGCGTAATTTGTAGCGTTTTAAGCAGAATAAAACCGATTTTGTGCGTCGTTTTGTAACTGTGGATGAGATTTAGATTTGCCATCATGATTCTAAACTGAAATAAGAACTTTACAGTGAACTGAAGCTGGTTGTTCAGCTTCAAAAGAGATCATGTCAGAACAATCGGCAAAAAAGGTTATGTCATCAGATTTTTTGGGATTCAAAGGGAATTTTGTTGATTAGTTATCTTGAAAATGGTAAAACAATTAACTCTGAGTATTATTGCAATATTTTGAACCAGTTGTATAAAAAAGTTCGTGAAAAAAGACCCGGCTTACAGAAGAAAAAATCATTTTTCATCAAGACAATGCACGTCCTCACACAAGTGGTTTGACGTTGGTTAAATTGAAAGAATTAAAGTACGAATTGCTTGAACACCCAC